>JAIFZK010000205.1:435000-512500 GCA_027481765.1 Tenualosa thibaudeaui
CCCTTTCTGGCAGAAAGCTCTAGTAACCTGGTAAACACTGAACAAACAGCAGAAGAGGCAAACACAAAGAATCAGATACACTCTTGCTTATAAATAACCTGTCATCTTGACGAATCAAACAGATCAAACTAAAAAAAAGACTGTGATGACAGAAAACCTCAAAAAAAGATTCTTTTGTTAATGTAACCCAGCAACAACATCAAGTCTTGTGAGAACCTTTCTTTTGTTTATTATTTTTTGTTTATTTTTTGTTTAGTAATTTTGTTTGTTCATTTTCTTTCATGATGAAGTTATTCTTTATTTGCTTTTCTTCCCTCAAAAAATACTTGTTGATGTGCAGTCATTTATTCCTCTCTCAGCAGCTTATTTAATCAAGCGAAAGAAAAAAAGATAGGAAGACCTCACTGCAACCCCTTCCACTATCAGTAAAGACTCACGCACCCATCATTCAACACATTACATTTCAATTGCCAACTCTTGCCCTGCCACCAAAAGATGACCCAATCATTCCACCTCATCACCCCCTCCTTCTCCACTCTGTCCTCCACCAGGCAGTGACTCTTTAACAGGCTAATGGCTAGGCTGAGCTGATAAGGCCGTGGAGCAGGCGTGCGTTTCCTCCCAGGACCCCTGGGGTCAGCTCCACCGGTCAGCGTCCTACACAGGCCAGCGTCTGACATCCCCAGAGATGGTGGGGTGAGGGGTTGAAGAGATTGGGGTGGGGGGAGTGGAGGTGGCCATTAGCTTAATCCCGAGGGACTTTGACAGTAATGAGAGCAGCGGATGTGTGGTTCCCTCTCTCCTTCTTCCTTCTTTAAACGGTTGCCACACTTACGATACCAGCAAAGTCAGGGCCAATCTCTGCAATATTTCAACGGACATTGAGCCGCAGTGCATAGAGCGCAGGCCGGTCAGCGGTCATTAAGCTAACGGGCTGTGCTCCCCTCGCTTGCAAGACACGAGTCCTGGACACATCGCTATACGCCTGGCCTCAGTTACCAGTGCGGCCCAGGGTGTGGAGGGAGACCAACGCAGAGCAGTGTGTGTGTTTGTGTGTGTGTGTGCGCGTGTGTGTGTGTGCGCTGGCTGGCAGGGAGGCGCGTATGCGGTGCATACTTGTGCTGGCCCAGGAACATTTGGCTGTTGGCTGTGGAGGCATGAGCCTCGTCTGCGTGTAGCCATCTTGGCGTGAAACGATGAAAAAAGAAGAAAGAAAGGCTGTTCTCCCTCCCTCTAGCTCTCTCTCTCTTTCACTCTTTCTTTTTCTCCCTCTCTTACTTTCAAATCAACACACACACACATGCACGCACACACACTCACTTACACACACCCGCGCGCACACACACACACGCACACACGCACACACACAGGCCAAATTTGTGTTACTGATTAAAGAGAAGGGAGAGAGCTTTTTCATCCCCACTTCTGGACTCTTTCCTGGTTAACAAGTCACACACGCTCCTCACAGCATTCACACACATACACACACACACACACACACACACTATGCATACACTCCCTCAAGAAGGCCCGTACCTACACACACACCTAAACTTGCCCATTGTAACATGGCCTCCAAGTACACATGAGAACCGAGTGGATCTGGTAAGAGTGCGGAGGACCCTTATACACTCACAAGTCCAGCGCTGTGAAGGACATGTGTGCGCTTGATCTCTCCACACATCACAATGTCCTGAATGTGCCCTTGGCATTTCCATCTCCTTAATGGGACTATTTGAAACACATGAGGCCATTCCCTCTCTCCCTTAGGAGACATAAACTGGACGACAGCAACAGTAGCGGTGGCTAAAGCAGCGACCTAGTGAGGGGGAACCTCCAGGGGACCCCCTCAAGGGTGTGTGTGTGTGTGTGTGTTGTGTGACCTGGCCCGTCCACCACAGAAGCGGTCATCATTACATGCCTCCACTGGGAATACCCAGGGCGGGGCCTGTTTTTCAAGATTTCGGTCTGTGTGTGTGTGTGTGTTTGTGTGTGTGGGTGGGTGCGTAAGGAGGGGATGTTAGTGAGGTCAAGGGCCTGTAGATAATTGTGCTGCGTTGAGGAGGGTCAGAGGTGAACTCTCCCCATGTCGTTTCACCCTTCAATGAACGCCAAGGGTATGTGTGTGTGTGTTTGTGTGTGTGTGTGTGTGTGTGTGTGTGTGTGTGTGTGGGTGGGTGCATGGGTGGGTGAAAGGGGGCAGGGGTATCCAAACAGTGCTGGACTAACCACCACCCCCCACCTTGGCCCCACTTAAAGGAAGCTGTTTCCACCAGATGGCTGTGGAGGAGTGCTTTCAGACGTGGACTTGATGCTTGGCCTTCTGTGGTGGCCGTGGTGTGGTAGTGCTATGGTAATGTGCTTTGGTCCATAGTTTCACGCTGTCCAGGCCCAGAAGGAGAGGCACAACTCCCTATAACTGGGAGACTCTTTAAACTGCCTTCAGTTTTAGCAGGAGATGAATGTAAAAATCTTACATCAAAATCTATTCTTTCATTTAAAATAGGACATTTGGCTGCTTAATAGGACATTTAGACATTTGGACATTTGTCCGACTGCTCTGGTATGAGTGTGCAGTGAGCTATTTCTGTATACCGCCATATTTTTAGTGTTTCTTATAGATGTTACTGATATTACTTCATTACCCTCCCTAAAACGTGTGTGTGTGTGTGTTTAAGGTAGGTACCATTAGGACTTGATTGACCTCAACCAGGTCAATGGTCTTGCCCTCGATTATGGTCCCAATCCAGGATCCATATCCTACCCCCAGCACCACACACAGACACATAGACACACTCACAGACTCACCCACACACACACAAACATTGCTGTAAAGAGGATAGAATCCCAGTGGAATAGAAGTGGAACATATGAGATGGCCTCGTCGGCTAGCTTCACGTTTTGATGTTTTCAGGGCACTTCCATATTCTCCTTCTTTTCTCTGTCCTCCTGTCATGCTTCCCACGACACCAGAGAGAACTGACATGAATTTATTTCTAATTAATTCATTTATTAAATAAAATTGTCACCAAAAAACCTTTACCACCTGTCTGCTCTCTCTCTCTCTCTCTGATGGGATGATTCCTATAATTCCGATCTTTTTTCAATTTAATTATTTATTTTTTCATTAATGTTTTCAGATAAAACTTTGGCAAACTTTGTGCCTACTGCAGCCTCTCCCTGCACTCAGTTTACTCTGTGTGTGTGTGTGAACCTTTAGCCCACTGTTGTCTCCCTGCATTCAGTTTACTCTGTGTGTGTGTGTGTGAACCTTTAGCCCACTGTTGTCTCCCTGCACTGGGGGGCCCAGTTTGCTGATGCCACGGCAACATGCCATGGCAACATAGCGATGTTGCACAGCTGCATCTAAATGTTTTTGTTTTTTTTCCTCAAAAGCTTTCAAACTGTGACCAACTAGAGCTGCTGTTCTGTGTGCATGCGTGTGTGTGTGTGTGTGTGTGTGTGTGTGTGTGTGTGCTGAAATTCCTATCATGCTCATCATGTTCATTGCGTACATATCCACATATCTTGGGTGTGTCCACATAAATATTTCTGAACCTTTACATCTGTGTGAACATTTATGTTTAGGCACATGCATGCGAATGCAAATGCACATGCGTCTGTATGTGTGTGTGTGTGTGTGTGTGTGTGTGCGCACATGTCCATGTGTGTGTTTCTCTATTTGTCTGTGTGTGTATGCTTTTTGTCTCTCTCTCTGTGTGTGTGTGTGTGTGTGTGTGTGTGTGTGTGTGTGCATTAGTGTGTGTTTCCTCCTCAGACTCTCTCTTTGATTCTCTCTCCCGTGGTCGTCTGAAGCCGACGGGGCCTCTGAGTTCGGGGGCTTTGGGAGTGAGAGCACTGCAAGCTCTGACAGACCCTCCTTCAGGCATTCCACATCAGTCGACATGTCACCACCACCCCTCCCACCTCCACACCACCACCCAGCACACCCCCCCACTCGCCTCACCTCTCTCTCCCCCGACCCCCAAAATAAAACAATCACTTAAATATGTACACAAACCCCTGCTCCTCTCCTGTGGTGTCCCTGTTCATGTCAGACAACAAAGCACTGAAGGGACAAAAAGAAAGTAGACATGCACACACACACACACACACACACACACACACACACACAGAGAGAGAGAGAGAGACACTGTGGTTATGTTTGCTTATAATGTTTTAGTTTTCCCTGCAGATCATTTGTTGTAAAGTACAGCTGTTAGATATGATGCAGGTTTGATTCATGTAAAGTGTGTGCAAAGCGGGTTCTCTTTCTCTCTCTTTCTTCGTTATATAGGGGTGGAATGTTAGTAATGTTAGTAATGGAAACTTGTAATGTTAGTGTTTATGTACATTTGAATGACATCCTAGACCAGCATTGGATAAACTGAGTTGGAAGATGCCATCAAAAGCTACTGTTGCAATAACAAATTAGGCCCACTTGATGTGTTTTTCAGTGTTTGTTTGCCACTACCCCCCCCCCCCCCAACCTCTCATTTTCTCTGTCATACCATCTCCATTTTTCTCTCTCTCTATCACTCTCTCTATCACTCTCTCTATCACTCTCTCTTACCCTTCTACTTGCCTACACTTGGTTTGTTTCTCTTGGGCCTTTTTGATCTTGAACTTTCTGAGGCAAAATGTTAGACAGGCTTAATAGAGGGCCAGTGTCTGTTCATTCCTCTTCCTACAAGTTTCATGACTAATTGTTCACTTCTTTGTTTTTTTTCTGTGGTCCACTTATTTCTCCTTTTTCTGATTCTTGAGTATGTGTGTGTGTGTATGTGTGTATGTATGTGTGTGTGTGTGTATGTGTATGTGTATGTGTGTGTATGTGTATGTGTATGTGTATGTGTATGTGTATGTGTATGTGTATGTGTATGTGTATGTGTATGTGTATGTGTCTGTATGTGTGTGTGTTGTGTCTGTGTCTGTGTCTGTGTCTGTGTCTGTGTCTGTGTCTGTGCCTGTGTGTACGTGTATGTGTGTGTGTGTGTGTGTGTGTGTGTGTGTGTGTGTGAGAGTGTGTTTTGTTTCCGTGTGCTGCACGAAGCTGGCTGAAAAGAGAGAGAACAACAACAGCTCCTGCTGGTGGCCGCTGTGATGACTGAGGAAGCGGCATCTCCACAGACACGCACTTGTGTGTTGAGCTGGGGTGTATGACAGCATGACACACACACGCAGTATGAAGTATATTTTGCATGTACAATATGTCGAAGATCAGCTGCAGGGGTATTTAAAGCTACTATGTGTAGCTGTCATGAAATACTTACAATTTCAAGGCTTGAAGGCACCTTTGCATTAACTTGCATTGTAGTTAATTCAGTGGACACACTTGGATACAATAGAAGAAATGGTCTAGACGATTGACAATTTGCTAGACGATTTGCACGCTAACCTTAAAGGATATCTGGACAACATAATGCTTATCACAGTTCTTCATGCTTAACACAATACTTAATGCTTAATGCCTAACACATTTTGACATTATGTCAGTCTCATTGGTTCATCACATTCTAAGTCTGTTTCTTTGTCATGTTTGGATGTTGCAGATGACTTAACATTGGTTTTTCAGAGAGCGTGAACGTCATTTCAGCATCATGTGGCGTTTGTTTTCTGTGTGGGTCTTTGGGACACTCACACTTGAATGAAGTATTTCTTCAAGCAAATATTAGTTCTCTCATTTTTAATACATTGTGGACAGCTGGGGCTGACAAAAAAATAATTTAATTAGCCCTTCAATTTTTCTATCAGTTTCTAAGTCTTTGTGCTTGGCCTTCCCCTTGCACAAGAGGTCTCAGGGGTGGGAAACACTGGCAGTAATGACAAGAAGCCTCCACAAGGCCGAGGCCATCTTAGTATGCACTACACCTGTATGGCCAACCTGTCTTTCTCTCTCTCTCTCTCTCTCTCTCTCTCTCTCTCTCTTTCTCTCTCTCTCTCCCTCTTTTAATTTCCACAATAAAGGTCCTGGAACCAGATCCGTGAGACTCTGGTTGGATGTTGATGAAGCACAAGTGTGTATTTCAGGGGACTATTTGTCTTATTTTAGACGAACTGTGTGTCAGTGCTGGGCTTTCCATCAGTGGTGGGCTGAGATGAGACGGCCCCAGGAGGTGCCACCGCGATGGCCATGAATGGCGCCACAAGTTGGTGAAGCGATGCTGGTGAGCGAACCAGCAAATCTGTTTCATCTTGGCCAGTAAAGCCCTCACATTAGGTCACAGCGAGGCTCCTCACTGCTGTCAGGCCTCAGTGAGCACTGGGAGATCAATCAGCCTATCCTCTGTCTTTCTTTCCTCATCATCCCCCTATCCTACTCTCTCTCTCTCTCTCACTGTTTTTCTTGTCCTTCTTTATTGTCTATCCATCTCTTCTCCATCTATCTCTATCCTTCACTTTCTCCTGCTCCCTCTCTCGGCAGCTTGTTCTTCTTCCCTTCATTTCTGCACTCATCTAATCTTTCCTCTGCCTCTCTTTCTCACTTTCTCTCTTTCTCCTCCTCTTGCTCTCATCCCTCACTTCCTCTCTTTCTCTCTTCATCTCTTCATTTCATGTCTCTCTATCACTCAATCCACACTCCTTTTTAAATCTTTCTTGCCTCTTCTCTAATTTCTTTTCTATTTTTTAACTCAGTCTCTCCTTCTCTGTCACTCTTCTGCCTGTCTCCCACTTTCTCTCCATTTCACTCTTTCTCTATCCTCTTTTTTTTCTCCTCCTCCTCTGCTGCACAGCTCTTGCTGTGTTTTTGGCAGTTACAGCTGACCATCATGGCCGGGCGTGCCAGTTTTTTGTGAAAGCAGCACATATGGGCGCTGAAGTGCCATATGCCATAACAGAATATTTTTGGCTGTTTCCACCATTTGTATAATCGCTGGATCCAGTATGAAAGTGGCTCATTATTAATTTATTCCTTCCCCAGTTTTTACTCTCCAGAAAAAAAGACAAAAAAAAAGATACGGAAGAAGAAGTCAATCTTTGATGCAAAAAACTGGGCTTGGAAAGGTAATTTAAGGTGTGGCTAGATGAGAAAGAGATGAGAGGGAGAATATGGAGAGTGGAGAGAGCGATGCTAACAACCTGGTTACACAGGTAGTGGGAGCTGACAGTGTGTGTGTGTGTGCGTGTGAGTGTGTGTGTAAGTGTGTGTGTGCGTGTGTGTGTGTGTGTGGGGGGGGGTTTATAACATCTCAATAGTCTAGTATTGCCCTGTGTCTCTATAGCTGTCTCTATATCTGTAAGTGTTCCCCTCCCTCTCTCCTTCTCCCTCCCTCTCTCTCCTTTCTCTCCTTCTCTCCCCCTCTCTCTCCCTCTCTCTTCTTCTCTCTCCCTCTCTCTCCCTTTATACATAGCCACACAAACAGCACATACACAAAGAAACCACTGTACAATGTGATCTACTTGTGATTGAGAGTTATTGTCATCTTTTACAATATGATCTACGTGCGATTGAGAGTTACTGTCATCTTTGCTGTCACAAAGTCTTTTCTTCTGGTCTTTTCTATAGTCTTGAGAATAGAAAATCATTTTATTTTCATTTGTATTTCTATTCATTAGAATATTTATTAGGCTAAAACTGTATAATATTAATTTGTCTTAAATTGCTTATTTTAAAATGTTGTCACTAAAAATAAGTTTTTTTATAGGTTTCTATAATATTAAGTTCTTAAGCTTTGCCAGCATTAAACATTAAAAATGAAATGTTACAATGATTAAAAAATGCACTAATTTGGTAAAACAAAAACCCTTGTTGGACAATACTGTTAGCATGAGTACATTTCGAGAAATCATTTGACAGTAATAAATAAGCAGAGATTGTAAAGAAATTAATTAAGGATCTGCTTATAGTCATAAGCATTTAAGTGCTGTCCAGACACACAAGATCCCAATCGCAAGGCCACATACACACATTATCACAGAAGCTTTAAGAAATCTTCTCTGTTTCTGTGGCAGATGCTTGGATGCTTGTCACGCATGTTGACAACGTCTGGAAAAGGACATCTTAATTCAATGGCTTCGGTGTAATTATGATTTTGTTTTTGTCTTGTAATCTTGCATTGTTTTGACCCATTTCACACAAACCCCCATGTCATCAGTTCACCCTGTGCCGTGAGCATGTCCTTCATGTCCGCGTGTCCCATATGGCATTCCAAGAATACATGTTTCTCACATATTTTCTATGCCAGACAAATCAAATACAGCACTTTCACCATATACGTCTGCAACCAAAAAGACTGGCGTGGGGGAACAGGCAACATAGATTAGTGCATGTACTTCATCCTGTGACATTGTGTTTACTCCACAGTCAGTCGTGTTCACTCCATATTAACCCACAAAAGCTACTTGTAGACACTAATCAGAACAGTTATGAAAAATGTGCCTTCATTTCTTCTGTCAGAGCTTAATCCTTTCTGTAATTATGACGAGCTGCGTGAGATGTCTAAGCTGTGAGATGAACAGTCACGTTGCTCTGGTGAGTCTCTTAAAAAAAAAAAAAAAAAAAAAAAAAACAGTACAAGTCAGGTCTGGCACTTTTAATTGTCCCACGACTTAACCTCTCCCTGAGGACTGTGTGCTAATACTTGCTTGTGCTGCTGAAGAGGAGGTATCACTGGGATAGCTGACAGAAGGCCAGAGTGCAAACAATAGATGCAATCTTAATCCACACACAAATGCAATATGGGAAAAGGAATGATGTCATTCACCCCCTTTTTTTGGACAATCAGATTCTATGTCTATAAACACATTTATTTATTTATCTATCTGTTTATTTATTTATTTGTTTTCTTTTTTACAAGAACTATGTTAGCTTTGTATTTTTGTAAACATCCAACAAAGCCATTATAATTTGTGTGTGTGTGTGTATTTTTCCACTGTAAAAAGCAATCTCTGAAGCCTCAGTCAGCACACAATGCCCCCCACAGTTTGTTAGCCATGTACTAACTGACCCCAGACATTTAGTCCCCCTCTCTGTTTAAATGGTGCTTCTTCTCTGTCTGGTAGCAGACCCTGAGGCAGATCACCAACATAACATCTCTGGGTTAAAGTTAACAGCTCCTCTCAGGGTTAAGCGAGTACACAGTGGGGCTTTGTTTCTCACTCTTTCTCTCGCCCTCTCTCTCTCTTTCTCTCTGTATGTATGTGTGTGGCACAGAAGTTAAGAGGGCAAGGGGCCAAGCACCCTCTCAAAACACTGCTTTTGACAGAGCCATTTGTTGTAAAACAATGTTGGTGAATGTGTGCGTGTGTGTGTTATATCTGTGAACGTGTGTGTGTGTGGGTTTGTGTGTGTGTGTGCGTGTATTCATGAGTTTTTGCATGCAGTTGTGCACACATACAATCTCTCTCTCTCTGTCTCTCTCTTTGTGTGTGTGTGTGTGTGTGTGTGGGTGGGTGCGTACATGTGTATGTGTGTGTGTCTGTGTGTGTGTGTGTGTGTGTGTGTGTGTGTGTGTGCGCGTCCCACCAGTCTCAGTTCTTCACCCTGAGCTATGTAGCACAGACAAGCAGATGGCACGCAACTGGGCAAGCTCTGTGGCTTTAACACAGTAAAGGCAGAGAGAGAGAGAGAGAGAGAATAAGAAAGAAAGAGGGAAGGAGAGAAAGAGAGAGGGGGACTTCTCATGCTTGGCTAGGCAGAAGAAGAGCAGAGGGAGGAGCCAGGCCTAAGAGCACGTAAATCTTTGTGTGTCTCTGAGACTAAGAGAGAAACAGAAATGCAACACTGGTCATGACAAAGGGCGCAGAATAATGACCACAAGTTCAACAAGAGTAGCTGAGCTGCTAAGCTGGGGAAGGCTGAGAGAAGAGTCCTTCTACTAGATCTCTCTCCTTTTGATGCACGTAAAGATCTCTCTCTCTGTCTCTAATATATATATATATATATATATATATATATATATATATATATATATATATATATATATACACACATATACATATACTGAAAGAGAATAGACAAAGAAAGAAACACACACACATATTCTGACTTTGGCCATTTTTATTTCCATTTTTTGGTCTCTGCATTATGTATGTACACGTGCCATCAGTGCATACTTGCATCTTGTGGGTATGTATAGCTTATGAGTGAGTGAGTGTGTGCCTGTGCTTGTGAATGGATCTGTGTACATGTTTGTGTCTGCATGTGTAAACAAGCCCTCTGCCACACAACACCCCCCTCCCCAACCCTTCCAACCTCATCTTGACCCAGCCCTGTCTCTAAAACCAAAACAAACACAAAACTACCCCCACCCCACCACCACCACCATCCCAATAAGAATCTCCATATCACTGCTGCTTGGTTCCACTTTACTGCCCGACTGACTCTTCAACTCATTACTCTATAATATACCATGGCGATCACATGAATTGGAAAATAACAATAATAACTAGTCGAATAACAATCCCCTTGGCCTCCTCCTTTACAGTGGTGGAGGCAGGAAATCTCTGTTTCATGCTGGATTCTTAACGAGGCAGTCGGCTGTGAATTCAATTGTCTTGATGGCACATGAAATATCTCCGCACTAATGTGCTTAAAATACGCCGACTCTCGGGAACTAATCATATTAAAGTGTCAAAAGCTGGATGAGAGTTTAAGAGTGTAGCAAAGCTCTTGTGGTGAAAGCATCGATGTGGACATCTTTATATTGGCCACTGTCTTTTAGATGTCACTCCAGAGAGCATCAGTGTCACAACAAGCAATTAGAACAAAAGCAATAGAAAAAAAGGTTTATTTTTTACCCCTCAATATTAAAACAATCCTAGAGCCTTGACTTATTGACACACTTTCATAGCCTACATGATGCATGCAAAGCCACAAACCCTTTTTTTGTGGTGGTGACTCTCCATAAAGTGGAATGCCTCATAGATTTTATGACCAAGGTTTACCCTGCATGAATTTCAAACACAGATGCTTAAGATCAGCACAAGTGTATGTGGTGTCTTTGTGTGTGACTGTGTGTGTGTGTGTGTGTGTGTGTACACTAGTAGACTGAGCAAATGAGCAAAGTTTTAATTTGCCTTTGAAACATATAGGCTATTCATAACGAGCTAATTATTAAATGTCTTAAGATGCTGTGCAGATATCAGTCAGAACATTGAGACTGAGCATTTTCTGTGTCAGGAATAAGTGAATTAATCACTCTATAATCAAAATGGATTTGGCCATTTTTTATTCACATACATCCAACAGGAGAAGCTGCACAAATCAAAACATAATGCCCACTATTTAACAGTATTACATCAGGGGGCCATAATCACTATTTCAACTTTACAACTGTTATCTGGGAGGACCAAATGTCATTTATTTCACGTTATGCTGATATCATAAGGATTGCGAAAACAGTCAGAAGTTGATGATCATATCAACAAATATATTTGTTGCCATGAATTGACTAAAGGCATAAATTCAGATTAATATTTGTCTGGGGGAAAAAAAAGCCTTAGGATCAGTGGCAAAAAGACTGAAACAAGGTGATTAAAGCTAATCTTCAATATCAAATTAGCTAAATAACACTGACGGAACGGATGGCGGATGGTGTCTTTCGTGAGTCCAAAAACACTTATTCTAAAGGCTTATTTTACACTCTTTAAAAAAAAGCCTTGGAGCTTCGAGCCCCTCTCTACGAAAAGGAGGCAGTGGACACGGAGGAAGGTGTGAGGTCTCTGCGGGTGGTCATTACGAGATCAATCTGCTTCATCAGTTTTGACAAGTGTCTCACTTCTAGGATCAAGGCATCCAGTCGCTACTGTTTGTTGTGTGTTACGCATCATGAGAGTTCACTGAAGACCGGCTTATTCCGTTGGGATCGACAAGAGATGTTGGATAACCCCTATTTCCCCAAATTAAGTTATGCTGCTACTTTAAAATAACCTCTGACGGCTAAAGGTTAATATGCACCAAGCTTTCCTGATGAAAAGGTTATTCTCGTCGGCCTCGTTTTACATTTTCACCGTGTTCAGTTTTAAAATGCAAAGGGCTATTCCTCATCATACTCGCTATGTGTTTAAACATCTGTGGTTAATTAAGACATCTTGCATCCGTCCGCGAGGCAGTCGCGCTGCTGCGCTGACTGATCTCCCCGCGTGCCCTCTCGTTACGATGCTGCTCGGAAGCAGGTGCTTATGCCACGAGCCTGCTGGGCGCCTGGCTCCTCGCGTGTCCGAGCGGAGCGACGAGAGGAACAGTCGCTCATGAAAGATCACCCCACCTGGAAGGAAACGTCCTGGTAACGATGGATAATCATTGCTTACACTTGGCCTTCCATCAAAGACTGAGAAATATGTTGATTGAAGACGATGCGCATTAAAATAACAAACGTACACAAATGTATCTAGTCAGCGGCATACAAGGTTACTGGGCACTTCACCGCAGAACTATCATCTGTCTTTTTACTGACTTCACAGCTGTGATGTCTCACTAGGATCCATGCTAATGAAGTCGTTTTATAGGCTATCAATTAACAGCAAGAGCAGAGAGGGGATGTAACAGTCTATAATAATAATACTAATAATAATAATAATAATAATAATAATAATAATAATAACGACAATAATATGCTAAGAATAATAATGCGTGTAAATAATTATCACAAATATTAAATCTAGGCTACTATTGTATCACATAATTATTAGTCAACAAGTTTAACAACAGCAGAATTATATTGTTTTATACGTACATACACAAACCTGTCACGTTTACATTCTGTCGGACAAAAGAGGGAAAAAATAATGGTTTTCACGTGTATCCCCCAAACAGAGGCAGCTGTTGTGCTTCCGCCATGGCAGGGCACATTAAAACCTTGTGTGGGGAAAGGCATTCTGGAGGTAAATCTCGCCTGTGACAGTCGGCCAGGGAAGAGTTAAGGGGAGGGGACGCGGACTGTGACACGCCTCATTGGGCAGATTATGTGCAGCAAACAAAAAGTGTGTATGCGGGCGCCAGTCAGCCAGTGCCGCGGCCCCATCTGCGTGCCCCTCTCGCGCTCTCCTTCTCTCTCTCTCCCTCTCACTCTCGATTTCTCTGATCGAGATTCACACGGCGACCGACAGCACTGTCACTTTCAGCAGGCACTGGGACATGCACTGACGGCAAGGGCTTCACGGGAGACACCGAGCGAGTTCGGTTTGGAAGACCTATTTTTCTTTTTTTCTGCTGCCAGTTTTCTTCTAACCTTCAACTGAACTTTGTGGATTACTGCTATTTTTCAGTTTAGCGAAAAGGTAAGTAATTTGCGATTTTAAAATGGGGACAGTTGCAGGGGATGCTGCCACTCTAAAGCGTTGGTGCTTCGATGTATATGAAATCGTGTCAGCGCTGCAGTGAGGCACTCCGGAATAATAACCCCGCGTGCAGATCGTCAGGACGAAAATGCCCTGTGAAATGATGGGTCAATGAGTCCGCCCCGTCTCATTTAGAAATGCGCATATATTGCCGTCTCTATTCTCGTATTTAACTGAAATGCATATTCATTGGACCTTTTGTGCGGTCTGCCCTCCCGCGAGAGAGCCACCACAAGGGCTACAATAGAGAGGACTGTTTGGGGTTGCGATGGAGAACGATTGTCTCATCTGAAAGTGGCAACTTTGGCGTTTTGCGATATACGAATGAAAGCATTAAAGTGAAAAGCTTATTATCTGCATTTGCACTTGCAAAACAAATGTTGTCTTTTCAAAATAACCTGTTTTCAACCATCAACACACAGAAAATGGTAAGTTTCATCTCGCCTTGTACGCTTGTGGAATGATAATTCAGCGGTAATACGCGCATTGCTGACAGGCTGTTCGAGTTACATTTGGGCATCTGAATGCAGAAAGATAAACAAATAAATTCACATGCATTAAGTGTCAAATTTAGAATGCAGAGTATTTTTTTAAGAGCAATTACGTCAGTGTAACTATTATTAAAGGATAACCATGCTGTACAGGCTACAGCTTCATGTTGTTTACAAGCATACGCAATGTTTCCGAAGACCCGAGATGTCTTTGGGGGAAAAAAATCAACAGGGAGGATTTCATTAATTATGAGTCCGCTGTTTATTGTTTTTATGTAATATAATTAAGTTATCATCTTTTCTTGAAATTTTTCCGTATGGATATAAATATTATTTATCCTTTAGGCTAATGTTGTTTTGTTGATTTTTTTTTATTTAATCTTTCTGAAAACACACACCGCACAACCACACAGGCTATTTTATAATAATGATTATGTCTGTCACTCACATGGTTTAATGAATAAATCTAGAGACGCTGCTGATTTAGTGTGTGTGTGTGTGGTACAGTTGACTATTTTTCAGGTTCTGTGTTAAAAGCTATATTCTATCCAATTTGTCCTTGCTAAAAACGTTTAACATACCTACATTAACATTTTTAATATAAAAAAGGACGCTAGCTTGCAAATAACTTTCTTAGAATCTTAGGCCTACGCGCAGAAAATGGTAAAGAACATAATAATTGACTCCGCGTGCTGCCTTAATTGAAGTCTCGGAGGGAAAAGTGGCGGATTATGCAAATAGCCAAGCATACGTTCTCTGTGTAGAAAGGAGGCAAAGGTTAGCTGACATGAGATCACCGACTCTGACAGTCCACTCCAAATCCATTCGCTATGGCCGTCCAGTTCTAAAGAGTGCACACGTTTGCCACTGATGCCGGATAGGATCCTCGATGGGCCTGCTAAATAGAGGGGATTTGGTTTTCTGTCTTGCACGATGTTATTAATTCCTTTAATACTGCGCATAATATTACTGTATCAAAGCAATTTTGCCCTACCATACATATTTTATTACTATTATTATTATTATTAGTGATCATATATGCACCTTTCGGTTTATTGAACGATATGCGATAATAATCATAATAATAATAATAATAATAATAATAATAATAATAATAATAATAATAATTCATCAACAACAATTCGTGTCAATAACAGTGTCCCTTTCCAAAAATAATACAATAATTTTGAAAAAAGTCACAAGTATTAACTAGTGTTTTTTTTTTTTTTTTTTTCACCCCATTCGTACTTACCAATGAATTGTCAATATTTTGAGATCTTTTCAGATCAAGGTTATTTTAAAGAATGTATATTTTACCAATCCTCAAAAGCAGATTTCTCTGGCTGAAAAGACAGCTGCCTATACAATTACATGACATCATATTCCATCTTGAGAATATCACAGTTTTCATTGCCTGTACTCTTTTTTCTTTTCTTTTTTTAACATCAATATGATTTTGACATTGTTGCATAATTTTTGTACTTATTGTTCATATTAGCTACAGGTCAATAAGCCTGGGAAACCAAGCCAGAGGGCATGTCCAGTCTTATTCATAGGTGCATGTTTTAGCTCAGCTAATGGGGATGGCTATTCCTCTCCATGCTCACCTCTCCTCCTCTCTCTCACAGCCAACCATGGAGGAGTCGAGCTCCCAGAAGCTGGCATGGGACAGCGATGCCAAGGCGGTACAGCAGTGCCTCACCGACATCTTCACCAGCGTCTACACCACCTGCGACATCCCTGAGAACGCCATCTTCGGGCCGTGTGTCCTAAGCCACACATCCCTTTACGACAGCATCGCCTTCATCGCTCTCAAGTCCACCGACAAGCGTACAGCACCCTACATCTTCAGGGTATGCCTGTTCGAGTTCACTCTCTTCCTGGTTCTGGAGTCGTGACAACATAAACACGTTTTTGTCACAGCAGGCATTGTGATATCATCACCTCTTGGTCATCCTAAAACAGATGCAAATGCAAATGATGAGTTTGCCTTTTTTCTGTTGAAAGGGACTATTGAGGTGTATTCTTTTCATTATGAGCCATCATGACAGCTCACTGTGCCAGGCTGGCACCATCGTTGGCATATATGGGAGGGAGGGGTGAAGATGGCATGGCTCTGTCATGACTGGGGGGAAGGAAGGGTAGATGAGTAGGTGGGCAGAGGCAGGGCTAGAGTGGCAGGGTGGTGAACGTCTCCCAAGTCTGGTAGTCTGTCTCTCTCACTGGGGTTGTCCTAGCTAGTCCTAGTCCTAGTCCTAATCCTAGTCTGTCAGGCTCTCGAACTGCACTGAATGATGATCTGTCTCAGAGGGGACATGCTCTTGGTCTCTCTCTCTCTCTCTCCATTTCAATTTTCCCCTTCCCTCTCTCTTCCCTTTAATCTGAGTCTTTCTTTTGCTGCCATTTTGGTCCATCTCAGACCTGTCTCCCTTTCCTGTACTCTTCTTTTGCTACCCGGTTGGCTGTGGGCCTAAATAATCTCTCTCTCTCCTTTTTATATCACTTTCTTTTGCCATGGTCTCTTTCTCTCTCTCTCTTTTTCTGGTCTTTTTTGAGCTGACATCCTGAGCCGCCTGTCTCTCTGTTATTGTTGCTGATTGTTGCTGATGCTGTATGTGGTCCTAACAGTCTCTCTCTCTCTCTCTCTCTCTCTCTCTCTCTCTCCCTCTGCCCTGGCAGGTGGACACATCAGCTGCCAACAGCTCGTCAGATGGCCTGATGTGGCTCCGGCTGGTGCAGTCTGCACGGGACCGCGAGGAGCAGAACCTGGAGGCCTACGTGAAGAACGGCCAGCTGTTCTACCGTTCGCTGCGGCGGATCGAGAAGGACGAGGAGCTGCTGGTGTGGTACGGGAAGGACCTGATCGAGCTGTTGCTCCTCAGCGCAAGCAGAGCGCCCGCTAAGAGCAAAGGTGGGCAGCGCTTGCTTTCTTCTCCTTCCTCTGTTTCCTCTGTTTCCTCTTGCTTGAGTTCACTGACATCCCAGCAGCCAGATGCTCAAGCCATGCCTCCCAACACACCTGCAAACACAAAGGATGACAAAAGATTCCAGGCTTAGCCAGCTAAAACAAGCCAATAGATTTTACAATGTTTTCCAAAACGTATTACACATGTAGTGCATACTGGTTTATTCATAGCAATTTGGAGAACATGATATATAATGAATTATGCACGTGTGCTCCTTGCCTTGGGTATCAAACCCATGACTTTGTTGCTAAAAGGATATTTCTACTTTTGTGTGCTGCAGAAACACTTTAGTTTTTTCGTTCTGTTAAATATATATTTTTCTCTCACATTATTTTGTCTCTATTATTTAATTTCTCTATCAGAGCTCAGTACTCTCACATCCAAATGACCTAATTCTAATAAGAAACCCATCGCCCCATAACTCTTAAATATTACACCTGCTGATTTTTAAAATCATTATAGATTTATTCAAATGATAATCATGTGTTCCCCCCTCACTGCCCTGTAGGATCTCCTCCATACCTGTGTTCAGACTGCAGCCAGCGGTTCCAGTTTGAGTTCCCCTTCCTGGCCCACCAGCGGTTCCGCTGCACCAAGAGACTACAGAATCTAAATGGTTCCGAGGAGGAACCTAAGGATGCCAGTGAGCCAACGGTCCTCACCCCGGCCCGCACTAGCCCCAAACTGGGCCGTCCCGATGGCTTTCCCAACCCACAGGAGGCCGGCAAGCCCGCCACAGACTTCCACAACCTGGCCCGGGACCTGGAGAACAACAGAACCAGCCCACCTAGCGACAAGGAGGCGGAGATCTCCAGCGAGAGCTCGGCCAAACGCAAGTTCTCCGACATGGAGGAAGGCGTGGGCCCGCTGACCATTAGCCGGAGTAGTGGGCTTGGTCTGCCCATGAAGTCCAAAGAGGAGCTGGCCACGTCGGCCCGTGAGTACCGGGGTGCGTATGGCCTTGAGCCAGAGAGTCGACGCACATTCTCCCCACCGGGCTCGGAGCACCTGGGTTCTGAGGGCAAGCGCAGCGCCTTCACCGAGGTGCGCAAGTCTCCGCAGAACCTCAAGCACAGCACCAGCAGCAAGAGCTCTGGTTCAACCTCCTCGACCTCCTCCGCGGAGAACAAGGAGTCGAGTCGGCCCGGGGGCAGCCCCTCGGACAAGCACCCTCTGGGCACGCGGCAGGTGCTGGGCGAAACTCAGTCACGCATGGACCCTCCGCCACACCTAGCCAGCGCTTTCACCTCCGTGGCCCAGCAGGTTGGTGCCGGCACGCCCGAGAGGAAGAGTGCCTTCAGCCAACCCGCCCGCTCCTCCTCTTCCTCCACCGCGTCCTCCTTCCCCCAGCTCTCTCCTCTCGTCATGGCGCCTAAGCTCCTGGACTGCCACCCGGCGGTCGGCGACACCGTCTCCTCTAGCAGACTCTACCAGGCTGACCCGCTGGCTGCCAAGCTGCAGGGCTCGGAGCTGGGGGGCGCATGCCCTGTGCCGGGCAGCCTGGCCAAGCAGAGCCCCTTCTTGTATGCGGCGGCGGCCGCCACGGCCTTCTGGCCCAAAAGCGCAGCGGCAGCAGCAGCGGCGGCGGGCCCCATCCAGCTGCAGATGCCCTCGGCACTCACGCTGTTGCCACCCTCCTTCACCTCTCTGTGCCTGCCCGCGCAGAACTGGTGCGCCAAGTGCAACGCCTCCTTCCGGATGACCTCCGACCTCGTGTACCACATGCGCTCGCACCACAAGAAGGAGTTTGCCATGGAGCCACTGGTCAAGCGCCGCCGTGAGGAGAAGCTCAAGTGTCCGATCTGCAACGAGTCCTTCCGGGAGAGGCATCATCTGTCCAGACACATGACCTCGCACAACTAGCACGCCACTCTCCCCCAAAACAAGGGACCTGGGATGGGTTGAGGTGTACTGGGGCAGGGTGTGGTGGTGAGGTGGGATGTGACGTGTGTGCATTTTTTTGGAGGGGCTGCCCCCCCCCACTTCCATTTCACATCACTGTAATACCAAGACTGAACACTGAACACTAGAGACACAATGCCACACATCCATTTTTACTTTTGAAATAAATTTTAAAAATCGTCTTTTTTTTTCTTGGTTCAGGACTCCACAAATGTCATTGGTCTTTATTTCGGTCTGTGCAAAAAAAACATTTTGATGTATGAGGGAAGGAAAAGACAAATATATTTATCTTATGAAGCACTTATAATTTGACAAAGAAGGGATAATATTGCTATGTGTAAATGTACTTTGTATTTTGTATATATACATGTATAATCTATGAAAGATACTGAAATGTAGTTCTATTTCACAGAGAACTGCCGTATGACCGATGATTTTTCCATGTGTATACTAAAGTATGAATATTGAATAATGAACTCCGAGTATGATGCCAGACTATATTTAAGAGTGCATGTGATATTAAATTCATATCGGTTTAAGATGCAGTCTGCTCACAGCACTGTACATACCTGTTTTGTTTTGAATACAAAGTGTAATATTTTGTGTCCGTGAGGAATAGATTCAGTGTCTCTCTTTTTTTTTTGCTGAAATCTACTATTTGATAGGTTATCTAATCATGTTGAATGCTTTGACAATAAAATAGCTTTATTTTCAAATTAACGTGTGATGGTATTTTGGTGATTGTAAATTAATTAAACTGTATAACCTGCATAAATAGATGGGTATAGCTTGACTAGAAAGTTTAAATTCACAACAGCGCTAATATTTTATATTACGCGCTGGCTCCTAAATTTACGAGTAAATTCGATGTAAAAGATTTCCAACTTCAACCTCGGTCACCAGACCTGTGTATGGTCATACAAAGCCTAAATTGTAGTATTCCAATGGAAATTTGTTACTCATTTTTCTGACCGTTGTTTCCATTTAGATGAATTTCTATGATTTGGGAACAAGTAACCTGTCAAACAGAAACCATTTAGCCTATATCCGTGATCGATTGTAGGACACAATTGCATGCGTCTACACAGGGACTTCTTTGGAAAAAACGACTAATTACATAACAAATGCAATTCAGAAGGGTTTCCTTTGCATAATCTCCAATCAATGTTTTAGTAAAATGCCAACACTGCAATAAAATAGAGACTGCATTTTGCACAAAATAAGACGACAGCGTACATTACATATGTACACACAACTCTTTATATATTACATTATAATATGTAATATTACATATTACAACTCTTTATATATTACATTATATAGGCCTACACTACTTTGTGTTAGAAAGGGTATAATAAGGGTATAATAATAGGGTATAATAAAGGGTATAATAATAAAAAAGGGTATAATAATAATAATAATAATAATAATAATAATAATAACAGTACTAGTAGTAGTAGTAGTAGTAGTAGTAGTAGGCACACCCAGAGCTGGACAAATTAGCCTACAAAATCAAATATCAAATGTTCACATTCGTGTTATTGCATTAAATATTACAGTTGTCAATAAGCCAACGAATACCACCCGAGCAGAAAACAGCGCTATAATTTTCATTAAAAATAAATTATAGTTTGATCAAAGGACACGTTATGGATACACCGGTCATTACAGGGGGCATCTTGTTGAACCATCAACGAATTATCATTTGCATTGGATGTGCTTCTCAATACTGAACAATTAACGAGCATAAAATCAATGGATTGCCATAAGCTCCACTCATAAAGTATAGAACTTATAGTTTTTCACCATTCCTGAAAAAAAAAACGCAGCCTACAGAACACAAACCCTTTTAGTATTCAAATAATGATAGAATATCGTGATAGGCCTTTCTGCGCAGTAGTCTATATCAGTATACAATTACTGTCCAAATTATGTACATAGAATTGTGTGCATAGAATTTAGCCTTCTTTGAGTGTCCGAATTTTTAACCAAAAACATAATGAACTCAGCATGTGTTTTCTGCTGACGGTGTGTGTGTGTGTGTGTGGGGGGGGGACTTCGTCTAAAACCCTGATTACCCAATTCCTCTGCTCGATAATGTTTTCAGTGACAAATCATAAACAGATAATCTGTTGACATGCCGTGACATTTTTGTTTTGTTAATAATCCTGCCATTACACTAACCATGTTTTGTTTGTGTCTTTCCAATAAATGAATTTCACAAGCACTTTTCTTTGTGTAAGTGCAAGAACCATCTAAACTTGAGGAATGACTATTAATTTGGGGAAAAATAGCTAAACAGCGACTCCAAGCGACCGTGTGCAATGAAAATGTGAAGAATTAAGAAACTTCCGGCGTTTGTCGGAAAAGGCACGATCCTATCGCGCCCTCTTCTGGTGTGTTTAAGACTTTGTCACTTTCTTAGAAGTATTTTCCAGCCTCGACTACTATGCATTCTTAGCAGAGGCTGCAGTGCAGCTGATGCGATGTAATTTAAAACACTTAGTACCCACCAACAAGTTTATTATTTTACTTTTAATTCTAGTATATCGTAGAATAAATGTTCAGCTCAGAAGGGTATGTGTTTGTTTGGCCTGGTCGTGGACTATTTATCGATGAGCGGCAATAAAGAAACGGGTGCAGGCCACTGAACCCTGATCCAAAGTTTAAATTGCAGACCTTGGCAGGATGAGATGAGGATCTATCAGCCAGTGGGCACTCATAACGGGGGATATTTATTGTCCTCCGCACCTCAATGCCGGTGTCATCCTCCCCTCTAAGCCCCCGTAACATTTGTCACCGCAGCACTCAGCACTTGGCCGTCAGGGACGGTTTATGTCCCCTCACATGCGCACGGTGATGGGCGCCTTGGCTCACTTCCCTCGGTGCGCTCCGCTGGAACGGCCGGGCGCATGCGGTAGTTGTGTCCTGAAATGAACGCAGACCTGTCACTTCCTCTCCTTCTCCCACCGATTGCGTAAAAGACATCTCCGACACCTCCGTGCAACAACAGTAAGGGTGTGCGTGATCCGGTGAAGTATTCAGTGTGTTCAGAGTGTATTAATAGCGTTACAGGTATTAATAGATTATTTAACACTTTGAAATGGGTGGTGCACTCGCATGACAAAACAACGCATGAGTTGTGCAAATCATTCAATGCAGCTAATCAGTCAAGGCTACTATTTTATTTGGCCAAAATTATTTCACATAGCGTGTACATGTTACACAGTACTGCGGGAATTACGGAAGCAAAACAGATTATTTTTGTTGACGTAAATCAGGTTCTTTGTTCAAGTTTCATGTTAATAGTTTTACAGGTAAACCTATATCCAACATGTCTCAACTATTTAAAAACGGTCAACACACACACCGCCTCGCTTTCGTTTCTTTTTATGCGCATTATTAAAGGCTTTTGTTTTATTTATTTATTTATTTATTTATTTATTTTATCTTGGGCAGTATACGGTAGTGGATGAGATGGTCTGTGGAAAACACACTGCAGTGACCAAAAAGACTCTAAATATAACATTGAAAAACAAGGCCCTGCTCGCTCTATTTCGGCACAGTCCTTTCAATCTTCCGCGACGCTGACAGGGACACATTTACACGTACTGAGCACTTTGAAGACAATCAATCCGCCTTCGTTTGCATGCCTCTCAAATGCGTCGCTAGGCTCTCTTTAGCCAGCCGCCGTACCTGTCATACGTTTAGGCCTTGCTCCTCGGATTCCCCACATTGCATGGACAGAAAGATCTGAGAACGGGCCAGCTATTTAGGTTACACCTGTTTCCTTTCCTCATTCGTTTGGGTTGCACAGGGGTTGTCGTTTGAATCGCATGATTTCCCCCCTCAAAATGTTCCTTGAGACTTCATTCGTTCTCATTCACTTTTAAAATGTTAAAGGTTTGTGTCTGATCTTAATGGCAAGCCAATTATTATGATGACTGTGGCCTATTTTTATATATATATATATATATATATATCGGTAAAACTTTAAGAGGTCAACTGCAGGAATTGATGGTATTGATGTCAATTGCATGGTAAATAGTTGATCACTGTTCACTTGATGTTCTAGACTTATTTAACTTAGTGTCAACTTATTCAGTGTTCTGAGCACACACACAGACACACACGCTCACACACCAAGTTGTTTCAAAAACCAAATACAATCCCACTTACACAGTCAAGAATCAGACTGACTAATCAGACTCAACTAATCAGATTAGATATATGCACCTCTAACACACACTTTCTCCACTTGAGCTTCTTTGCTGTTCCTTGCCTATATGTAGTGACCTCTCTCGTGAGTAGGCACACAGTGGCCATAATGACCTGTAAGTGTGGACTCACCTCCTGCTAGGGCAGAGCGAGTGGTACGTTGGCACGCCTGGCATTGGGACAGATCCAGTTACTGGAGCCACATTGGTGGGATACTACCCTCTCTCACCTCCACCTGCTGCTCAGCCACACAGTCAGGCACAGGGAGGGACACGGTCCACACAACCAGGCTGCACTTTGTTCTGTAGAGATATGCATGCAATGTGTGTTAAGACAGAAGCCTACATGCAAAACACAAATATGCGCAAGTGTACACATACAAACATGTGATATGGGCATGTTACACGCACAAACACACACACACGCACACACACACACACACACACACACACACACAAACACACACATAGAATGACTATGAATGTGCATTTGATTGATGATGATGATTGTGACCTTTTGAAAAATCAGTCAATCCCACTTAGTACACTCACTTCAAGATAAATATTCTCTAATCGGAAATGAGTGTGGAACAGGTTCAGCTATGATGTGTATTACAGCAGCTCCAGATTCAGATTTGGATGAAAAAATCATCAGTTCAGGTTTCAGAATTATATTTGCCTTCACAAATCACACACCACACACTCATCTGTAGGACCTCAAGCACATCAGGCTATGGCATGGACCACTGTGCCAGTGAGTTGCCCTCTGTGCTTGATAACCTCATCTTGTTGACAAATGAAGCTTTTTATTTACTACCCTGGGAGATGTGTGTGTGTGTGTGTGTGTGTGTGTACATGTGTGGGTGTTGGGGGTGGGGTGGGTACCTTTAATCCCTGCCCTCCTCCCTGATGTAAAAATACAGGCATAGGAAATCCAGTGTAAACCAATACGCAACTAAGCTGTCAGCACTCAGGTTCCTGGTCGTCTGCTCTGATTACGGACCCCCACCACCCCCACCCCCACCCCAATCAAACCCTATCCCCTGTACCCCCCATCCCTTTGACAGAGACGTCAGGTAATGCCTAAAGCTACAGGTGTCCACAGGACCACACAGGAAACAGCCCAAAGTGCACACTACACACACTGTTGATTAAGAGCAAGAGTGACAGATAGCAACTTTGGAATAGACTTTACTTTCCTGACAAGACAGACATGCAAGCTTTCCCAGGGTTTATTTTGCCCACAGGATGGAGATCAGCATGAAGAGTGGTTTTCTAGTATAACCTCTGGCACAAAGCAATTGCTTTAGAGAGATGGAGGAAAGTAAGGTAAGAGTATGTGTTGCTGCTGACAGATGTGCAGAGATTTGTGGCGATCAGTGCTGATGCGTAAAGCTTTGCCTCTCTCTCTCTCTTTCTCTCTCTCTGTGTATCTACATCAGTGTGTCGATAGATGCATATCTGAGAGAGTGTCTGACTTTTTCTCAGGTGTCTGTGTGCTTTGCTGGTTTGTAGATTAAGGCCCCGTTTACACATATCTAGATATTTTTATGAACAGATATATTTTTTATCTGTTTATTTATTTAATTTATTTACCCCCTTTGAGGTGGCTAAAGCTCTGTTTAAGTGTAAACGAGAGGCCCAAACGGATACAAAAATACCCATTTATAAAAATATCTAGGTATGTGTAAACAGGCCCCAGATTAGATTTAGCTATATTGTTACTGCACAAGTATCAGAACGAAATACAGTTTCACATCTAACCAGCAAGTGGAAATAATACATGTAATAAAAGAGTTTTAATTAGTAATACTGGTGTATATTAATTTGATTAGTGTTATGTTCTTTAATGCAGGAAAATACTGACAGTAAGTACAGTATTAAGTACTGGCTGTAATCCAATGGAAAATATTAAAAGTGACTGAACTGAATATATACTGACTGTATGAAGGTGATAAACATTTAATGTTCCGGTTACAACATTTGTCCTTAGAAAAGCTTTTAACAGAGCACTGCAAAACCGATGACACACAGTATTTGAAAAAAAAAATAAAATAATAACCCAGTGCCCTTGTTAGTACTGGTCAGTACCAATAAAGATGCCAGCACAGGGGTTATTATTTGAAACTATTTTAAGCTGTGTGTGGATGCAGTGGGCATGTTGACTGACAGTGTGTATGGATATGCTGCATGGATGCGTGCAGTCTTGTCTCGCCCGAGCAGTAAATGAGGTTGGTGCTATGCATGGAAGTGTCTTCTGTTTCAGGGGTTTTTTTTATACCCATGCAAGTATGAGTGTCCTCTGTGGGACAGGCTCCAGAGACTTCAGGAGCTAGACAATTACTAGTTAGCATGGCACTAATATAGAGGCCAGAGTAAATTTAGACATATCTCTCTCAAATCACAGTCTGAGCTTTCCCACCCTTTGCCAAATCGATTCAGATTGACACAGAAACAGACTTACTTGTAAACTTGCAAACGTTGAACTTTGTTGACCAGTTCGTTCAAAACTGCATAGATGATCTTAGTAGAAAGTCGATGATGTCAACAAGTCATTTTGAAATGAGTGTACCAACTGGCAAGTTTTCATTAGCAGTATGTGTAGTGTAGGCCTGATTTTTCAAAAGGTCACATTCATAAAGACATGGGAAAGGAACAACATTTTCACAGACAGGAGCAGATGGGATTATGCTTCAGTCAGCATCAGAGTCTGTCTTGTGTTTTAGTGGTAATTTCTAAGTTCCAGGTTAATAATAATAATAATCTATACGATCCCATGAGGGGGATCTGGTCTCTGCATTTAACCCAATTGTAAATGAGTGAAACACACACAGTGAAGTGAAACAGTGGCACCCAGGGAGCAATCAGGGGGTTAGGTGCCTTGCTCAAGGGCACAGGGCCATGGTCCACTGGTTGGGGATTGAACCAACCCTTCGGTTACAAGACCAAAGCCCTAACCAGTAGGTCATGGCTGCCCCATATTTGCATATGAAGACAACAAAGATGAACAAATGTATTTCATGTTCATGCTATCCCTATGGCCATGCAATGAGCGGTCTGTATTTAATCCGGCTCTATGGCCTTTACAGTAAGGCCTACATCTAGTCTCTTAGTTCTCAGAGTGTGGGAAGGGCCCCACTAGTAAACAGAGGCAAGGCAAGGCAGGGCAAGTTTATTTATATAGAGCATTTCATACACAGAGGCAGTTCAATGTACTTTACAAAGATAAAGACAAAGAACAGTGAATAATAGAAAATTAAATGACATAAAAAGAAAAAAACAAAACCAAGTAGGTAGAGACATGATAGGTGGGGCACAATAAACAACAGGAAGAGAATTGTCTTTTTTATGCTAATGTATCAGTATTCTTTATTGTCAATAAAGATAATGCACATAAACAAAGCAGCCACACAGCAGCACAGTTATTAACAGGCCTATGTTGTACATTAAAATTAAAGCGTTATGATGAGATCCAGGGGATTGGGAGGAAAATATGGATGTATATATGTATAAATGTAATATGGATGTATATATGTATAAAAAACAAAGCTTTACTGAAATGTTATCAGTTTGATGGGGTGTTGGAGGACAAGTATCACTCTCCAGCCTCTAAAGTGAGGAATGCCAGGAAATGTTTTAAATCACCTCTTAAAGTCTTAAAATCTTTTTGTAATTTTCTTTCACATTTTATTTGATCATTTATTTGATTATATGATCAGGGCCGGCGATACGCATAGGCAGGCTAGACGGCTGCCTCAAGCATTTGTGTGGGGCACCCTCTAGTGGCGCCCTTCATCGATTTTCTATGTCATCAATTAAAACGTACAATAGTGCACTAAAGCACCAATTAAAGAAATACTAGATCAACGTGTGGTGCCCCATGCATTGATTTCACAGTGAATGTGCAATCACCGTACTGTGAACTAACAAACCACTAACTGGATAGGTCAGTTCTGAAAATGCTCCAATGCACAGGAAGAAAAATGGAGAAAAGAGGAGGAGAAGAAAGCCAGAGCCAGTTATAGAGGTATGTTGATATCCTCGATATAAAGTATTAATCAAAGCTGTGTTTTGTGCGTTACTGTTAGAAATTGCTGCTGTGGCCAGTTGACACGAGCCATCAAGACTGATGTAGAAATGTCAACTGTGATGATAAAAAAATACAGAATCATTTGCAAATATCCTGAACACTGGGGGACTTTGCTTATGTAGAGGTAGAAAATAGCTTATCTCTCTGTCTCGCAAATGGGCTAGAACCGGCCTGAATGTGATGACGGTCCTGTTTGTGTGTTTTGTTCTGTTTTTTTGTTACTTCCAAAACTCAATAAAACTTTATTCACAAAAAAGTCACCTCTTACATGTAGTCACCACTTGACCTAGTCAAGGAGATGATGTACAAGGGGACCAGGTAAGGAAGTGTGATGTTATTTTGAGTCAAGCATGTCAAACTATGTTAGCTGTGTGATAAAGGGAGGTGTTCTCAGAAGAGATAATGAGTCCTTTAAGAGATTCCTGGAGAATGTTTGTGTCTCTCTCTGTGTGTGTGTATGTATGTGTGTGTGTGTGTGTGTGTGTGTGTGTGTGTGTGTGTGTGTGTGTGTGTGTAAGTGTGTGTGTGTGTGTGTGTGAAAGAGAGAGAGTACATGTGTATGTATTTGTCTGCATGTGAGCATGATATGGAGGTCAAGGGCACCTGGTGACAGACTCATCAGTGACTGAGGCATACAGTGACAGGTGGCTCTGTGAGATTCTTGGAGAATGTTTGTGTGTGTGTGTGTGTGTGTGTGTGTATGTGTGTGCACATGTATGTGTCAGGATGAACAGGTGTCTCTTTGTTCATCAGGACTGGCATGGGGAGCGACGTGCCACAGGCCCCTTACCCACTGAAACTAGGCGTTGCTGGCACGACTCAGGGACAGGGCCAGTATGAAATGAACCATCAGGCTGGCTCTGGTGAACAGTGGCAAGGGCTGGTGACAGCATCTTTTTGGAGGGGTGAAGCTCTTGACCGTCTGCAGTATGCATGTAAACACTGCTGGGTTCAAGGTTGGGCCACAGACTGAGAGAAAGAGAGATAGATAGATAGAGAGAGAGAGAGAGAGAGAGAGAGAGAGAGAGAGAGACTGTGATAATAATTATATATTTGTTTTCTGATGTCTTTAATATGTTCAGTTCTTTTGCAATGTTATTTCCCTCAGGTCAATAAAACTAGAATGAACCGTAAACTGAATTGAACTGAACTGAAATCAACTCAGTTGAGAAAGAGAATGAAAAGGAAAAAAGGACACATAGAGAGAGAGAGAGGACGGAGGGAGGGAAGGAGGGGAGTGCTGCTGGATCATGCAGGAATGCCAGTGTAGTGCAGGACATGTTCACATGGGACTGCTGGATGGGAAGAGGGCCTTCCTGTGGTTGCTGGAACCGTGAACCGGGCTGAATGTTTGTGGATGAAATGACCCGGTCCATGCACACCCTGAGGGCAATAATGTGGACCCCCCACCCCCCAGCCCTTACTCCTAGTCCTTGCCAAGATGCCAAAGTCAACTCTGTTGGCTGCTCATGTTGTGTTTATTTTTGCATGGCGACTGAGCTGGATCACGTAGTGGTGAAAAAGACCAAGACCAAAAAAGAGAAGTCATTCAAATAAATAAATGTGAGAATGAAGAAAGAAAGAAGAAGAACAAAAAGAGAAAACTGGGGAGCCCCTACAAGGTATTATCAATGCTTTCAGCAATGTCTATACTCACACTAATGATCTCACACTAATTACACTTAACAGATTGAGATTATGTTGGCAAAATGACTGAGATATTTCAATTGCTTATGCTGTAGCATGGATGAACACAGATGAATGTTCAGTAGTAGTAAATATGAATTTGCTCTGGCAAGTCCATCTGCAACTATCCATTTCCCAGAAACCAATCACAACCACTTAGTTGGCATGGGGCGGGCTTTATATGATGACAGACAGAACAATGCAGTCAGCATGACCAATAAAAGTGGGTTAAGGTATGTAAGTAGGTGAAAATGGATTTGCTGCACTTCTAAAAATATTTGGGAAGAGTTTAATGCATCAGTTTAACTTAAAGCTTCTATGGCCATAGAGATGGTCCCAGACCAAATCTGTCTTAAAATCTCAACTGAGATTGGAGAAATGGTTTTGGTTTATCCCTGCTACTGGTGCCGGTGTAACCTCACATGGAACCAGCAACCCTATAGACATACTGTCCAAGACATCCATTGAGCTTAAAATAAAGCTCTGTAAACAGCAGGCATGGCAGGCCAACACATGACATGGAATTGTGAGGGTGTTATTTCCACGTCTGTGACCTGGAAATGATGTCCTGATAAACAACACAGAACATACAACAGCCGCTTCCTTTGCAGCTCTCTCCATGTCATATGTGTCGTAACCGACTACAAAACAAAGCTAGAATTCAGCCTTCATTTTGACATAGAGAATTTGCCTTGACGGCTATGTTTTGTCAGTACTTGTGATATTATTAGGCTAGTTGATAACTCCTGCATATGTATGTATTTAAATATTCAATTTACAGCCAATGTTCTCTGTACAGGTGTGACAAAACACAATTACAGTTTAAGAGACATAAATGACAAACAAAGACAATCTGAATCTGCTGGTGAAGTATGCTCTGGAGTAAACTGTAACATGAGTTCTGCATCAATAGCTGGCCTAGAACATTCTAGGTTATCGGGCTGTCTCCTGTCTCTAGAACCCCTTTAGGCTGTCAGAAAGTAGCCATCAAGAGCAACCTGAATTATTGAGTGCATGACTTTCAGGTGCTTTAGCTGATGGGGCAGCACTTGTCTCTGAGTCAACAAGATTGCAAGCTTAGTCTCTGAATCACAAGTCATGGCCATCCACACCGAGCAGCACTGGGTAACGGTTATCTTGCTTTAAAAAGGCTCAGAATAGAGAGTGTTTCTAACGGGGAGGCACAAGGCTTTTTGTCATTTTTTCAAACAAACAAAAATAAAAGCAGAGAATGGCCTAGGACATTCACATTGCTCCTGTATGGTAAAGCATCTATGAAAACACACAGTGGTGAACATCTGTCAACTGTTTTTTTAAAATTTGCAAACTTTCAGTTCAAGTTGTTTATTACTTACACGGAAGATAATTATTTTCATTTTTTTCATGGTAAGTGTTTGGAAAGTGTTGGGAATTACCCCACAAAAATAAACCTCAGAAATAAAAAGTTGTTCATGGATTCTTTAGAATTTGGTCATCATAGATTAGAAATGTGAGGAGTTTTCTAGAAGTCTAGAAAATTCTAGTTTTCTAGAAGTCTAGAAAACTATGCTGCAGAAAGGAGACTTCTAGAATGTCTGGCTTTGCTTTGTCTGACCAGAGTTATTTGTCAATTTGTCAATGTCGTGACAACCCTCTTCGATTGCTGAGAGGGAGGGTGTTAAAGGTACTGTTTTGGCTGTCAAAAAGTACAAATGCTCTTAGTACACACACACACACACACACACACACACACACACACACACACACTTGGTCCTTTTAAAGTGGAGTGCACTTTTGATGCTTGTTGCTCCTTGCAATCATTCAGAGAGTTCAGGCATGAAGCAGAGACTACCTGACACCCAGATGGAGTGCATGGGGTGAGATGAAAACACACAGCACTCCTCTCTAATCAGGGAAGAGCACATCGAGCCATTTTGAAGTGTGTGTGTGTGTTTGTGATAGAAAGAGATCACTGGCCATAAGGGGAATCAATCAGGATTGCTGGCACACACACACACAGACGCACACACATGCACATGCATACACACACACACACACATACACACACACACACGGACACGGACACGGACACGCACACACACACACACACACACACACACACACACACGCACACTCACACACACATCTGGAGATTACCTCAGCGGCCTAGCCTGAGGCGTTCAGGCTTAAATGGATGACCCCCACAATCTAGAGAGTAAACATCGCTTCAGCGTTTACAATGAACCCATCCGTCTGCTCTTTCAACATGTACAACAACTTAAGGCAACCACCCAGGCCGACACATCTACATGGGGACGAAGAAACATGAAGCCACCTCTTTTCCCCTTGCTGACACATGCAAGACTGCAACATTATTCAGATACACCGAAGAAAGACTTACACCTTTCCTACGCTTCCTAAGAGCATAGAAAGGCATGTTGAAGAGTTAGACGTCAGATAGAGATTCAAAGACAGACCACAGTTTTGTACACATTTCAAGAGTAATGGCCATCTGAAAGTAATAATGATACTTGCAACAATAAATCAAAGAGAATTCGTAATCACACATAGAATATGATCTCTTTCTTTGGACACTCGCTGGCTTTCAACAGCATAGTTCCACTGTAATGTCTTGCTTCAACTTGTTTTAAGTGTCTAAAGCATGTTAATTTCCTAATATGTTGTTTAAATGAAAATTAGATACTGTCAAAATCCCATTAAAGTGAATGTGTGTGTGTGTGTGTGTTTGTGTGTGTGTAAAGTAAAGAGGGGAGTGAGAGAGAGAGAGAGATTGTGTGCGTGCATGTGCATGTGTATGTGTCTACTGGTTGCATGCTTGTCTGTATCCTTGAATGTATGTGTGAAAGGGACCTCATGACATGATGTGTGTCGGTAGCGTAAGCATTGCTATCTGAGTAAAGTAGCATAAGCATTGCTATCTGAGTAAAGATGAGAATAAGATGATAATAACAATAATACTATGCTCATTCCTGAGCCACTGGCCATGTCGGTATGAGGAACTGAAGTCATTGAGCAATTAGTTCAGTTTTCCAGCTCTGTGCATGGAGGTTTATTATGATGGTGCTGGGCAAACAGCTCGGGTCCAATTGCATTATGCATGTTGGCACTTTTGTGCTATAGTCCATTACAGTTGTCTGTCTTGCCTGCATGTGTATAAACACTAGATCAAAGGCACTACATTGGAATCAAAGACCACCCATACTCATTTCAACTATTTATTGTGTAATAAAATGTGACTTTACTCACTGTGCAAAAGTCTGAGAAATTAGAAAAATTAAGTTCATACTGTGAAATTGTCTTTTAATTAGGTCACTGAAATGACTGTTAACAAGTTTAATGTTTTAGCCTAGACATAGAAAACGACAAACCCATCCCAAATTAAAAGGGGTAATATAAGGGGGAAACACCGTCGTACCGTTTTCTTGTGTATAAACGTAAATATGCGGCACCTGTGGAGTCGGTCTATGATATCTATATTGTACTCGATTATTTTCTGACTGCAACTTTAGTTGACCTCTTTTTCGGGGTTCTTAAAAGAACTACAGAGAGAAATGAAGAATAACAGACAATAACGGACCTCTTACTCCTGACGTTACCAATTATTTATGTTCTCTAATAGTCTCCAAATAGGTTTCCTCGTGCGTAAAATGTGCCACATCTTGCATCCTGCCTCCCTGTGGGCGCACTAAAAGATGCGCACCCGCACACTAGTTTGTGCAAAAAAGTCTGCGCAGGACTACTTTTTTTCTGGGGGAAAATCCGGATGAGATAGCGCGTCCTTCAGAACTGAGGCATGCATCAAGCAGTGAGATCATTCGTGTTATAAATATCTCCTTGCCAGCGGAACTCCTCTCTACTCCAGCGAGCGGACGCGGGCGGCCAGGGTAATGCCCACCAGAGCTGCAAGTGTATGCGTACGCGCACGGTTTCTCGTGCAGACGACCCGAGACAGACGCCAAAATGCTAGAAGTGGCCTCCTAGCGCGTAATAAGTGTTCTGTCGCGGAAGAATGAATGTTCCTCTCTACGTTGTCCTCTTCGTTCAGCTGATTCGCGCCGCTGCTGTCACTGGATCTAACCGCGTTTCACCGGAGCAGCAACTAGAGGCTAGCATATCAGGACGCAGGACGGGGAGACTGTACTGTAGGGTCGGCATCGGTTTCCACCTTCAGATTCATCCCGATGGCAGAGTGAACGGGAGCCACGAACCCAATCAGTTGAGTAAGTTCTTAATAAGAAGGTGAAGAATTCCGTTGTTCATATTAATGTGTTCATGGTAATGAACTGTTGAACTTCTCTACATGAGATAACAAAAAATGCTTAGGCACCTACACATGCGTCAGTCATTGCACCTTGTCCTCAAAGAGTAATAAACGGTCTAGTGCGCATTTTAACGATTTGTTCTTTCGCAATCGAAAACAGCTTCAGCGTGCACAGGTCACACTCACACAAGATTTTTAAATACATCCCGTGGCTGCAAAAGAACCCGCGATTAATCCAAGGCATGCTTTTCCTGCCGTCCCTTGAAATCTGATCGTGGGCCTGGGCACCAAAACATTACGCTAGAGCCGTTCCAAATAGATACGCAATGACACTGATGTGATCTGACTTCTCCGGTCTTGGTTAGTTACGTGTCAGGCGTAGGTATGCGCTCCGTGAGCGATGTGAACCCTGGCGGGGCCTTCAGGCCCGCTGTGCGTGTAAGAGTCTGTTTGTGTGTATTGGCAGGTAGGAGTAACAGGTGCGAATGCTCGGAAGAGTGGCTGTGATGGCTCCCATGCCATGCGCAGGATAGTTGTTATCCATTGTATAATTTGAGACATCCCGTTGGGTTAATGTGATGCCGCGCAGGCTGTGTTGTTGTGAGTGAAGCGGGGAGATTGCCACCCTTAATTATGACAAAGTTATGAGCAACCCGCCGTTTATGAGGCAGCAATGGGAACGGAATAGTTTATTACCGTTCATACGCGATGGATTAACGAGGCCGGTGATACAGTGAAGTTTTGCAGTGAAACATTTATTTTTATAGGAATCTGCTTGGATCCAAGTGTCATGCTTTACATTACATTGTCCTTATATTATGTTAAAATGTTGTGCAGAATAGGAACTCTCAATGGATAATTGAAGGATACTCGGACTAGATGTGCCTTTATTTACAGGAAGTATGTTAGGCCCCAAAGCTATGGATGTTCGTTCTGTTTATGCTAGATATGTCCGACTCCTAATCCCTCAAAAGGTCATATTTTGAATGTGTCTCAGAGGCAGGTATGATGCTGTAAGATAAGGCTAGATTTGGGAGTAAGGTGATGCTGAAAATGTGTTTTGCCAACTTGTCCCCAGGTGTACTGGAGATCTTTGCAATCTCTCAAGGTGTGGTCGGGATCCGCGGTGTTTTCAGCAATCGATTTCTGGCCATGAACAAGCGGGGACGTCTACATGCCACTGTAAGCAGAACCTCATCAACCTCAAACCTTAAGTTCTTCAGAATTACATACAGGACAAGCATACACAGATTGCCACCAATGGAGCACATGTGCAACCCACTGATGACTTTGAATGCTTTTAAACAAGTTGCCAAATTTGTCTTTGAAAGCCAACATTTAAATTTGGCTTTGAGTAACACAGAGACACACCTGAACAGCCTGTTGTATTAATGAACATGTCTGGGTCATTATGTCATGTGGGTCAGTTGTGGCAGTTATGGTGAACAGCGATAAGGCTTGGAATCGCCACCAGCATTCTGCTTTGCTTCAATGAAAATGAAATGTAAATAAGATGTACTGTGCAGACATGCACAGCACCTGGAGAGCACTGTGGAAGGTAGATTGTATTTATATGATGTCCATTATTTATGCAAAGTGCATAAGTTGGTCAGGTGTAGGTCAACACCTCACTAGTAGTCTGTGTGTGGATGTCAGCAGTGTATTAGATTCACGCTGTTTACATTTGTTGATTCTGGATGCTCATCGTTGCCCTCATGAACAAAACAAAACAAATCCTCAATCACAGGAAGTGGTTCTGTACATGCTGCACTTACTCCGGGACTTGACTTAACAAGCATCAGTTTGCCCAACACAAACCACTGCTTATTAGCATGTGTGAATGGGAAAATCTGATTACATTACCACACTCAGGATATTGAATTGGATTGTGAGAGAGGGAGAAAGAAGAAGGGACAGGTTAGTGCAGCATACTGCGTTAGTGAAGTCAGAGAAAAACTCGTTCAGCATGGAGACACTAATAGTGCAGAAGGTGCAAGACTACATGGTGTTAAAGCAGCAATGTGTTCTCATGTTTTGTGCTGTTTTGAACAGCAGTTTTACATTAATAAAATGGCCACACATTGAGTTGTGTGATAGGTGTTTAAAATTGCATCAAATTACATCAATTACATCGGTTGTTTCTGTTGCTGTCATTTTCTAGGTCATTTTGGATGTTTTACAGTAACCTCACATACAGTAGTTCCATAGTCCACATAGTGATATAGTTAAGGAGGAATTTTGTCACTGCATTGGGATGAGAAAAAGGTGCCATTTTTTTGGCACCTGTCGCATGTGTCAAACATCAAAGTGTTTTATTACATAAAAGAAAAAAAGTATATACACAAAACTCTGAAGACCAACTCATGCACACTCTACGTTCTTTGCGGAGATACAGTCTTGTTCTGTGATCTTACCCAAGGCTTTTAGGGATGATAGAGCAGAACTGTTGTTACGTGGAACCAAAAAGTGTGAAGGAAACTAAAATAGTATGTTCTAAACTGTAAAACAGAACATCTCAGCATGTGCTGCTATGAATGTCGGGCACTTTGAGTGCTGTTTGGGAAATATTAATTGGGCCATGCCATGCAGAGTTTAACTCCTGGGTCCAATCCAAACAGCCCCGCTATGCCCATATAAAACTGTGGTGTTGAATTCCGCAGCTTTTACGAGTGTCATCATATGATAGTATGTCTTTGGCTTCAGGAACAGGTCTTAATATCTTCTCTCTCGCGTGTCCTCTTTAATAGTCTGCTGGTGGCAGTGTTATGCCTCCGAACCTCTGGGTTATGGGTCAGGGGTCATAGGTTAGTGTAAAACGCTCTTTCTAGTTCCTCTTGGCACCATCGTTGCACCAGAAAAACGTGCTAGCTGATGCGTTGGCTTCCTCTCAAGCCCCTCCCAACGTCTCTTAACTTAACTTAACTTATCAGCTGCTTGGTTAGACAGGGAACATCTCCAGGTTCATTTGTCAGAGTGACAATGGACAAAGAGAAGGATACAGTGTAATGGAGAGGGAAGGAGTATGGTGTATGAGAGAAACAGAGAGAGAGAGAGAGAGAGAAGGTGACCAAGTGGAAGAGAAAAAGATGAGGGTCGAGAGGTAGAAGGTGAGTCACAAACGCAGAGTCTGGGAGAGTTTGTGTGAGACATTGCTGAAGAGATGCAAAGGAGGGGGGACTCTGTTATGTGTGATGTGTGTGTGTGTGTGTGTGTGTGTGTGAATGTGTGTGTGTATATTTATGTGTGTTTGGTTGTGTGTGTTTGTGTTTCTGTGTGTGTGTGTGTGTGTTCAGACAGAAAGGGGATAAGGGAAAGAGACAAAGGGAGTGGGTGACTGAGTCAAAGAGATTGATGGAGACAGAAAGTGTGAGAGAGCAAAGGAATGAGACAGACGGGAATGAGGGAGCAGTGGAATGCCTGAGAGAGAAAGAGAGCGAGAGAGAGAGAGAGAGAGAGGGAGAGAAAGAAAACACATAAATCTAAAGATGAGACCCTAATCCGCTGCAGACATAAGCAACAATCAGGGCAGCTGTGGCGGATCCATCAGTTGCGAATTAGCCCTGATTCTCCCCAGCTCTGGCTACAGTTGCAGCCTCTTGTTTAATGGCCGCCGTCAGACACGAGTCCCCCAGCTCCGAACACACGGCCTCCGCAAAGTGGGTGGGGGTATGTGTGTGTGTGTAAGGAGGTGGGGGTGGGGCTGGGGGGGGGTTGGTGGTTAAGGATCAGGTGACACACACAGTCTTATGTAGTTGCGACGCTGTCATATTTAATATTTAGATGTTTTCGCAGTGAGTGATTTATCGCCCCAGCGGCGGTGTTGGGGGACAGATGCACGCCGTTCACTGTGACCCGACCCAGCACGCCATTACAAACATAATCTTCTCAAAGGTCACAGGGTCACCTGGATTTATTGCGCAAACATGGAAAGAGTCAGTGTGAGAGAGGTGCAGAGGGGAAGAAACAAAGACAGAGAAAGAGAAATGGACAAAAGAAGATAGACAAAGGTAAAGAGAGAGAGAGAGAGAGGGAGAGAGAGAGAGGGAGGCAAAGTTCCATACATATGTGCCTTGGTAATGACTCTAGATCATTCTTCTCCCTCCCTCTACTGCTGCCACTTGCTGTGGAAGAAAATGTAAAGCATCAGTGGAGTCAGGCATTACACTATGGGGCTGATATCTCCGCCTAGGACCAAACCTGGACCACTGGACCAGTTTGGAGCCAAAGCCAGCTGCTACACACACACACATACACACACACACGCTGACATCTCACTCACATGGCTCTCTGGCTTTCTCAGAGAGAACCATGGGAAAGGAAGTGATGCAGGGCGGCCTCAGACAGCCACAAATCACTCAGGCCTCAGGCAGGTTAAACAGCTGTGACAGGGCTGCAGGTTTTTACTGCCGGACGCTTACTGCCCACGGCCTACCACCCTTCACTCTGCCTGGTGCCCCGCTGCGGCGCGACGGACACGTAGGCGTTTCATACACCACCAAGCACTCCCGTAAGTCCAAAGGAATGCCCATGTAATGCCCCCAACTGGAGTCTGTCTAGGGGCACCAATTTAAGCACCAACCCCCCTCCCCCTCCTCTGTTTGAGCATATTGCTTGTCAAAACTTGACAGAAAGCACATCTGTGAGGGGACTGCTGACTGTCAGACATCTTGTTGTACGAGAGCATTGAGGTAATTATATCTGTTGCACCAAGCCTTGAGAAGTCTCTGATTGTAATCTAAATAACACCCTGAGGCAAAGTTGGTGACTGAGAAGGGGGGGTGTAGGGTGGGGGGGTGTTATGGCAGAGCGGTCAATGACTGGCATGTTTAGAAAATATTGTAATGGCAGTGTTTTTCTGCTATGCTGCGCTCTTCAACATTGCAGAACTGTCGTTGTTTTTACAGCATCCAGAGGTTAAGCTAGGCCCCGTTGGTGGTGAGAGAACAGCCATCCTTACGCTCACATGGCGATTTCCCAGAAAATGTATTTTTAGCGCTTATGCTAAGCCGATATCCCATCATCCCAATTAGTCCCAAAGACAAAAAACAGGAAAAGCTAAATTGTTATTTGTTGCCTGAGGCCATGTTCATCGGGCATGTCTCCCCGTTTTGTTGTTATCATTCGTCATTTTCCAGAACTGATGGTCGAGTTGCTAAATTCACCGAACTGGAATGACATCAACACCTGCCCTGATCCTACCTCCCAAGCCGGTCTCTCTACTGAAATACCTAAATAGATGACATAACAGGACATGCATGTCGGTGCACAGGCTAGTGGGGTAGGCCATAAAAAAGCACAGCCTGGAGCCCTTGCACAGGCGTTGACCTTTGAGGTCATGTCTGCATTTGTGAAACCCAAGCCCACTGTGGGCGACAACACCGCCCTCCTTCTGACCAATGCACACTCACCCCTACTCCTCCATGAAGGGAAAGGATTGTCACGAAAACATAGCATTTGTCTTCCCCCACCTCCCTCCCCCGGTCCCCTGGTGCCTGTCCCACCCGGGATAAAGTTATTTCACAGAGTAATGAGTTTTCAGCTCACACAAAGGCTACCCTAACCCCTGTCAGTCATGGGCTGCTCTTTGATAGGGCCAAAGTCATCTTGATGACTTTGAGCCTCGCCACAGTCAAAAGTAAGTCTCTTGTAATTATCCGGTAACCTCCCACTCCCTGCATCCTGTTCGGTGGGATCAGGGTCTGTAATCTGGCAGCCTTCGTTTCATTAGCCTTCGTCGCGCGCGCTAACTCAATCATGGTGCCGGGGGTCTCCATCAGCCACCAGCTGCTAACGCTGGGACCCAGACAGTGTGCGCCTGCAATGATTACAGGCTGTGCAGCACAAAAGCCTTTGTTACTGCTCTCGTTTCTATTTTGGGATTTCAGAAAAAGTTTGAGACATGAGACGGTAATGGTAATTAGGCAGTGGCACAGTGGTCCCTGCACTTTTTTTCTGTGAGATTGACATGAAGTTTGTAAAATAATATCAACTCAAATTTGAATGAATTAAACAAGAAAATCAAACTCAAAGTTGTATTCGCTGAGGTTGAGTTGATCAACTCCAAAGCTTAATCAAAAGTGCATCTCAAACTCAAAATTTGTATAGACAAGTGTTTTCCATTCCTTACTTAAACAGTGCAAACTACAGTGTTCAGTCTGGGCGTCTTTACAGAGATATTCTAGAGAGAAATCTAATTTCTGGTTAGATTAATGAATGTTCAGCAAGATAATCCCCCTGTATTTTTCACTACTGAAATACTACTCGTGTGCTATTTCCCCAAGAGCCGATTCATTTTCCAGTTGTGTCTAGTTAGGCATCAATAGACGCCACAGAAGCGCCCTAAACAAAGCAGCAAAAAAACTTTATTATGTACAACATGAGCTGCTTTGAGCTCAACAACATATTTCTCTGAGATGAAACTACCCTTTCAGGTATCACTGTCATCCTGGGGGTAAATGTTCTACTGCCCAAGGATGGAGCAATGTAGCCAGCCATCTTGAATATCTTGGAGCCCGTGTGTGTGGAAGAGAGACAGAGAGAGAGAGAGCAAAGGAGAGAGAAATGTTTATGCGATGAGGAGTTCCCAGAAACGGCCTCTCGTGGTGATTTCAGTTTCTCAGACATAAAGGCAATTATCTAATTAGCGAGCAGCAGGAGACAAATAGTGTAGGTAACAGTGCACTAAGTCAACAGAGCTCCAGATGGGCCCCATCTGAAAGGCTTGGCCCAGGCCGCCACAAGGAGGCTTGTGCATCACTTGCTTATGGTGATTAGTGCGGTGCTTAATGCCTAGAGGCTCACCTTTCAGTGTCAGACCCAATTTCTCCCACTGCTTACTGCTTTGCATGTTCATCGTTGTTACGTTATGTTATGTTTTGTTCATATTTATGCATGTGACAGTGTGTGTGTGTGTGTGTGTGTGTGTGTGTGTGTGTGTGAGTGTGCCCCCGCAGGGTTGATCGAGGGTTAAACACATGCAGGACTCACTTTGCGCTCCACCCTGGAGCTGTCAGTGTTCCGTCATAAAGATCTCTGTGTGCTTTTAGGTTGGTTTGTTTTGGTGTGTTTATTATATTACATTACCTTCTTTCTTACCCTATCCCTATCCCTCTCCCCCACCCCCACTCCCTCGCCCTCACTCCCCAGGAGACATTCACAGATGACTGCAAGTTCCGGGAGCGTTTCCAGGAGAACAGCTACAACACGTATGCATCGGTGGTCCACGGAGGGCGGCGCTCAGGGCGCCCGTGGTACGTGGCACTCAACAAGCGTGGCAAAGCCAAGATGGGCTCCAGCCCACGGGTCAAGGCGCAGCACGTGTCCACGCACTTCCTGCCACGCTTTGCCCTCCACGACAAGGTTGAGCACGGTTTCACCATCACCGAGCGAGGCCAGGAGAAGACCAAGCCTCGGCCGCCACCGCCGCCTACCCCGCCACGCCAAAGCCCACCAAAAGCCCCGCCACCAAAGACATCCATCAGCACAGGACAGAGGCCAAGCCAGCCAGTGAAATACTGGCCCAAGTTCCGCTTTGGATGAAACATGCTACGTCCCTAAAGCAGGATTAAGGATTGGGACAACACAAAGAAGGGTTCTTCTGGTACCAAGAAGAAGCTGGTTTCTGCTCAGGATGTTTCTGGACAAGTCACGTTCTGAGCGTTCTGTTAAGCATTCCGACTGTCAGTCAAATATCCATCAATGGCCTGGCTGGTCCAATCACAGGAGTCACTTGTGGGAAGGAAGAATAGAGAAACCTGAAGACAAATACTGTGCTTTGCCCATGTGCGTCAACAGGGTATACTCATCCAAGCACACCATAAACTTTCTACCTTTGTGTATATGGCATTTTATTACATATATATGTATTTTTTTTACAAACATGGATGAACTTTCTGGTGCATAAGACAGCATCACTCATCCTACAGACTTCAAACTGTTTTAGAAGAGGTGTATCCCCTTTTATTTATATTGCCATAGAAAAATCCTCATTTTTAAATAGTAATTTATATATACACTTAACAAATGTTATATTTAAATTTTGCAACATAAACTTCTTACTTTATAACTATTCAACATTTAAAATAAAGTACTAAAAACACTTTGAAAAAACAACTACACAAGTAGCCTACTGTGTGAAATGAGTTGATGAAGTTGTTAAGAATGAGTGGGACTGTAAAAGCTAAAGGTCCAGTTTCCCCACAGGACAACTGCAGAAGCCCATTAAAACTATTATTTCAACTAGCTGTCTTGCAAACACACACACACACACACAGACACACACAGAGAGAGAGAGAGAGAGAGAGAGAGAGAGAGAGAGAGAGACAAATGCATTCACATAGATAAACACACACACATACACACACACACACCAGAAAAGCATCCCATCCTGACCCGGCAGCATTCCGCACAGGAAAGGCGTTCCATGCGGATAAAGATGTCTTGATGAAGAGCTGCTCCTCTCCATGATGTGAGGGAGCAGGAGCCCCCACCACCCCCATGCCCCCTGGCCCCCCAACCCTGGCCCCAGCCATAGCTGCAGTCTGCGGATCGGATGGCAGACAGCCGTGGAATTCTGTGGCTCAGGGCAACACTCCCCTGCTGCCCCTCTCTGAGTCACTCCCAAGCTAGGCTGAGGGAGCAGGAGGAGAGCATCCACATCCATATCCACACACACACACACACACACACACACACACACACACACACACACATACACACACACATGCTTCATGTGCCTGCCTGCACAGCCTCTGTTTCAGTGGCTTTCCCTTTTTTAACTGTACAAGAACTACATGTACATGAACTTGTACATGAGGAATGAGGTCTGAAGGGATATGAAGTTTGATGTGCCTTTTTTGCATTCCTTTTGAAAAGTCCACAGTGAAAAATTTGGCTCACATCAGTTGTTTATTTTAGGACTTGTTTATACATATCTAGGGATGTTTTTATAAACAGATATTTTGGGCCTTTTGTTCACAAGTAAACTGAGTTTTAGCAACCTCAAATGGATAGTTTTTAAAATGCCCTACAAAGTGGAGATTTGTCAAAATGCTGGATACGCGTGAATGCAAAAAAACAAAAAACGGATAACAAAATATCTGTTTATAAAATACCTACATATGTGTATGATTCCCTTTCATTCACATTCATAATTCAGAGTAATAATGAAATTCCATAGTTGTACATTGGTGCACATATAATGTCCAGTCCAAATGCAAGGAATTACCTGGATTAAATCCAGTCCAGAACTAAACCCTTTTCTCAATGGAAATCTCTCTTGAAGCTCTATCATGCAGGAGATGAGGAATTCATGTTTTGTTAACCACATATCTTGACACTGTAAGCAATGATGAGACCCACGCCTGTTATCCTAGAGAAATCAATGGGACTGTGCGATTGGATTGGGCTTTGCTGGTTCAGGTTAGAAGCAGTCAAGCCTTGATTATAACAAAGCAAGTGTCAGTGCTGTATCGACATATGAGTTTGGAGACATGCCTTGGGAGTGAGGAGTGAGGTCATAATGGATCAGCACTCACCAAGGCAACAGAATTATTTTTTCCTGTCCCCTTCCCCCCGCTTCCTTCTTTCTGTGTGTTTGTGTTTTGGGATTTCTCTAGTAGCAGTCCAAGGTTTTGCTTTCTTTTGGCATTAGAAGCTCACAACACCCCTGAAGCTTCCATCACAGCAAGGTTAATATGGCTAACGACACACACACAGACACACACATCTCTGACACATGACCAGAATCCATCTTCCTCTTTCACTCTCACCCTCTCTCTCTCTTTTCTCTCTCTCACACACACACACACATACACACACACACACACACACACACACATATATCCCCACCCCTGCCTCTGGGCCTGAGGAGAGCCTCTCCATCTCTGGCCTCTGCGGACGGGGAAGCCGAGACTCAGGCTCACAGCCCACAGCTGCCCAGTGACACCAGCATGCGCAGCAGAGCACAGCAGAGCAGAGGGCCTGAACAGCACTACAGCAACAGCAGCATGGGCCCCCTTGGGCTCCACAGGTGCAGCCTGTATATAACGGGGAAGGGCTACCTTACCACGCTGAGACCAATCAACAGCGCTGTTGCTGCCTGCATTTCTTTCTCTCTGCCTCTCTCTCTCTCTCTTTCTCTCTGTGTCTCTGTATATAAATCTGTTTGTCTTTCTCATTCTTTCTCTGTTTGTTTCATCCTTGACTCACTGTTTACCATCCTCTCACCTCCCTCTCTGTTTCTCTGTCACTTTTTCTCTAAAATGGAATTTCTCTACAAAAGAAACTTTCAATCTGCAATGTGAACAAAATGCATATGCATCTAATGTATGTATGAAGCCATTATTCCCATTCTGTCTCATAGTGCCTATATACTGTAACAGTGAGTCATTCTATATGTCACCTTTTATGCAACATAGAACCACAGTCAGACCTAGTTTCCTTATCCAGAGGGCCAATGTGGAGCATTCTTCCAGGCAACAGATCATTGCGCTTACCTAGTAAGGTTAATGATTCACACCCTACAGCACTGCAGACTTTTCCTCATTCCAGCTAAGTCCAACCTGGACAGGATTCTAAAGTCTAGGACAGACAAGGAAAGAGGGAAGAACTCAGATGCTGGAATTTGGAGTCAGGCAAAGCCAAAGTGGTGGAACCACACATGCATGTGTACACACACACACACACACACACACACACACACACACATACACACACACACACACACACACAGACAAATACACTCCCATTGCCGCTCTCCCTTGTGTCTATACACCACAGTCATGTGCGGTGGAGCGTGTGTCTAGTGGCAGACTAATCTGAACATGGAACCCCCATGTCTAATCTGACAAACACTTTTAAGGGGAAAACATCTCATATGCACCAAGCTTGCGGAGGGTAAAGGCTGCATTGAAATTCACAGATGGTTGGAGGGGTGGTAGGGTGGAGTATGGGGGTGGGGTGGTGGGGTCGGGGGGTTCTGATGCAGGCACTCTAAGCAGATCTTCTTTTTCAGATTATTTTTTCAAGGAATACAAATGCAGGGGCCATGTTGAAGGGGAATGTTTTGTGGGATTACAGCCATGATGAATGGACTAGGTCAGAAAATAGGGCTGTCTGTCTGTTGGGCTCCCAACTACAAACTAGCGAGCTAAATCTAAAATGGTCCAACACAGGTCCAAATCCCCAAACAGTGTGAAAAGGATCACATGAAAGGACTGGGGATACGCTGGAATTCAGCAGCCAGTGAGATCAAACATACTCCAACAAAAGCAAAACTGGAAAAACTCAATTCAGTTGCGTAATGCCATTTTGCAATACATGCCCAAATGCGTCACAAGCCTAATGCTCACCCATTTACATGCACACAAACACACACACACACACACACACACACACACACACACATACACTCATACACGTGTCATACTCAACGTGAATCATAACACACGCACCATACCTTTTCTAGTGCTGCTGTCACGCACATCACAATGTCATCGTCATCATCATCATCATCATCATCCTCATCTTCTTCTTCTTCACCACAGTATAAAAAAAGCCTTACCCCATCACCCTTCCTCTCCCCACCCCCCAGCATCACCCAGGGATCACAGGGGAATAAGCTGAGCAGTGGTTCCACATCAATAATTCACAAGCGCCTGGTGAATAATAAAAACGTCTACAAATGTCTGGGGGTAGAAATAACATGGTAGAAAGGCAGCAGAAGAGGTTAAGTTTGCGTGACTGGGCCAGAAGACTTGCAGTCAGGTGCAAGAGTAAGTGTCATGACTCTGGGACTTGAAGAATATAACAATGCGCTCAGACAAGACAGAAGCGGGGTGACGTGCACACACGGATCCCCATGTCTGACTCATGTTGGAAAATGTGTTTCAAAATAGAACATTTCTAATATTAACTTCTCAATATAAATATTACATGAATATTAATGTTCACTACATTTGCCCGTTTTGGCTCACAAGGGACCTATCATGATTTTTTTATAAATTCAAAAACTGTGTGAGATTGAAGTTTCACGTTTACGTCAACATTAATGGTAAATTAAAAGGACTAAAATCTGAGTGAACTTATTATAAGGGCCAAGTCTTGACGCAAACACGGCATGATCAGCAGGTGTAATTCTAGGTGGGAAACACAGATCATTCCCATGCTGTTATTTTATGCATCATTATTTTTATTCTGTCTGTTAATTATGTCCAGCACAATTCTAGGTGTCCTCTCAGAATGAGTGTGCTTCTATACATCATGTAAACTTGTAAACCCTGAAACCCTTGTTGTGGTGGTAATTTGGTATTTGTAAAGCAGTAGTATCAATGCATGGCCAGCAGAGGGCCTCTTTGGACATTTTATCTGTCTCACAGTCAAGCAGGATGAAATTCAGCAGTTTTAAACGAACATACAGTTAAACTTGTTTCAAACATGATTGCAAACCAATACGTCCTTTGAAACAGGAGAACATCAGGAAAACCTCCACTATTTAGTAGTTATGTACAATACTTTGCTCATAATCTCCACCTAGATATCAACAGTTTTTTTTCAACTATTTAGTCTTACTTCTGTAGGCCTACTTTGTGGTCTCTTTAAATTGTAGGATAGGCCTTTATCTGTCTCTGCTTGGAGCCTAGGCTAAATCAAGGGTAGCCTGATCACAGTGTGTTGCTCTGATATATAGCCTAAATTGGCTAAATTAAATGTGACTGCGGGTATTGGCTATAACTTCGCAATGACATACTGAACAAGTGATCAGAGCAGACTGGTTTCATGAACTGCATTGGTAAGCCTGCAGCCTATCATTTAACATGACTGATTAAATAATTTCAACTGCATGGGCCAAATGTAAGCTTGGTGAAGCGCAGTTCATGAAACCATTGTCAGCCAGACGGTCATACTTTGCAGTGCTTTGTTCTATTTGCAGAATGCACATGAAAAAGATGAAAACTTGGCTCAAAACTTCCATTATCCATCTTTCAGACTACTCAAATAAAAGCAAATAGATCAGTTATGTTATTTTTTTTTAATTCTACTGCTGTTCGAGTGTGTTTTTTTAATGGTAAATACTGAATTTGAAACAAATGTAAAAATGAGTCAGTATTCCAATTTTCAATTTTCGTGAGTTTGAGACGTATATACCATATCCTATACCTACCAGACCGATGGGGCGATTGAGGACCGCTTAAAACCTCAGTCCTACTTAACCTGACAGGTCAGGAGGGACCCCTTGATGTTCAGGCTACAGACATTTACATAGCCTAATTTGCCTCTTGTACTTGTGGCATATTGCTTGGCCAAGGCTACTCTTAAAGTTGTTGCACGCAAAGTTGCGTAACCCCCACCCACTGCGAATGAACAAAAAAATCTCTTCTAAACTTCTGGGCCACAACAGACCTGTCCACGGTAACCCCCGGCCCCTATAGTTCAGTCCAACTCCAAGCACAAGAACTTGAGAAATTTGAATCGTTGAGTCATTGTTTGACTTTTTGAACTTCTGAACAGAAAACCCCAAGCATACTTAATACAAAAAATAAACAATGGTAATCAATTTGCTGACTAGTCTGAAAAATGGATAATCGAAGTTCTAAGCCAATTTTTCATCGTTTTCAGGTAAAATCTTCAAATAGCATAAAGCACTGCAAAGCGTTACACAGACCCTAGACCATTGGTTCTCAAAGTGGGGTCCACAGCAAATTGGGGGTCTGTGAAAAGTTTAAAATATACATTTTTTATGTATAGAAATATACATAAAAAATAGAAATAGTCCAAAAGCATCTGACTATGGCCTATGGTTAAATCTGTGTTGAATAGTTTTATGCTCCTTGAGGGGTCCCCAGCCCAATAAAGTTAAAGTTAGACTAATAGTCAATGTCCTGAGTGGCCAGCTCAGCAGCCGTTTTTTCCAAGAAGTGTGAAGGTTGGCTTCGCACAGTGCCAATACGATTCGGTGTAGCAGAAAAGGATCATTGGATATCAAGATGCATTCAGCAGCTCAACGCATGTGCTTACCTTGCTACTTCCTGGAAAATTGGCTGCTGCGAAATGGGTCCATTACCCTCCTCAAGCGCCGTGGCCCGCACACTTGTTGCCTGGAGCGTGGGTACAACGAGGGCCACATGACTCGTTCCTATGGAAACAAAAAAAGCGTAGGGCTACATTTTACTACCCAACATGGAGGAGGACAATGCTGCCGCAGCCCTTGATAGCATTGTGACTGAATTTCATTCGTATGAAGATTTTCTTGATTCCAAGATTACTTCTTTGGATCTATACTATTTAGAGGTAATTCCATGTCATTTACATTTGAGAATGCTGTTTTTGTAACCGAGTTACTTAATCGTTGCAATCGTTGCTTAATCGTTGTAATGTGACAAGCTATTCTCTGCAAACACCAGTCTGTACTTGGAAGCTTGCTGTGCTGAAAAATTAAATGAATTAGGCTACAGTGTTTCAACGATGTCTTTGTACACCATCTGTGTGCATGAGAGTAATCTCCTGGTCCTATTAGTCTAAAAGCCTTGCTAAGATAACGTCATGCTTTGTAAAAAGCATTGTAAAACGCATAATGTTATGCCTTTAAAACTTAAGTGAAGTTTGGAAATAGCATATAGTTAACACTAGGTGGTGGTATAGGCTAACATTGTAAACCTGTTCGAAATGTTCAAAATTATGAGACATGAATGAGACATTAGGCCTAGGTTAATCTTTGGGATACATAGACTTAAAAAGAAAGCTATCGATATAGAATCTCTTTCACATAGTTGGCTGGTTTGTTTATTTGTTTGTCAGCTATAGGCTATGTATGGATAAATAGCCTATAGATATAACATCTGTGAAATGACCTATGTGAATAGACCGGTTCACACTATTTGGGCAAGGATTTACTGCGTAGTCCATCAGCCCTCTTTGTTTGTTTGTTTTTTTTTTTCTTTCTTTCTTTCAGACTTTTAATTCCACAAAGCAGTCCCACGGAGTTTTTAGCTTTTTGTATTGTTCCAACTCTAAGCCAGAGTGGTGAGCATGCCAGCATATTGAAAGTCTGGTTTAACCAAGGTCACTGTATTTGTTAGTGCACATATGAAGTATAAACTCAACTCATGAAATATGTAGATGAATCATCTTATCACTGCAGTCAGGTAAACTGCTTCATGGTGGCCATGCGCTCATTGAAAACACATGTTGGGTCAAGCCTTCCCACACTGAACCGATGAAAAAATAATCACCTGATAAGGGTAATTGAACAAACAGCAGTCATTTACCTTGACCATTTACCAAAATTCCTTGTCATTATTAGGCATAGATACATTACTTCAACAGGGCAAAAGGTATCTCTCTCTCTTTCTTTCTTTCTCTCTCTCTCTGGCTGTTCTGCTGATTCTTATCACATGTATCTGAGTGCACCTAACCTTGGCCTTAACTCTCCTCTTGCTAAATGTTACATAACTGCCAGAGGTAAGTAGGCCAAGTCTATCAGTGAACCATCAGGTAGTAGTTGACATTACGAGGCTGGAACCAAGGTAAACCGTAGGTCTGCACCCTGTCTGCACCCGGAACACCCGACTGCTAAAGTGTGTGGCTAGTGACCGCTTAGCCCCCACCCCCTCGAACACCACACACACACACACACACACACACACACACACACACAGGGGACTCTGCTTGGATTTCCAAACAACATTCTTCTGTTTGACCGCTTGCTTACTCGGGATTTGTTAATGTGGTGCTCTGGAGATGGGGTTTATAAATAATTCAGACGTTAGGGTCGAAGGAGTCATTCATAACAGCCGGGCTTGTAGCCTAGTGTTTGCCTTGCAGGGCTGACCCCCCCTAGAGAGTTACAGGACGGGGATGGTGGTGGTTGCCGAAAAGGGGACGAGTGAGGGTCTTTTAAAAAAAATTTCGCTTTGTTTTTGGCTGAGCCAACTCACTTCCACAGGCCATGGAACACATGGACTGGTCACAGCCCTGTCCTAAAGCAAGGTGTCGCTGGATTACCTCCAAGCCAAAGACATTTCTCTATTTCTTTCTGTCACGGAGCCAGCACAAAGAGTGAGGGGCACATTGTTTAAAGGTTATTATGGTAACCTCCTGTGGAATAGATAACACATCTTCACATCTTTGACCTGTTAATGGGAAAAAATATGGAATAGGCTAAATTTAGCATGATGTGGATTAGAATAACTCTTGAGGTTTGTATTTTATTTTTAGCATTTTTTATTGCATAGGCCTAGCATTTTTTAAGTCTATTTTATTGCCATGCCTGCTGAAATCCGTAGAGAAAGCCACAATTGAGCCATGCCAGGATGCTTACTCCAGAGTTGCTCTGCCTCATCCAGTAGGTCATGCATATTGGACCACAGAATGGCTGTGTAACCACCTGAAGAAGCTTTGCCTTTATTACAAAGAAGGGCAGTCTTCCGTTGATGGCTCAGCATAGCCACAGTCATTTTGGGGCCACTGTGTTCTCTGTATCGATCGTATGTCACGAACCACAGCCTGTCTCATCTTTCCAGTCAGTCACACCACTAGCCCAAAGCTAATTTGTCAGAGAAAAGCACAGTGAGTCCTGCTGCATTAAAATGGGGCTTTGGCGTGGTTTAGGATTGGGGAGGAGGGGTGAATTGGTTGGGGTAACAAAGCCAGGGCTCGACCCAGACTCCCCTGTCTCCACTGGCCACATGAAAGCCTTTGGTGGGCTTTGAAGGGGACCAGGGGCCTCTGCTGCCCAGATGCTGGAGTCAGCCATGAAAAGACGCCTGAAGTTTGCTGGTAATGGGGAATTTGAGTTGGGGGATGGACATATTGATCACAGGGCCACTTCATACAGCTGGGATACACCGGGCATGCAACTGAAGCGTTGGGGGTTTGCAGAGTGTATGCTGAAGTAATTGGAATCCACTATTCACACTGAAACTGGCTACAACAGACCTTACAGCAATGTGCTTATTGGAGCTGTTTGAATGGTCCGTGAATGGAACACTACAGTTGCATGATGCTGGTGCTGCCCTGCTGTATGGCTTCAGTGTGCTATGGAGAGTTGGTCTGTATAAGATAGGAGTATCCAGTGGTATAAATAAATATTGGCTAGCACTTTGGCCTGCTGTCAGTCTGCCATTCCCAAGTCCTTCAGTGCCTTTGTGTCCTCAGCTTGCTCTTGCTTTTCTCTTATTTTGGTATTTTTCAAACATTTCTTTCCTCTGTTTTATATATATATATATATATAGCCTATTTTTTTTTCTTTCTGTGGTTTCATATTGGGTTGTTGGTGGACCCAAGGTTTCACATTTAATAAACAAGCATTCAAGCTGTGTATTTTTTTCGCCAGTCCAGACAAAATATGGCCTCCGCCTGACCAATGCGCTGAGATCAAAAACAGCAGGGGCCAGAGCAGGGCCCTGTACGGCAGCTGACCCGTGAACTTGTGGTAACCTGAAAACAGAGGTGAACGGGACGTGGCGCCCCTGAAACTCTGGGTTCCTGAGGTTATTCATGTGGATAACCTCACCGAGATGATGTTGTTTCATCACATTGGGAAGTTTACTCAGCATGGACCTGCCAAGGGCCTCTGTGGTGTGTTAAATAAAGACTGTGCTAACCATGTTGGAATACGCAGCCACTTTTGAAAATGGTTGGGATTGTGACCTAAGGCAATTGTATTAGTCAACACCTCAGTTGAGGCCTGAGCAATATGCTGAATGATAGTACTATCTGAGTGACAGTATTCTGCATGATAGGTTGAGTGATAGCGTTCAGGCTGTTAAAGGCTGTGTAACATTCATTTGGCATATTCATTTGCCTATGCCATCATGCCTGGGTTCCCGGAGATTCCGTGATGCTTTTAGGCTCTTCTACTCAGTAGTTGTGTTATATACCTAGTTATCTCAGGCATTTATACATAAGGCCTACATACAGTAGCTTCACATTTCGATTCATTCATGTCCACTTGAAAGAGAAAAGAGTTATGCTTTTCCAAACACTTTAAACAAGAGCTTGGGCAGCCGCATGAGATTGCACAGCCATGGCCTCAGGACCGCAAATGTGCTGATTGCTGTGTGAATGAAGCCTTAGAGTGGTGAACCCTGTGACAGCTGAATTTGGCAGTCTTGGGGGAGGCTGTCCCCAATATTTTGAAGGATAGCTTATTGTCTGAATCATAATGTCCTTGCTAACCCCAAACCCTGATCCACTGAAGACTTAAGAGGCTTGAATTAGCCATAATCATGCCAGTTAAAAGGATCCCTGACTGGTAAGGCATGTTGCCCTTAGAAGACTGACGTTGCTATCAGCTATATGTAACAGGACTTAAAAACACTGAGAGAAAGTTTTTTAAATCACATTTATGTAGCTGGCGGCAACGTCAATTTAATAAGGCCAAGTCTTTAAGGTTTCTGGGCGTAAGGTTTAGGAGGGACATTGACATTCAGCCAGTGCTTGTATGCATGTCACTATGACAATGTAGATGGTAGACTGTAGGATAAAGTGATGTTGATGCCCTGACCTTTCCCCTCTGCCCTTTGACCTGTGAATACTTTGCTGTGCCAGGATGAGGAGTTGGCGCGCCACCTAGTGGAGCTGGGCTACAGAGGCAGTGGAGAGGTGCTCAAGAGGGAGGAGTTTGAGACCAGGAAGGCCGCTGCTGAAGCATCACGCCTCAACAAGAGGAGCCAGAGACAGTAAGGGAGAGAGAGAGAGAGAGGTGTGTGTGTGTGTGTGTGTGTGTGTGTGTCTGTGTAAAGATGTGATTATGGGGCTGGGATGTCTGTGTATGTGTTTGTTTGTGTATGAATGAGGGTTTATGGAATACATGCTGTTTCTGTGTATTCTGAATACCTTTCTGAACCACTTTGATGTACGTGATATATCTTGTCAGTGTGCTGCTGTGTAACCCAGACTGTATGAATGCCATCTATACAGGGTGGTAGAAAACGCAAAATCACAAAGATCACAGATCACAAGCAAACAGATCGCAGTGCAACACAGACACAGACACAACATGGTGGGACGTAAAGCTCGCAGTTTTCCAAAGTGCCTTGCCTCCTAGGCAGCTGTCTATATCTGGACTCCGAAATGTGTGGCTTTCCGGTGTCTTCCATGCCCCTGCACATTAGTGGGCAGTAAATGATAGGGGGGCTCTCATTGGGACTGGCGCCTGCACGTCACCCCTCCAGCAACGACTGGGAGCCGCGTTGCCAGGTCCTCACAGCGAAGGGCCATAAAAGCTCCATCTCTGAGTGCGGCCAAATTCAAAACCACCCAATCCGTCTCATAAAAAGTCTGATGATCAAAAAGCGAGCTGAACATCGTCTGCCAGCTGTCTGAGTGAATGAGAAGACTGTGATCATCCGAAAAGTTTGATGCAGTGCTGCCAATCTGTAAAGTAGAAGACTTCTAGATTGCAATGAATGTTTGGGGTATTTTCATCTGCTGGAAGTAGAATTCAAGTTGAATTTATATTGAAAATTTAAAAATGATTGCTTTGAAAAGAGCAAATCTGGCTACCCTTTAAGAGGCTGGGGTATTAGCAGGGTGAGTCTGCCACTCATTACCCTCAGCATGTGTGTCTGCATGATCATGTGCAGGCGTTTGGCAGGTGCACAAGCAGAGGGACATATTTTTGGACAAAAGAATGACAAATTAGTATGAGATTGGGTTTTTATGTCAAAAACGGTGCAGTCACATGCAACCAGCAGATTCTTATTCAACACATAACTTCATCAAGATGGGAAAAAAAGTCTGAAGTTGGCAGCTAAGAGACTCATCTGGCAACACAGGAAGGAGCGAGTCTGTTCTGCAAAACTTGTGTGCAGCCTTCCATGCAGTACACCATTACTACCTCCAAGGGGAGGTGTGGCTCATGTATTCTCAGAATTTTGTCTTTGATCAACATATCATAGCTAGCTAGCTTGTTGAGAAAGGTAGGTTTAACAGAAATTGTTTCTGAAAAATATTTATTATTGTCTCCAATTCTTAATTTCAGTCAAATAAGCGTATTCCTTTGTGTTTGCATCTCCTTAGGCTGTCTGACTAAAGCTCTTCCCCTAACTGTAATGTGAGTATGACAGTCATTGGTCAGTCACTGTTATAAGGAGTAGCTTAGCCTGGCTAATTTGTGGCCTGTGTAAACCACCAGCTAATGAGGTGCAGGACTCTATAGCGACCAACATACCTATTTCTATCCACATCCACCATTGCCTTTTTTTTGCTAGCTTTAATAGTGCTAAACCCTCAAGTTTGAGATTCCATTTGAGTATCATTAGGTCACATTAGTGGTTAGTGCTCACGTTCATGCTTACTCTCACACTACTAGCTGGTGGCTACTGGCAGAGCTGTCTGTTCCCAGGGGAGGGAAGGGGGGGCTGTGTAGCAGTCTTCCATTCCTCCCAGTCTCTGTGAGTTAGCCAGGGTTAGCAGAACAGGCTACACGCCCTGTTATATGTGAAAAAGAGCTGGGCCTGGTTCTCAGTGCGGGCAGGGCAGTGGAGAGGAGAGACCCCGCTGGCCCAGCGTAGAAGTGAGTTCCTGAGGTACGCTCAGCAGCTCCAGGGCCCAGAGTGGGAAGCAAACCCGCCAGTTTTAGCTCTTTCCCACTCCTGCAGACTCAGCAAGCCTGTGTCCTCTCCAGCCCCCCACCACACCCCACCCTACCCTCTCTACCTCCACCCCTCCGCCCCCGAGAAGTAGCCCTTGCCATGCTGGTTCAGGAATGCTTTAACCCCCTTGGGTACCTCTTCACCTCTCTCCCACCAACACAGCCCCCCCCACCCTTACCCCAAAAGTACACCCCCAAATGGACTGTCAGTATTGCATGTTTTTTTTTATTTCTCTCTCTTTAGCTGTGTATGTGTGTGTGTGGGTGTGTGTGTGTGTTTGTGTTCCTCTATGTGCATGTCTGTGTGTGAGTGTGTCCACAAATGTGTGTGTGCATATGTATATGTGTGTTTGTCAGTGTGCGTGCATGTGTGTGTGTGTGTGCGAGAGAGAGAGAGAGTGAGGGGGGTTGCTTTTCATGTTCCCTGTGCTACCCCAGACCTTTAGTGCCTGCAGGTGTATAAATAGTGCTGGTTTGAATTAAGGCGGCTTTCACAGCGCGGCGCATTGCAGTGCGGAGCAGTCGTAGCGTGCATCTGATCGATGAATGGGCCCTGCACCTGTGCTAATAAAGGAACCAGGCGGGAAGGAGATTGTGTGCGCTGAATGCTGATCTTTGCCTGTCCTATTGTTGCCCCGCGTCACTTGACAGAAAAGCACCTCTCTCTCTTTCTCTTTGGTGGTATGGCCGCGGGGAAGTGGGAAAGTGTCCTGCCAACAAATCACACAATGTAGGCCTACACACAATGCACACTACACAGATTCTCACACTGACAGAGGCATGCACAGAAGGCACACACACACACACACACACACACACACACACACACACACACACGCACAGTTGTACACACACATACACGCACACACATACACACAGAAACATGCTCTCTCTCTGTCTGTCTGTCTGTCTTCCACATATACACACACACACACATATTACACACACACTTGTACACACACATGCACACATATATACAGACATAAACATGCTCTCTCTCTGTCGTCTTGTCTGTCTCTCTCTCTCTCTCTCTCTCTCTGTCACACACACACACACACACACACACACACACACACACAAACAGACTTGTGCACACATACATGGAAGCACACATACATCATACATACATCCTAACACATTCCATGAAAAACAACACACACAAATGCACAAGCCAAGGAATGATCTATCTTTTTCAGGTTTGTGTCTGTTGTTTGCACATTGTGTACTCTCTAAACAATGGTCCTATATAGTGGCTGTTTGCCTGTACCAAGGATTTCAAGATGTCCTTGTTATGGGCATTCCAAGCACATGCCACTTACATTGAATGCCTTTCCTTGTCCCAAGAGCATCAGCAAACATACCCAACACTACACAGCACTGTGGTCGGTTTTGAGAGAACTAGAGTGACCCTCTGCTGGCCCTGAGTGCTGACTGACGGACTGACCGACCGACCCACCATGTGGTCAGCCCGAGTTTGACCCGTGGGACTCAAGCAATGGCTGGCAGGCCCCTGATGTGTGATTCCCGCATCTCGGCGCAGTGTAAGCACTCCGCCGGGGCCATGTTTTGCAGAGCGCAGCTTTTTGCCCCGGGGCGACTGTTCGCACTGTTTGGTGAATCCCACATTACAAACATGGGCTCCGATTTGCGGACACTCGTGAGGCACCTGCTGAATTCATCAAATATGTGCGCTGACCGGGGCAGGAGTTCACCCGCAGGGCTCCGTTCAAACCCAGGTCAGGGAGCAGGATAGCCAACCAGCTGGACCGAAATATGTCTTCAAAACTGAGTCGCAGTCAACTGATCTCAAAAACTCATTCACAGATCAGTTTTTTCCCTTTTGAAATGGGGACAAGCGACTGGAGTTCAGGGAAATCGAGTGAGCTTTAGGCTCATAGTATGCAGATACCAAGACCTATTGCTTGGTAAATTCATGTCCTCACACAGCTTTAGATTGAATGAGGAGATGGATAGATAGGTAGGTAGAGAGGCCTCCAGGCAGAGGAGGTCATTTTTTATTGAGATATCTGTGTCTCTTGACACATTAAAACACATTAAGACATTTACAAACAGTTAGTGTGTCCCAAATAGCCTCAGCATATAAAAGAAATAAATACACAAACAAGTATATCTCAAAGGCATCCCACATAACAAACAGGACCCAACCCCAGGAGCAGACACTTAGCAGATGTGGAGACCTGCCTTCCACAGTCTTTTAATTAAACTGCATCTGTGCTCTTTTGTCTATTGTCCCCCCCCCCCACTCTCTCTCTCTCTGTTTCATTCTCTTTCTCTTTTTGTGCCAAATTAGACAGTTCCATAACACTCGGCTCATGGTTTCTCCAAAAACACGAGTGTTCTAAAGTAGCAAGCGACAAAAACATGTCAGTTTGAAACTGATTATGTACATCTTGTTGCTATGACAGCATCGATTTGGCTAAACAGCTTACTCCCTGACTTCAGAATTCTGAATGTATTCACGTTGCACACATTTGCTAATCATTCTCAGGCATCACTGAAATGGGAGTACAATAAATCATTTAATAGATCATTTATAGATCATTTATGATCGACTACAGTGCATCCATCTTTCGGCTAATCCATGTCAGCCTGGAACTACACTAATACATTGCACTATTGTATAGAAGAATTCTGGTCTGGACCTGGGCTAGATGCTGGAGGGTTAGTAGTGTAATGTTAAGGGATGGTGTGTTGGATGATGACATAATCACCCCAACATCCCCCACCACCCACCCCCAAACACACACACACACACACACACTCTAACAGACTCCAACCACCCCCACACACACACTTTCACAGTCATATGCCACCCCAAACACACACACACACTCAAACAGACTCCAACCCCCCCCCCCCCCACACACACACACACACACACACACTTTCACACTGTCATATGTTCAAATAGGTGCCTTTTTCTAACTAGTGTGCTGCCAGGTGAATGTCCTCTGGCTTTCAGGCACTGCTGAAGTAAACTGACCAAGCACACACTCCGCTTTAATCCGAGTTGACATTGGTGGGGTGGAACAATCCAGGACGGTCTGTTTCTGATCACAGTCAAACTCTGGGATCTCTGACTGGCCACAGAGAGTCGAAACCGCTGCAGCCTTCGCCACTGACTCTGACTCTGACTCCCACCCTCACCCCCACCACAGGCCTCCAAGACTGTGTGTCAAAAGAATAAATCACTGAAACCGACCCAAAATAAATCACGCCCCAAGAACCCTCCATCACGCTGCCGTGTCGTCCATGCTTAGGTTGCACAGACCTTTCCGGACGACAGGCCCAGATGCTGTTTGTGTATCGTGTTGGAGACTAAGTAGTGTGGTGCCACATCTTGGAACAGATTCATCTGCTACTTCTGAATATTATGTTTCACTGTTTGACGTGTGCCAAAATCAGCCAAGCAAGCATCCGGGTTTAGGGCTACAGAGCTCCAACGTCAGGTCTCCTATTAACGGAGTCAACGCTGTCGAAAAGCTGGGATTGGCTTGAAATTACACTCTCATTTCAACTTGCTTGCTGGAGATTTCCAGAGCATTTATCCAATCTGGAATTAATGTTCTCCTAACTGTGCATTTCTCATCTCTAAGCGCATTTGTATGTGTGTGTGTGTGTGTGTGTATGTGTGTGTGTTTGAGAGTGTGTGCGTGACTTGTATGTGGTCAGCATATTGTGATGGTGTTCAGAGCTGAGCAACTGCTTTGAATCATTCAAGGCTTGACAGACTCTGGGCCAGGCTGTTTTCTCACCATGCTTTTAAGGTTAGGCAACAAATTCCTAATTCCTGAGCCATCATCTGCCGTTCCTAAGGATCTGTAAAGAGAACAAATGAGTTTTAGCCTGGCACAGGTGCTCCAAGCAAAGTTCATCACTGAGAACCTGGAAGGTGTTGAAGAGTAGAAGAGAAGAGAAGTTGACAAAAAACAAAAAGCACAAAATTACAAAAAAAGTGAAGTTCAGGAAGCCACTTTTAGCACCTTCTTCCCTTGCCCATCCAGGATTGTTGTTAGCAAAGCTCCTTACTGAGAAACTCAGTCTCCTTTTTCAAGAAATCATGGTGGACTTCAGCTATTACACTGCTGCCTCTCTATTGATGGGGTGGATGCAGAGATGGTCAGTATTTACAAATACCTTCGACTACATCTTGACAAGAACCTGGACTGGTCTGTTATCACTGATGCACTCTTCAAGAAGGGGAAGCTGGCTCTATTTCCTCAGGAGGCTGAGGTCCTTCAACATCTGCAGCAAACTCCTCCTTATATTCTACCAGTCTGTCATGGCCAGTGTCCTCTTCTATGTTGTCTTGTGCTGGGGAGGCAGCACAAGGATAAGGGATGCTAGACGACTAGGCAGGCTGGTGAGAAAAGCTGGCTCTGTTGTTGGCATGAAACTGGTGTCACTGACAACAGTAGCAGAAAAAAGAGGACCCTGAGCAGATTGATATCTTTACTGGACAATGACCATCACCCCCTGCACAACACACTCTCTAGACAGAGGAGTATGTTCAGTGGCAGAGTCCTGTCCCTGACATGCTCAACTGACAAAACTGAGAAGGTCCTTTGTCCCATTAGCCATACAGCTCTACAACGCTACACAGAGGCACAGTAAGAGAGACTTGGTCGGCCAGGCCAAGACTGGACCATATTAGCCCATTGCACAACCCCCCCACCCCCCACAAACACACACTTCCCCACCCACCCCATTCTCTTTCCCCAATTCTATTACAACATCTTTTTTCAGTTTTTACTCTTTTGTATATATGAAGGACTGGACTTAGCTTTTGCACTGCTCTCTTAACTGCTTATATATATATTTTATATTGCTGCGTGTAGCCTACTTGTAACAGAAACTGCACTGGAAATGTACTTGCGCTGACACTTTTGTAATAGGTTTACCATAGCATCCTCCTGCACATTCCACACTACTTCCACACCAAACAAATTAGTACCCTAAAAGGCACACCTAATAGAAATTATTCTCTGTATTTTTATATGTATGTCATGTATGGTTCATGTTGTGGAAGCTTGAGGATACAGGAATTTCCTTAATTTCTAGAATTAATACATTTCTATCTATCTATCTATCTATCTATCTATCTATCTATTTTAGCTAACAGAGGTGTGTGTAGACATGGACATAGACACAAAGAGAGACCCCCAAGCCTTATGTCCTCAAACCTCAGACTTAACTGGCACAAATCAACTTCATGATTGGCTGATTCATATTTATAAATATTTGAGGGTTCAGGCCTTGATATAACATACATGTCATACACAGATGTAGTTCATTGTGCCTAAGCATAAGTAAAGAATGGTAAATGCTAGAAAGTAAAAACATAACGGGACAACAGCAGGGTTAGAGGGCACATTGGGATTCATCCATTGTTGTCTTGTTTCTTCCTTTCATGTGCTTATGCCTTGACCTTAAGCTGAGGGAATGGCTACATAGTGTGTGTAACTGAAGCGCTCATTTGTGTTGAATAACAACATCCCTTTTAGAGGACCGGTCTAATTCTTTCAAATGTGGGCAGCGCTTTCTACGTTTGATGTAGCCAGTTCCACTGATTACAGTGGAAGCCAGCTGTTTTAGCATATGCAGTGTGAATGGAGCGCTTCGGTTGCATAACCCAGTGTAGCCTCCTTGTTCTCTTTCTTCTTGTTTGTTAGTCTCAAGCGCGTACATGTGCCGAGGCCTCCTGTGCAGGCTAATAGACTATTATGCCACATTTAGAAAGGTTTGAATGTTCGACAGATTGTAGTCAGGGATTGTAGTCAGTTAAAAAACATATTTGCCAGCATCTTTCTGTATGCTTCTTCACATCAAGGACCTAGTGTGTCATACACTCTGTATTAATAGTTTACAGTATCCAGTGACTTGGCCAGATGGCTTTCTGACTGTCACTCAAGTTGACACTTCAAAAACTCTGTCTGGCTCCCACAGTGTGAATGCAACAGCTTGATTTACATGTATGCAAAGCAACACAAGGGGCTCTCTCTGCATTGAGCTACAGTCTTCACTGGCTTCCCTTTTAAATGACTAGTGACAGTCAGGATTAGAAGGTCTTGTTTCAATTTTAAATCACTTCTAAACAAGTACAAAAGAAAAAAAAGACAACAACAACATGGAACGACCAAAAGATTAAACGCCAACAGGAGGGTGGGGGGTAGGGAGTTTAATGGCATTGTAGATTGGATTTCCTTTCGTCTTTAATGAAACCATCTGTTGGCTTGTTGTTGCTGCTCTGCCGTTTCCTTTCTGCAAGCCATTTGTCAAGTGTGCCGTTCTCTAAGAGACCTCAATCCCCCCTCCACACACACACACACCCTATCCCCAAACCTCAAGAGTGGCGTCAGGGGCTCCTGTTCTTCAGCCCCGACCCCCACCACCACCAGCCCGTAGACAGGTTCTCGATCTGGATTATTACGAGGGGCCAGAGGATGGACGTGTTGCACTGCGTCTCTCACTTCCTTCACCCGACGGCTCGGGGGGACTCCGGCTCTGATGTTTTGGTGCTGGTGGCTCCAGGGGCTCAGGAATGTGTTTTTTGCATTATCAGGCTACCGCTGTAAAGCTACACTGCTGCACTGTCATCGGGTGGCTTTGTAGTCGGGGGCCTTTTTTGCCTGCAAGCGGTGGATGCTTGTGATGGATTCTACAGTCACCTGCGGTCGTTATGCGTGTGGTTATGGAGGTGCTAGTGGTGTTTGGTTGGAGGTCAGGTCAAGGAGGTGGGACCAAGAGGGAGTGTGGATAGCAGCAATGGTGAGGATGGGGAAGCTGTTTCTGTGAAGCTGCACTTGGTGGGCCATCTGTTCTTAGACTTGGTACTAGCCATGACTCATGTGGCATATCTCCACCAGGGAATGACAGAGCAGCAGATGAGGGAAATGTGTCCACAAAGAGAAGAACTAATTCAGCTGGCAGGAGATGCTTTGTGGTTCTTTTTTTGGCGCTTTTTATCAGAAGGAATAAGAAAAAAGTAAAAACTTTGTTTTTCTCATTAATCAATGTCTACAACCATGGTTTCTAAATGTTACTCATGCTTTTTAGTGATTGTATACAACACAAATAATCAGCAAATAAATTTAGTTTCAAAGCAACAAATTACAAGCTAGGTTTTTCACAACTTCAAATTCACTTTGAGGCTATTCAGACTTCAAATACAGAATAGAGTCTCTGAGACTGTGAAATTGCATGGAACAAATAGTATTGCACAAAGTAACATTGTATCTCATTCACCCACTGTTTGTAGGAAGAAATCTGTTCTCAACCCCCACTGCCAGTTTTCACAAAGATGAATCTTTGCACAGTGACTTGGTTGTGGTTGGTTGAGTTTTTTTTTTTTGGCCTTTTTATCAATTCTGCCATTGTTAAACTCTTATAGGATTTAAATCTTTCAAATGCAGCCTTAAGAACAAATGTAGGAAAAATCTTGATGATGGTGAATGAGGCCCATGATTGTTATGGGAAGGAGCATGACCCGTTTTATCAGTCTGCGGTGAATGTTTGCTGCCATTGTGCTAAATGGTCACCTATTATGTTGGAATCCAGCAAAGACAGAAATTCCTACACTGTGTTACTTAAAGGGTAGGTTTGGGTTACTTAAAGGGTAGGTTTGGGTTTTTATTACACTTAAAGAAAGCCTTGTTTTCTGATGGTTTATTATGATAAAATTGTTAAGATTTTCAGGAATATCTTGGTTGTTGCGGTAGCACCCCCCACTCCCCACCTAAAGAATGGCTGCACAGGTATCCTGCTGCAATCTTTCCTAAAACGCATAAAACTTTTGTAAAGCATTTGTGAAGACGTGAAACTCAGAGCGGTCAGTAATGTTCACTAATACGATAACACAAAAATCACCACAAACTATGGTTTCCAACAGATTTTTGACTATTCATTCTCAATTGTGGACCTATTTTTTTCAGAGCCATCACACCTGTATGCAAACCTCTCCCTAAATGTTTGAAGCAATACAAGCTGATGGAGGTCACACTTTGCGATGATTTTTGTGTCAGTTTATCAATCAATATTACTGACCACTTCACGTCTTTACAAAAAATAAGTTTAATGCATTTTAGAACATCATTTCCAGACTTCTTAACCATTGAATTTCAAAGTCAAAGTCACCTTTATTGTCAATTCTTCGCATGTACAAGACATACGAGGAATCAAAATTATGTTTCTTACTATCCCATGCTTAACAAAGACAGACATAGAACATTTAAGACAACTGAGTTAGACATTAACCGTTTCACAAACATTAAAGTGCCAGACAAGACAAAATGGAGTAGGGTATTGGTACTTCATCATAAATGAAGTGTAAAGAACCAAACCTGTCCTTTAAATGTTTTTTAAAGATTGAAACAAGATGTCAGACTTTAAGAAGGAAAAAAAACAATAATTAAAGGCCATAATCAGATTTTTGTAATCAACAGGCTTAGTTTTAAGCGAAACCCAGATTTGAAGTAAGGCCAGTCTTTGAGGTAGGAAAATGGTGATTTGAGTCGATTGGGGGTCAAGCTGCCTGCTCAGCGGTGCGGGAAGTGATGCATCACATGTCTCTTTGTGGTTGGCATGGCTTCACATTATAATTAAAAGCCATCGGTGTCTGATGAGGATGAAACCACGGAGGCAACATGTGTTGAACAGAGATGCTTGGAGCGAACAGCAGAGCAGAGATTGTGGAGGGGATCAAATGGCAAACAGAAAGACAACATCAACAAAACAATGAAAACAAACAAAAACAAAAGACGACTGACAAAAATGAGCACATCCCTTCAGGAAGCTACTTTCAGCAATATGTCCCCTCACACTCAGAGGAACGCATCGGAAACAAAATGGCTGCCACCTGACAGCTGTTGCTCTGCGAGTGCAGAGGCTGTGTGTCTGGCGGTCAAAGCAGGGGCCCGAACATCAGCAGGAAGGCAGCAGGAAGATTCGTATCCTGTTGGTGGAAGGCAGGACTCTTGTGAGAGTGCAGACATGCCAGAGTTCCTGTCAGATTATGGGCCTTACATAGGTTCCAGATGGATCACATACTTGCCTGTCTTTTTTTCTATTAATGCTTATTTTAATAAATGCCCCTAACATGCATGTACACACACACTTACTTTGACACACACACACACACACACACGTAAGGGTCAACAATGAGAGGTCTAGGTAGAAAGCGTGTGCAGCATGTGAAACTGATCCTTTTTACTCAGTGTAATCAGAGGTGACAGAGGCTTTAAAAAAGGAGCAAAGTAAATTGTCATGCTGTGTGGAATTTCCCTTGACGTTCAACAGCCCAAAATAATATTTTCCATAAGATTATTTTTCCCCCCAAGTACCCTAAGGAAAAATATGGCAAATACAGTAAGTGTTGATTTTCAGAAATCACTGTATTATTGAGAGTTACCATCTGCCAGGTATTGTAAGCTCAAAAAAGGCACAGAACCCAGCCTTCAATATACAAAAGCTTTTAAAAGCCCCTTTTGTAACATCTGTTGCTCTTTGAGATAGTTAGCCTAAAACTGTATTGTTCTGCAAGGCTAATTTAGCCAATTCTTGAGTATTTGTTTGCAGTGTGCTGGTCAAAGCCAAGAACTGAAAGACTAATGTTAATCTTCTCCCACCGAAGAACTTTTTAATGACATTCCATCAATAACGGCCAAAGTTATTTGCTGTAACCAATTTTGGCATGAGGGACAAGTCGTTGGCCCACCATTAATGATGATTACGGCCTGGTACGGATCAGTGTCGTTTGGCACACTTGGTTGAATAGAGACCAGGCGAGATCCGGATCGAGTTTCTTTTATATTGCATTGCGTGCGGTAAACACCTTTGCCCCTGTCACCTGTGCAAACAGACAGTAAAATTGAGTTGCTGTGTGGAGCCTGGCGATTGGCTAAGTCGTGTCGGAGAGGCCAGGTCACTCAACAGTTCAGTGCACACCTGTGGGAACAGCTTCTGTCAAAAAAAAAAAGTGTTTATTGCAGTAAGCTGACCAAATTCCCAGAAGCCATTTGTTTTTGTTGTTCTGGGGCATTGGGGAGGGGCAGTGCAATACAGGGATATAATTGATCTTGGTGTTTAACACCTTTGATGTTAGTGCTGCTGCTTCTCTGGGCGAAACACGAACGTATCCATGTGCTGATGAATTGACAGTTTCTCTTTTCATAGTTTCATAAGTGATGGTGCAGGCCAGGTGCCACGACAGCACTCAGCAACCCCCGGGTCTGCTGTGGGAATTTATTTAGTGTCGAGAGATGATGGAGTGAACAGGGCGAGCGAGCACCTCTCAAGGTATCAGGAGTTTTACCGGAGACTTCTTGGCCTCAGTGCGCCCGCGGTCAGCTGTCCAAAGCAAGCAGTTCCCTCCAATTCCTGTTATTCTTACGCTTTCGTGAGAGAAAGAGAGAGTGAGTGAGAGGGATCGGGCGAGAGAGAGAGAGAGAGAGAGAGAGAGAGGATGGAGTGAGAGAGAGAGTGTGAAGACTATGAAGACTATGAAGAGCCTGTCTGACAGGCCTGTTAAAGGACGAGACTTCTCCAAGAGACACAAAGTGATATATATATATACACACATAGGTGACTGGCTCCTGATTGTGTGCGAACCTTCACTTCAACCTTGTCAGCAAAGTATTTAAAAGACAGAAAATACTTTTTTTCTTTGAACAGAAATGATCACCCACATATTTTTTCTGTTTCTGAATGATCATGTGTCACATGTAGATTGTGCCGGTCCAAGGTGTCGAGGGGAAAAAAAAGCAATGCATTTGTCACGCATTGTGTTCATCTAACATCATAAGTATTCCTTTCCAGCTGACCAGTGGTGGCCAAAAAGGCTTTGTATAGGTGCTTTTTCAAAACAACTGCCAAAGACTGTGTAGTATAGCTCATGATGCGAATCTCCTGCTAAATAAATTGTTTGAAAGACCCAACCACCCCCCACCCCCAGGAGGGAAGAAAGGTCCGGGACAATCCCGCTGTTGAGCCTCAGCAACTGCACACATCGATCACACTGTTTATAGATCTTCTAAACTCACAGCTCACAGAGGCTGACAGATGTTGACCCCCCCAGGAGAGACTTTGTACTCCATTCCAGGACAATGGCCTCATCTCATCTGCTTGCATTTTTTGGGAGGTGCAGACAGAGGGGTGTGGGGTGGGGAGTTTGAGGGGTGTTCTGCAGCAGGCTTTTGGCCCTGGTATCACCTTTCCCCTGATACACCCGGTTTGCACGTTTGTGTTTGCTTTAGCCCCCCGACACATTGGCTTTACCTGCGGATGCTTCAGTCGAGGACAGCTGTGATTGATGCGCGTCTCCGTCAGAGGTCTTTTAGTCAAAGAAACAGCTGAGCCAAAAAAAATGGGGCTCCTTAGCAAAAGAGACACCCAATGCTAGGCAAACATACTTGCTAAAAGTGATGTTAGCCCCCAGCCAGAAAAGTGCAGGTCATTAGTGCTCAACTTTGTGTAATTACTTCTTCAAGCGATCGCCCAAGGGCCCCACGGAAATATGACAGCTCGCAAGACAAACACACAACAGGGTTTGTGAGTTGAGCGATGACCAGGGAACAGCTGGGAACCACTACGAAGGGTGGGGGGGACGCCGTTCCGATCATTAGCCTTCGTAATTACTGCGTAAATGGCTAAAATCTCGTTAATCCACCTAAATGAGGCTTGATAAGAGCACGGCCCTGGCTGGGCCTAGGGCATAGGAACCAACACCCGGGGGTCTGTGGGGCGTAGTTTTGTGGAGGTGCCGCTGGTCCTCAGAGCGTGACCGTATGTGTTGCCGTAGCTACTGGAAGGGGTAACCCCCTCGCTCAATCCCAAACCTCCCCTTGCACCTGTGTTTACTTTGGTAGCCTCAGCGCTTATGACCCAGCAGCAGTCTCTCACAGGCTGTGGAGAAAGGGGGGGGGTTGAGAGAGAGAGAGAGAGAGAGAGAGAGAGAGAGAGAGAGAGAGAGAGAACTCCCAGCCTGACAAATATGTGCTGGCCCTGCAGTTTTAGCCTGGCTAAAAGTTGCTGTAAGGCTTCCATTGTGGGCTCCAGCGAGAGAGCAGTGTAATTTACATTCCACCATCGAAATTCTGGTATATTTGAACACACTAAGAAAAGAAAGAACAGCGAAGACGGGAGGAAGAGAAGAGGGAGAGGGAGTGGGGGAGAGGGGGAGGGTTAGAAAAAAAATGACAAGCTCCTGTTCTTCATTATGTTAATTTAAGCGCGGTGAGTGGGAGATGGAACCTGTTGGTGTCCTGGCTGTCCTGGGTGATCACTTTCTGCCTCTCTCCTTCCATGGACTGAAGCTGGGAGTCAATGGACCATTATACTGCCTCTACTTTTCTATGCTACTCACATGAGGAGCCAGAAGAGGGCAAAACTACCTTTTGTTTCCCTCATTTCCTCTCCCTCGCTCTCTTTCTCTCTCTCTCTCTCTCTCTCTCTCACACACACACACACACACACTCACACACACACACACATTCTTGCTCTCTCTATAGCTTTTATATTCCCATTTGGAGGAATGGGACAGCCGTTCCCTGTTTCTCAAAGCCGAACTTAGTTGTGTCAGTCTCTCCACCACCTGATATCTCTCTTACACACACATTTTGTTTTTCTTCTCTTTCTTTTCTGTCTCACTCGCTCTTTTACTCACGCACATTCTTTTTCTCTCTATCTCTCCCTCCATCCCTGTGTGATTTCAGCTGTCATCTCCTGTGTCTGTCACCCTAAAGGAATTGTTCTCCCCTTTGTTGCAGAGGATATCAAGGATGCTGTAGCCTCCTGTGTGGGACACCATAACCTGCGTTGTAGTTTTTAGAGACTATGATTAGTTTCAGTTTGTCATCACTACCAATTCGCACCCCGAGTTGTGAGTGTGAGTTGGCACCCCAAATCGGCATGTCGTACTGTAGGTAAATTGGATTAAAAAAACCTAGGGGGGAATAGAATGGGAAGTTGGGTGGGACATGTCATAAGTCTGTGTGTTGTGACATGTCATATGCCTTTGGGAGTGAAAGGTTGACTGAATGACCTCAGCTCTGTGGTGTATGATGTCACAAGAATGGACTGAGGCCTCAACAGTTCCCCTGCCTTTCTCTCCCTTTTGTCCTCCCAGAGGAACCAGTAGCAGAACCTTGGTGCCAGTGAGATCATTTGGGTTCTCTCATGATATAATGGCTTGAATCATGGCTGGCTCCAATTCTGCTAGGACCCCGTGTCTGCGGGTGGGGAGTAGCCCCTCACAACTACAACTGCTACAAGTTTGTGTCACATCTACTTAAGGAAAGTGCTTTAATGTTATGCTAAAAATGACGACCATATGTACTATGATTTCAGCTTGAAGCAACAGAACGGCAGTGACAGTGCCTATCTGGTCAGACCATATAGATTCACAGTGGCATGGTGGGCTGTATGTTTGTGTGTGTGTGTGTCTGTGTGTATGTGTGTGTCTGTGTGTATGTGTGCAGGGCTAAATTGTGTTAAAGAATGATAATCGCCATTCAGAGTTATGCTTAGGCCTGAACAAGGCTTAATCAATTTCCAGGAAACACAGATGTGAGACTTATTTCTCGCTAATTTAATTTCATCCACTGCCATTTCCTCTATCCACCTCAGTAATTACGCACTCCTATTTTCTTGAGATTAGGTTCTCGAATGCTTTTGCTTGATGTCATTACGCCACGTTTATGTTGGCGTGTAAAAATAATACAATACTCAATGTAATCAAAGCTAGCATTAGCTTTGGCAGCTGGATCCAACAATTAGAATGTAGCTCCTTACCACACACTTAGAGCACCTTTCCTTCAGTTGAAGTTGCAAATATGGACACCTCTGGAAGGAGAATCTATGGAAAGGATGCTGCGTTGGCTGTGAGAACCAATTTCTAGTACTTTCCATCTTTCTTCTAAATATATATATGTGTGTGTGTGTGTGTGTGTGGGGGGGGGGGGGGTGCCCTGTAGACGGCTCAAGGCTGTGTGCAAAAACAAATGTTCCATGCATACCGGTTTTCAGGAGCCCTCGAACATCTGGCGTGTCCCGGGCTGGAGCCAGAGAAGGGTTGACATTGCTGTTATATTTCCTGACAGGGGTCGCATTCCGGATACCCATGTGAACCGGCGTTATGAGACAGTATCGTGCGCGTTCGTGCTGAATGGAATGATCGCAACGCAGCCCCGGCCGCCAGCCTCTCTCCGGGAAGCGGGAAGCCAGGGGAAGCCAAGGCTGGATGTCTCGCCGATGTCATGGAGCCGAACCGAGCCGTCCGGTGACAAGTGTTTTCGGATGCGCTCCTGACAGTGTGGTGGCTGGTGTGTAGACCGGTCGTTCCATGTTTGGGAACTCCTCCTGTCATTAACTCAGCCTTGGGGAGATGATTGCACATCAGGCGACATCTGATAGCCATTTTAAAAGGGAGGGGAAAAAAAGAAGAGAAAGAAAAAGAAAGCATGTCTTTTATTATTCTTCAGAGTGATTAAGGGCTTCAGTGGTCTCTCGGCTACTCCAAATGATGCCCCTCTATTGTGGTCATAAATTTACATTGACCAACACGTGTTCCTCAGCACATTTATGAATGAGTACAAACACATGTACATACTACACACACTCACAATATTCCTTCCCTTAACCCAAGCTCTGTGGAACTTAGCTTAATATTAGGAACCGTATTTGAAATTGTGATGCACACCTCGCTATTCCAATGAGCTGACTACAGTGAAAACCATCTAGATGGTATGTACTCCTGCTGTTAAATCTCATTGATTAACTGCAATTGCAGTAGCTCATTCAAAAGCATGATGTAATTGAATCATGCTTGATTACCGATATCCTAGGTCAACATGTTTAGCTGGCACCCAGCTTTCACCTGTGAGAGAGCCAAGCCCATAGTAAACACGGAGTGTTACATCTAATAAAATCAGCGAATAATAAACAGCTTGAGAACAGGCCTGCCTTGCATTTGAAATGAACCTCAGCTGTGTGGTCAGTAAAAATCCCAACTCCACACCAAGCAAATACGGCTCTGTTTGCCCTTGACAAGCACCCTCACACACACACAGAGCTCATGTACCGTAGGTCAGTGGCTAAAATCTCAGCCTCTTTGCGTGTGGTTTAATGGCCCCTTACTTCGCAAGCATGTCTTGTGTCACAAACACCTGCAAATGGCCGCTAAATGACTGGGCCTTTTGTGTCGGTCGTGGGCAGTTGAGGCTTCTTTTTGCGGGGGTACGAGATCCCTCACAGGGCTGAGAAGCCAGACTCTTATTTCATGTGGGGTCACCGTGCTTATCTTTGCATTTTTCATCTTCAGACGTATTTGGAGGTATTTGAAGGTAGCGTGCCAAAACACTGTAATCCATCTGTCTTTTTCAACACTTCAACCACATGTGGCACAAATAATAAAGAGTGGAGAATGACAAGCTGCAGAGCTATTCTAGATATGTGGAACAGAACAATCAATTTTGTTCAACATGAAATGCAATTTTTCAAAAGCATCTCTCTCTCTCTCTCTCTCTGTCTGTCTGTCTCTCTTCCTCTTCCTCACTTGCCTTCGTGGCATCTGGCAACTGTGCATATGTGTGCGTTCCAATTTGCTCTATAAAAAAAAAAAAAAGTCATTAAATTCCATCTGTTAGACACTAGCTTCGCAACCTAAACATTGTGCAGATGTACGTCTGTCTCTCTACCCCCCTCTTTGTAACGGCGATACCAGCCGAGCCTCCAGCACTCCACTCCAGTCCTGCATATTGTAGCAGCTTCAGGAGGTACTCTGTGGCACACGCAGGAAATTAGACCCGTGCTCACCCATCTGTGCCGTTTAAACCGCAACGCGTCTTGATGGCAGGCTGCCCTAAAGGCCCTCTTTAATGCCCATGGCCCAGCAGCTCAATGTGTGTGTGTGTGTGTGTGTGTGTGTGTGTGTGCATGCATGTGAGAGAATGCATGTGTTTGTGTATGTGTCAATGTGTGTGTTAAAGTGTACGTGCATGTGTGTGTGTGCGTGCGTTTGTGAATGCTTTTAAGAGAGATGGGATGTGATGAGAGAATGCATGTGCTTGTGTACGTGTCAATGTGTGTGTGTGTGTTAAGGTGTAGATACATGTGTGTGTGTGTGTGTGTGTGAATGTGTGTGTTAAAAGTTACACGTCAGGTTAAAAACCTGTAAAAGACCACTTGACATATTAAGAAGATGTTATTTGATAGAGCTTCAAATGTAGCTGACCATGATCTCAGTAAAATGCCATACTGTCGGCTTGAAGAATTGCAGAATTGCAGAACTAAAATATCATCAGACTAAGAGGAAGAGAATATTAACTGTGGGAGCACACATTGCATTTATGTCCAAACATTTGTAAACCGAACTTTGAAAAATTCATACTGCAGATTGTTTATTTTGCTAGATTGGCAATTGAATCATGTCTTTGAGCAACCAAAAAGTAGCATGATAAAAATAAACCCCGGATATTACATTAGGAAGGTTCATGCTGAGTCTGTTCTCTGTGAAGGGCTGCCTTGGATAGGCGACGTTGTTATTATTGGATACTCAGATATTAACAAGCTGAAATACCACCCGCTTGCTTCCAATGTCTATAGTGGCACATTTTCATCCAGCGCAATTATCTAAAGTCTCGTCGACCAACCCCCCCCCCAGGCACCCGAGCTGTCTGTCTGCTCAGCTTTTGCTTGTTTCACCTCAGTCTTGCCCCTATATAACCAGTCTGGCGGGCAAGATGGTTTGGGCTGTGTCGAGGACATTAGCCCACTGTGAACAATGAAGTTCTCCGTCTGCGCGCGGGCGGCCCGAGGCTCCCAGCACACACCCCTACACCCTGCCTTTATTAGGCCTTACATAATTACACCCGTTCACATCTGCGCGCTCTGACCCGCAGGCGCTGGCCACCTAGGTTGAGAGCTGCTCCCAGGGTCGCAGTCGGGGAGACAGAGAGAAAGAGAGTGAGGAGGAAGAGAGAGAGAGAGAGGCACTGAAGTTTCGGGGGGGGGGTGGGGGGGGTGGGGGTTGACAAGGGAAGGAGGGACAGACACCAGAGCAGCCACTGATGTAATCTCAATGCAATTCATCCTCGACAGCACCAGCGCCGTCACCACTGGCTCATCCATGACCACATGTTAGCATGCTTTCGGTAAATAATATCACCCGCTGTCCTCGAAGGAATGGACACCCGAACCTCCTGCAAACCCTCCCCCACCACAACCCCTCCACTGGTGCGCTCTGGAGGAGGCGTTCTTTAAATAGACTGCGCGAGTGACGCTATCACGAAAGCGTGCCAAGCTACCGAGATAATTGTTTTCGAAAAACTTGACACTCGGGCTGTGTTGACACAAGACTTAGTTTCGACGTGTGTCTGAGCAAAGCGCCGGCCCTCTGTCCAGCTAATCTTTGCACGCAAAATGATTCCCCGCCACTCCCTCATTGGCCAAGTCCACTAGTGGGTATTATCCAGAGACATCCTCATTCTCTCACCTCTGTATTAATTTGAAGCTGTACATCCCGAAATCGCACAACACGGATGTAATGTCAGCCTGAGCCATCACACGCAATCTGGCTCCCAGTCGCTGAAAGCCCAAGCGCCTAATAGGAACATCTGATGTGTTCTCAACATGTGGATTTCATAACTAACGTGGCTACGGTCATAAAGTTGTGAAGTCATGCATCAGTGTACTGTCAGGTATCTTGTGGTTTAGCTGAAGCTGTACGGCACGGCAGGAGTGCTGTGAGGTGTGGTGCACGCCTGCAGAACCTCACATCCAGTGAACGCAGTCCAGGAAGTTTGCCGGACCCGGAGAATTGTAGTTCCGACAGCCCTCAGCATGTCTGGCACTCCTCAGAACATTAAGCAAAGCTAAAGCAAGCCAAAGAGTTGTCATGGATAAAATCCATGTGTGGGTTCTGTTTACTCAGGGAGACACCCACACATACACACACAGGTTATAACATTGCAAAACACACACAGTTTATAACATTGCAAAACACACACATAGACACACACACAGGTTACAAAACAGCAAAACACACAGAAACACACACACACAGATTTAAATGAAGTTAAAAAAGATTGATCTCTTACAATGCCTGGATACCAACAAAGTGGGGCCAGCCTGTTTCCCAAACAGCATACAGTCTCCCAGAGCACTGAAGACGGAGGTGAGCTACGGAGAGGTTTTGTTTACTCTTTGGTTCAAATACTGTATAATGAGGAGACAGATAGCTGGTGACTCTAATAGTCGAAGTATATTCACCAGTGTGTACTCTTGGAATTAAGAATTACAAAGCCTTAAGTATAACTTGGCTAGTTCATGTTTAAAAAGCCAACATGTTTCGACCCCTCAATAGGTCTTCATCAGAGCTTAGTCTACCATAAACCAGTTATAATAAAGGCTTTTTAATTCTTTCTTCTCTCCTGCCTCATTGTTACATTTTGGAATGGCTGGATTAACCTTTCTTGCTTCGACTCTATAATGAAGGTTGTGTTGACGAAAGAAGACATTTTTGTCCAGCTTCGAGAACTGTCCCTTTAGTACGTCAATCTATGGCTTACATGTCCTTCACCTGTTTTCAGGGCTGTTGTCTGTCTGTCCATCCATTTGTCTGCCTGTGTGCAAAAACTACTGGCCTGTTTACAGTGGCCCTTGCTGGAAAGGTGTTCCATTTGTTTGTTTGTCTGTTGGTCTTTTTGTGTACAAAATAACTCGTAAAGTACTCCATGGATTTGCATAACATTTTCCACGTCGTTATTAGGACAGGGAACAGACGGTTACATTTTGGTGGTGATCCGGAACGCCGTTTGAAGTTTGTATTGTGTCTATGACCCCATAGACCCAGGTCTGCGCCCTCCGAGTGCTTTTCTAGGGTTTTTTTTTTTCATTACTCAGCTCAGGGGTGTTCACAAAGGAGTGTCAGGTCTTTGGACTGAGTACATAACACAGAGCTGTGTGTACAGTGCTGTGTGACCTTGACTGAGGTCTGCTCTCCACTCAAGATCTGATTTGATTTCATTTGATTTGTTCAGTTGTTTTTTAGAACACTAAATAGAGAGTGCCCACATAATCCTGATCAGTTCTATTGCAGGTGCAGCTAGCCCACTGCATATAACAGGGATAAAAGAACAACAGTAGACCAACACTGCTTAATTAATGGACAGACCACTTCATTAATGAACCGCCATTATATAACAGCACCATTACCAACACTGATGGCCTTCAGGGTGAATGATGGCTCTGCTCCCATCTACCTGGGCGTTGTTAGTGTAGTGGTTAAGGAACCTGGCTAGCGTGTGCAAGTAGCCTGAAAAGTTGTGGGTTCGAATCCCAGCTGCCACCGTTGTGCCCTTGAGCAAGGCACTTAACCCTAAGTTGCTCTAGGGGAGACTGGACCCAAACAATTCATAGTTGACAAGTTGTAAGTCGCTTTGGATAAATGCATAAATGTAAATGTACCTGAATTCTCTCCTAGAGCCCTATGTCACCCGATGACCACTTCACTCCTCTAAGGAATGTTTTCTAGCACGGCCAACCCCTTGTGCAGGTCAATCCAGACTCTGATATCTGGTTCCGCGCTGGTGGTATGAACTCCCAAGTGCTACCAGATCAACTGATACCCTCTCCACCTTCAAGAATATCTCCTGGCGTAAACTTTGAGAATGCACTTAACAATTTCATTTCTCTGCACTATTGCACTTTCAACTTAAAGTGGTGCAGTTTCTATGTTAGCAATATGCACCCCTTGTTCGTTCTTTCATTGTGTTGTAGCTTGAATGTTATCCTCTTTTGTAAGTCGCTTTGGATAAAAGCGTCTGCTAAATGCCTAAATGTAAATGTAAACACTGTTATTAATATAGTATGTGTTTGTATATGATGGACATCTGTATTCTCTGCCCTTTTATCTTGAAGGAATTGTGTAAGAGTTAAAGGGGAACAAAAGGCCTGACACTGCAGTAGTGGTTCTTTAACGGGTGGGTCTCTCATTGCCCCTCTAAGGTTTCCAGGGACATTGCATTAAGTGAAACAAAAACATTAGCATTTTACTCTCATAGCGTTTCAAATTTATGGAGGCACGGAATGTGTCCAGTCCATATTTTATGTGATTTTGTGTGTGTGTGTGTGTTTGTGTGTGTGTGTGTGCGTGTGTGTGTGAGAGAGAGACGTAACTCATTGTACTTGTGCTACAGCATCAGAGCCCGAGGTGCTTGGCTTGAGATTACTTTGAATGTCTGTGAATTATGCGTATTCGACGTGGCGATTATTATATCATGCCGGGGTGACGTGGAAACCTCTGGTAACCGACCACACCCGGGTCATTAACTCCTCTTTTACCTTAGGTCTCATTAAAAATATCTCCATCCATTCTGTGTGTGTGTGTGTGTGTGTGTGTGTGTGTGTGTGTGTGTGTGTGTGTGTGTGTGTGAAGAGAGGCAGTGAGTAGACTCACCTCCCCTTCCCTTGCTGGGCTGTGCTGGGCTGGGCCGTGAGGTGCTGCAGTGGACCGTTGCCTCGAGGTCAAGGTTGCGGGTAACCTCTCCGTAAACTGGAGCAGAGTTCTCAATTACCTGTTTACTGGCAAGGGAGACATTTTGGCAAACACGTCGCGGACCTTGGGAACACTCAGCACAGCGAACGCTTGGAGGCCTGTCAAGGGCCGCCACCAGTGCTAGTGCTTCTCCATTAACGGGGTTTCAGGAGGTGTGTGTGTGTGTGTGTGTGTGTGTGTGTGTGTGGTGAGGGGTTGGGGTTGAGAGAAGAGTGCCAATGTTTTGTCAGGTGCGGAGGCTTCGGAAAGTGCCAGAAGTGTTTCCATGGAAATGTGCCAACCCCCGAGTGCAAAAAAAAAAAAGTCATAATTTGAAAATAAAATCACTGAACTCTGATGGGACCGGGGGTCTGATAGGGTGTGCGTCTCCCAACGCGACCAATTAATGAGAAAAAGAAATGCTTTTGATGGGCATGCTTGCTCCATTTTTCGCATTTGACTTTGTTTGCTGGTGTGTTGGTCAGAGAAACGTTTTCTGAATAATTGTAATTTTCAGTCCAGAAAAGTCAAACAAAACAATGCTATTTGCTAGTAAATCCTAATGGACAATTAAGCTTTGTTCTACAGTAATACAAGATGTTCTTCAGCAAAAAACATCTAGTTTGTGTATCATCCATTACATCACATAATGTTGTCAGGCTTCCGAATCATCTGATTGCCTTCCTCTTCACCGTTAGACTTGTCAAAACAGGATGACTCTTTACCGTAGGTCATTTGAAGCATTTCTTTTGAAAAAAAAAATAACCATGCTGTTTATAATGTGTAACCATGTTTCAAGAAGAAAACAAAGGATCAAAAAACAAGATTTTTGAAATTTGTTTTTTATTGTATCTGTCGAGTCCAGTGAGGGGTTTCTATATCTCAGTGACGTTCCTGTAGTGGTGCAGTGCAGTACGCTGCATGTGCAGACGGGACAGAGAGGAATGGGGAAGTATCAGGTGGCGCGGACGGACCCGGGAGGACTGAGTCCGGCCAGCGGCTCGCCGATCCATTCGCCATGCGAAAACACTGCGCATCTATGTGAGCTTACGTTTAAAGAAAATATATATCGAAATGGTTAAAAAAAACCCAACCCCTTCCATAAAGAAGCTTTAATGCTTTCAAAGCGCAGACCTCCCCCCTCCCCTTGCCTCGCCACCCCCTGTGCCCTCCACCTCTTTCCTTGAGGGGAAAAAAAAAAGAAGGGACACATTTCAAACCATTTGAATGTTGTCTTTTCCAGGACGTTGGCGAGCGCAGGAAAGGAGCTCAAAGATAACTTCCTGAAGGCTCTGGCGGAGCGCGAGGAGGCCAACCGCAGCGCCAGGAAGACTGTGAGTACATTATTGCCACCCACCGCCCCCCAATTGCCCTCCCCTCCCAGATCGCTACGTAATGGGATTCCCCCAGAATATTTCTGTGATTCCATAAGGGGACCTGTGAACAAAATCCGCTCTGTGTCAAGTCAGGCGGCACAGCCGCGTACCTCCTCTTCCCTCCTCTCCTCTCCTCTCCCCTCCTCTCCTATCCTCTCCCCTCCTCTCTCTTCCTACACCCATTTGCCTTCCCACCCCTCACCCCTCCTCCACGCCTGGCAGAACAAGCGGCCCCCTCCGAGCACCTTCTGCTTCATCTGAATGCAAAACGAGGGCGAAAGCCCACCCGGGATATGTGTATGTGTGTGTGTGTGTGTGTGTCTATGTATTGTGTGGGATACAAATGAGTGTGTGTATTTGTGCATATGTTTCTTTATATGTGTTTGTGTGTGTATGTTGTGAGTTTGTTTACTGTGTGCGTGCATGTGTGTGTGCATGTTTTTGAAACCCTCACCACACCAAAAAAAGTCTCTGCCTAAAGTGTTTACATCTGCCGCATAGAATGTCAAAGCAGGCAAACATCCATTTACTGGACAAAAACACTGGAAGTTTCTATGTGTGTCTCTCCCCCTCTCCATTTCCTTTTGATTAAAAAGAAAGGAACACATGCCATTTGTCAAAGTGCACAACACCCCACACAGTTTGTGTTGAGCCTGTGCAGAGCTGTTTACTTGGCCCGCTGTTTACCAAGAGATCTCTAGCAGGAGCCCCTAAAAAAAGGCAACTCTGTTTAGGCACCACTGGCATGGGGTGGGGTGCCAGGGAATGCCACAGTTTGCGCAGATGTGGGCACCTGGCTGTGGGCAGCTGTGCCCGCCGCTTTGAGGACGTCCCGCCTGAGGACCAGCCAAGAGGGGGGAGGAGAGGTGGATAGATGGATGGATGGATGGATGGATGGGCCGTCTCTCTAAAGGAAGGCCTTGTTCCGTCGTTGCCTGGCTGAGCGCTGGCCGGGACCTGAGTCCAGAGAGCCCGGGCATCTGCTAAACCCAGTATGGCTAGGAGGAGATGGGAGACAGCATGAAAGGTCCCATTTTAGGTCCCGCTTGAAAGCCTTAAGCATTTGTAGAAATTGTGCTGCAAATTTGACTGTCTCTGATGCGCGTTTCTAAAGGGATCCAAGTTCAAAAGACTGAAAATTAACGGTCATAGTGGACTGTTTTTGCTGGTTTATATGATATATATATCTGGGCAATTACATGGAAAATGAACTTTTTTGTCACATCCGTGACGCCAGTAAAATGCGATGGTATGTTATGATGTGAATAATTACATGAAGTGTTTTTTTTGGCTTTAGAAATTACATGAAAGAAAATGTACAAAACATTTCATGCAATCATTCACATCATACAAATACCAAGGCATTTGGATGTGACCAAAAGTCAGTTTTCAGCAGAATTGCCCATTGTTTCTGCCATTGAAGACAGAATGAGCATTCTCAGGGGAGATGGGTGGGGTGGGTGGTGGTGACCAGGCCTGACCTGTTGGATTGGGATGGCTGGATTAAGAGATCACACAACTTGCACTCTAGAACCTTCCACACCCCATCCCTCATCTTCTGTTCTCCACCTCTCCACTACCCTCTCTCTCACCTCACATGTTTGCTCAGTAAACAGTGTAACACACACACACACACACACACACACACACACACACACACACACACACACACACACTTTGCGCCCACTCATACACATAGAGACATTCACACGCACACACACACACACACACCCTGTACACCCACTCATACACACATACTAAACCCCCACCCCCATAAAGAGAGGACAAATCTCGCTGTTTTATAAGACCAGGCAGAGAAGAGGTTGTATGGTGTTCCCCACACCGATGGTCAAAGGAAGCACTGTGGCTGAGTCCAGCATGGACAGCAGTTTATAATATTACTCTTCCTGTGTTAGTCAGACAGAGGGATAGAGAGAGAGACGGAGAGAGAGAGAGAGGGGGGTGGGTCGGGGCAGTAGGATGGAGGAAAAGAGGGACAAGCTAGTTTTATGTCACCTCCAACACACACACACACACACACATGCACGCACGCCGAGACCTTTCTTCTCTTACTGAAGTTTCTGGC
>JAIFZK010000205.1:517500-525000 GCA_027481765.1 Tenualosa thibaudeaui
AGCTTCCTTACCCCCTCCTTCTTTTTACTTTTGACAGGCTGACAGGCCGACACATAAATCTCCCTCTGTGAGTGACCTCTCATCATGTAACGCAATTCAGCCGCCTTCGGGACATCATTGGCGTACCTTGTATGTGTGGTCAGAAAGGATGTTTTCCGCAGTCAGAGGGTTGGGTGGGACGTAGGCCCAGGTTCCCCACCTGGGAAGGAACTTCCTTTACAAAGGGTCTGCTTGTTTATTAGACCCACCCCACCCTCCTCCCTACACACACCCCATGGCCACCCACCCTACCTTTAACTGTGTATTGATCACACTATTGAACACCCCCCCCCCCCATCCCAAACCCAAAAAAGGCCTTTAGATAATAATAGGGTGGTCAGCCAGGCAGGTCATAGATCGAGTTTAGCTTTGAAATGGGAGAGGAATTCTCAGCCGTCTAGCCTTACAGACCTGTGTGTGTGTGTGTGTGTGTATGAGAGAGAGAGAGAGAAAGAGTATGTGTGTGTATGTGTGTGTGTGTGTGTTTAACTCTGCTTGCACCACACCCCACAAACACGCCCCCCACAGACCCTTTGTCCCCTGTCATGGGCAGTGAAATCACAATGGTGCCCACCCGCCCACCCCCCAAGTTTTTCAAAGCGCTTGACCAAAGAGCAGCGCTCTCCGGTGGAAAGGGGAGAGTCCTGTAAGACTATCCCATATCCCCTTCCTCCTGAGAGCCAGCTGGAGGTGGGCTGTGGGGGCCGTTAGGACCAAAGCATCGAGACCCAGACACACACAGGGGGGCTTCGGCTCCTACGTTCCCAAATTCACCCCAGAGACAAAAGCAATTTCTCTGTAGCCAGCCTGGGACTGGACAAAGGGCCGTGTCTCTGCCGATGAAACATGATTTATTGTCATGCGCTCTTTACGACTGGATGTATACGTTTTTGTACACACTTACATGCAGTTTATATATGGCCGCTGTCAGAAATAAACAGAGCCGGCTAATACCCCGGGCTCCCTGTAAACGTGTGCACAAGAGGTTTTTACGGAACGTCCTGTTGGTTAACCTAGGAGTGAAATAGCGGGTTGCACCCCAATGATTCATTTTCCTTCACAGTAGACTGAGGTCCACTTGGTGAAGCCCCGAAGGTTTTGAAAGAGAGAGAAATAGAGAGAGTGAGAGAGGAGAAAGGAGAGAGAAAAACATGTCTTTGTCCATTACAGTCTATGAAATCCATCATATCAGATCCAGTTTTAATGGTGTCTGCTGTGTTCATATGGAAGGCCATAACATAAGTCTAAATGGATGTGTTTTGGTTGGCAAGCAGCTTCAACAGGATTTCACGGATTATGCCCAAGCCCATACTTTCAGGACATACATATATGCTGTGTATGTGTGTGTATATATAAAGAGAGAGAAAATACTTTTGAGTTGCTTTGAGTTACTTTGAGTTGCTTCAGTGTAAAAGCTAGAGGTCTGGCTCATATTGAAACTCTAATGTCTTCAGGGCTTTGACGTTTCAAAAGAAATCATGCGTGACAACGGATGAGAATGGAAGCAATATAGCAGTTGCTATTCTTTGTGGAAGTCACTTGATAGTTCCTTCAAATGGCCAGCCTGGAATGCGGATTCCTCTTCCCAGCCTGTTCGCTCCAATTGGATATTTGAGATTTGAAAAGAATACTTGAGGTGTTGTTTTAAGATGCAGCTGTCATTGTTTTTAACAAGCTCTTCCATCATCCTGTGTCACAGACTCTTTTTCTTTCTTTCTTTCCTCTTTTTCTATTTTTTTGTGGCATTATATGTTATTATTTTCTATTTTTGTTTTTATTTAGTTTTTCAGGCCAAATGATTTGAATTTAGATCTCTGGAATGTTCGTGCAGTTTACAGTATTACACACATGGAACACAAGAATTTTTCACCATGTGCAGAAGACAACTAGGAACTTCCTTTGCCTTTCTTTCAGTCTCTGTTTCACCATTGTTTTCCTGGTTCTGTTTTCCCAGTTCTGTTTTCCTGGTTCTGTTTTCCCAGTTCTGTTTTCCCGTTTTTTTTTTTTTTGTTTTGTTTGTCTCCTATTTTTTCACGTCTTTTTGTCCATGTCTCTTTTGCCACTTGTCAAAAATATCTCCCTCTACATTCCTTTTGAAAACACACACACACACACCTGGGCTGGGCGATATGGCAGAAAATTTGACCACAATATATTTTTTCATATTGACCGATATTGATTTTTATGATGATTAGGGCTGGGCGATAGAACTTCAAATCAAAATCTTTAATTGACTGAACTGGCCAGAATCACATGACCACACATGTTATAGTGTGCTTTCAAGGAACACATGAACACACACAATGGAATGTACAGAATATAAAGAAAAAATGTTTACAAAATAAATAATAATAACTGTAATAATAAACAATTTGTAGTCATGTACTTGATCAGTCAGTTAACGATTACAATTGTCGGTTCGATTAATTTTTCAATAAATTTTTCGATTAATTGCCCAGCCCTAACACACACACACACACACACACATGCACACACACACGCGCGCACACACACACACAAACTCCCACAAAGATGCAACCATATGTACATGCATCTACAAATGCCACACACACCACAATGGTGCACCCATACAGGTTGACACACACATACAAACACACACCATCCACTGCCCTCTTTCATGAACAGCTGTGCGGACTCTTCTGAATCTCGTCTCAAATATGCGCTGGATGATTTTCAGAGCCAACGAAAAGAGATCCACTCCTCAACTAATCAGCTCCATGACCCCTGGCTCAGTCGTCTGGCCCTGGGGCATTTTTGGCATACGTTCACCACCATCCCCCCTGTACACACACACACACACACACACACACACACACACACACACACATTCTACCCATTACCATCACTTGCCTATGTCACACAAACCATTTCTCCTGAAGAGACATGATTGTAACCATAGGACTTTGGGAATCCACAACCGACTCCACCAGGAGAAGGGGCCTAAGGAAAAGTCTGTGTGTGTCTGTGTGTGTGTGTGTGTGTGTGTGTGTAGATATGTGTCTTGTAGGCAGTGTTTGAAGAAAGATAAGAAAGGCTCAGACAATCAGGAGATTTGGTCAGTTCTTTAGTTGTTGCTGTAGTCTTACATAGACTACACAAATAGACTGTGCCTTTAATTTGCAATTAATTTAGATTAATTAATCACTTGTCTAATCACTAATCACTCAAGCTTGTAATTAATTCGATTTAATTGTTAGACAACCATATTGGAAATATTACAACAATAGTTTTGGGTGTTGTTATGAGTTTGAGCGTGTGTGTGTGTGTGTGTGTGTGTGTGTGTGTGTGTGAGAGAGAGAGAGAGAGAGAGAGGGGTTAGAGCAACAGACATAAGGCATGCTGGGGAGGGCTCAGAAGAGCTGGCCTGGTGGTGTTTCACTGTCTACACTGGAGGAGGTGGTAGAAGAGGAGAAGGTGGAGGAGGAGGTGATGAAGGTAGAAGAGGAGAAGGTGGAGGAGGAGATGAATGTAGCAGAGGTGAAGGTGGAGGAGGTGGCGGTAGACGAAGTGAAGGAGGAGGTGGTGGTAGAAGAGGAGAGGGTGGAGGGGGAGGTGGTGGTAGAAGAGGAGAAGGTGGAGGAAGAGGTGGCGGTAGACTAAGTGAAGGAGGAGGTGGTGGTAGAAGAGGAGAGGGTGGAGGAGGAGGTGGCGGTAGAAGAGGAGAGGGTGGAGGAGGAGGTGGTGGTAGATCAGGAGGAGGAGGAGGTGGTGGTAGAAGAAATGAAGGAGGAGGTCATGAAGGTAGAAGAGGAGAAGGTGGAGGAGATGATGAAGGGAGAAGAGGTGAAGGTGGAGGAGGTGGTGGTAGACGAAGTGAAGGAGAAAGTGGTGGTAGAAGAGGAGAGGGTGGAGGAGGAGGTGGTGGTAGAAGAAGTGAAGGAGGAGGTGGTGGTAGAAGAAGTGAAGGAGGAGGTGGTGGTAGAAGAAGTGAAGGAGGAGGTGGTGGTAGAAGAGGAGAAGGTGGAGGAGGAGGTGGTGGTAGAAGAGGAGAGGGTGGAGGAGGAGGTGGTGGTAGAAGAAGTGAAGGAGGAGGTGGTGGTAGAAGAGGAGAGGGTGGAGGAGGAGGTGGTGGTAGAAGAAGTGAAGGAGGAGGTGGTGGTAGGAGAGGTGAAGGTGGAGGAGGAGGTGGTGGTAGAAGAAGTGAAGGAGGAGGTGGTGGTAGAAGAGGAGAAGGTGGAGGAGGAGGTGGTGGTAGAAGAGGAGAGGGTGGAGGAGGAGGTGGTGGTAGAAGAAGTGAAGGAGGAGGTGGTGGTAGAAGAGGAGACGGTGGAGGAGGAGGTGGTGGTAGAAGAAGTGAAGGAGGAGGTGGTGGTAGAAGAGGAGAAGGTGGAGGAGGTGGTGAAGGTAGAAGAGGTGAAGATGGAGGAGGAGGTGGTGAAGGTGGTGGAGGTTAAGGTGGAGGTGGAGGAGGTGGCGGTAGACAAAGTGAAGGAGGAGGTGGTGGTAGAAGAGGAAGGGGTGGAGGTCAGTTTGAAGATGGAGGTGGTGGAGAAGGTGAAGCAGCAGCAGCAGCAGTGTGGTGTCTGGAGTGGGTGTAGCGCAGCACAGCGCCTGCTGTCAGACACTTATCTGAAGACGTATTTACACGGCTCTTCCACTACATTCCTCACAGCTGACCCCAACACCACCTCTGCACCCACAACACACCACAGTTTCCACAGCCTGCACCTGCTTATCACACACACTCTCTCTCTCTCTCTCTCTCACACACACACACACATACACTCATACACACTCACACACACACACACTCTGAGATACACACACACACACACACACTCTCACACACACACATACATACACACACTCATACACACATACACACTCTCTCTCACACTCACACACACACACACAAACATACACACATACACACACACACACACACACATACACACACACACACACACACATACACACACACACACACACACTCTCACACACACACATACACACTCTCTCTCTCTCCCCTCTGCCCTGTTTTATGGCTTATCTGCTCAGTGCTGTCTTCTCTCCCTCCTGTCTGTCCTGTCCTGTCCGGTGCAGCTGAGGAGAAGAGCTCATGATGTTGGTATTCCTGCTGCCTCTGCCCAGCGCAGGTGCTTCTCCTCTGAGTGACACAGAGCAGATGGGCCGCTGACTGGCAGGTGTGAGGAGGTTGAGAGGAAACGAGAGGAGGAGAGGAGAGGAGAGAAGAGGAGGCCGGAGCCTCTCCTCTCCAGTCCTCTCCTCTCGTCTGTACTCTCCTCTCCTCCACTCCTCTCTTTTCTCCTCTCAACCTTATGTGCTTTATCTTTTTTCACACATCCTCATATTTGGATTTTCTCCCATTTCTTTTCCCTTCTGCTGCTCTTTGCTGAGAATCTCTCTCAATGCTAGTTTGTATTGTGCTCCTCTCTCACTCTGTCGTCTCCTTCTTTTCTCGCCTTTCTTCTTGCCTGAGATGCCCAGTTCTCAAAACATGGAGGTATCTACCACTTGCCTTGCCATCTTCATTGTCAAACGAGTTGTCTCTTGCAGTAGCGGTCATTGAAGTGGCCATCAAAAAACTTACATTCGGTTACATAGTAAGATAGCTAAATTGAATGGTGTCATTTATTTAATTGTTGGGTTAACGTTGCCAGGATAGAGACAGTGTATTTTGGACATTGAGAGCAGTATAAAGGATACGTCGATGCTGCCTTAAAAACTGAGCAAAGTGCAGGTGTTTTTGGGCAGAATTTTAGGCCGATGTTTGATTCGGACATGCCCGAATACCTAGCTGCTGCCAAATGCTATCATAGAAGGCAGCGTTCCCTTTTTTTCTTTTATTACGACAAAACTGCTTGGCTGTGCGTGTCTGTGAATAGTTCTGGAAGAGAGACTTCAAAGACGTTTCTATTTTGATGCTGGTGTAGCATTGACATAGCCGCAACACGGCTGTGGACATGGCTGGGACTTGTCGGCTGCCGGGCGTTGGGAAGGAAGGGTGACTGTGTCAGTGCTGGGAAAGATTACTGCGGCTGACATCACACGCTTGATGACGGGGGCCATTAAGTCGTTTGGATTTCACATGCAGGCCCAGTCTCTTCATCTGATAAACAAGCAGCTATTTTCTGACTTAATTTCAACAAATTACTGTGATTTGTTCCCCCGAAAAAGCCACAGAGTGCACCTGCTGTTCCTTGCTCTAATGGCTGCCGCTGAAATGTTTCCACATTGCATGGCCGCAATCATGTGTGCTGCACTGTAAAAGTGAACTGTTGGATTTCGGAATGGAGAAAGCAGGTAGGATTCTGGCAAAGCTGCCTTTGGCAATATGTGTGTGTGTGTGTGTGTGTGTGTGTGTGTATTGCAGTGTGCAACAGCAATTGGTGTGTTCACTTTCTGGAGTGCTGAATGTGGGAATGTTAGGCAGAGAGATGCATTCTTTGCAATCTTCTCAGTTTTATCACCACTCACATGCACACACACACACACACACACAGGGTGGGCAGGCCAGTGTGTGTATTATTTCACCTGAGTCAACACAGCTCGCCATTTCTCTCTGGTAGGTCAGCACACGCTTCACACGGACACTGCGTCTGCCTTTACATCTCTTTCTCTCTCTCTCTCTCTCTCTCCATCCTTTTCTCCTACACTTCCATTCTCTCTACATCTCTCCGCTTCCATCTCTCTCCCTCCTCCTGGTCACTCCGTTGCTCTTTCTATCTTCCCTCCTCTGCCTTTTTCACACTCTTGAACTCGTTCTGTCCAAGTCTTTTCACACACTTCCTTTCCCCCGCTCCCTCAGTCTCTTGAGCTTCCGTTCTCCTCTTCTCTCACCCTTCTGCGCTCGCTTCTTCTAAAGGGCTTCATCTTTTTTCTCTCTCTGTCTCTTTTACTTCTCTTTCTCTCTCATTCTTTCTCTCTCTCTTTCCTCATTTGTCTTTTCTTCTCTCTTCATGTTCTAACGTTTATCTTTCTGTACTGTGCCTTTCTCTCTTTATCTTTTTCTACTCCCACCCCAACACACACACACACACACACACACACACACACACACACACACACACACGTGCACACCTTCTGTGATTGTTCTGTATCTTTGTTTTGGTTTGCTTTTTTGCGTGGGTGTTCTTATTCATCTTTTGCCCCTTTATTGTCTCTTTTGATTTTATTATGCTTCCTTTTTACTGCTCATGAAAAAGCAAACTTTAAAGTCAGCCTCCGTCTGTCTGTATTTGTGCACATGAATGTTCTCCCTCTGTTTTCATCCCCAGTTGCCCATCTCTCTCTCTCTCTCTTTCTTTCTTTCTTTCTTTCTTTCTTTCTCCATCTCTCGCTCTCTCTCACCACTGTCCTGGACATAATGTTTCTCCATGCAGTAGAGCCTGCAAACCCAAACAAAGGCGGCCCCATTGTCTCACCTCTACTGTAGTGTCTGAGCTTTGCACACTCACACACACACACACACACACACAT
>JAIFZK010000205.1:530000-590000 GCA_027481765.1 Tenualosa thibaudeaui
TGCTGATGGGGCCAGTGGCAGGTCCGCAGCAGGCAGGTGTCACCAGCTGGAGTAGGAATGGCTTCCAGGACACACACTCTCTCTCACTCACACACACATACTGTGCTTACAAAACACACACACACATACACACTCTGTCAACTGTTTGCAGTGATGCTAAAGTTAGTTTGCCCTACAGTATTTGTGTTTGCTTGTGAGGAGATAGAGAGGGAGAGAGAGAGAGAGGGAGAATAATGAAGAAGGTATCAAAAAGCACACAGATGGAGTGCACTGTGAGTAGTTGTGATGTCTCAGCATGTTGTGTGCATGCCGGCTGGCTGGCTCAAGTCAAGTCAAGTCAAGTAGGGTTTTATTGTCGTTTCAGCCATATACACAGTACATAGTGAGACGAGACAACGTTTCACCGGGAACAATTGGTGATACACGTAACTGGTAAAACACAGTATGGACAAGACAGATATGTAATAGTGCCTACATACACAGACTACACAGATTCACTCACCCACTCACACACGTACACCACACACACAACAACACACGCGCGCGTGCACACTCTTGTAAAAAAAGAGCCTATGCCAGGCAGGAAAAACATAAACAAAACACCAACTTTTCGACCCCGGTGTGGCCGCTGCGTGTTAACGCGCTGCCATCTTGGATAGGCCATCTTGGATAGGCCATCTTGGATAGGCCATCTTGGCTGGCTGGCTGGCTGGTTGGTTGGTTGGTTCATTCGCTCCCCTCCTGCGGGGGGGGGGGGGGGGATAATGGCCTGTTTTGTTGCCTGGAGCTGCATGCACCGTCACCGTGGTGGACGAGATGAAAACAGATAGCGCTGCTCGGGGTCTGTTACGCAACACTTAAAAGGCAGAGGGTGGCCCAGGGTGGGGAAGTGGGATCTCAAAGCCTTCCCAAAACACCCCACGTACACCACACCTCCCCACCACCCAACCCAACCCAAGCCAAGCCTACCCCACCTGCAGCCTGGGGGCAGGGGACAGAGAGAGAGAGAGAGAGAGAGAGAGACAGAGGGAGCACTGTTTAATATTACTTTAACCTACTTAAACCTAACTAAGTCCTGAGTTGGGTTCAACTCTTTCAAACACTACCAAATGGAATACAGGCATAAAATGCCATTAAAGGTTAAAGTAGTATTAGTAGTAGATAAATCAGCTGTCAAAAGTTAAGACAGACAGACAGAGAGAGAGAGTATGTAGTCAGTTTGAGTAGGACTGACTCAAATCCACATTAGCGTAGCTTACCACAGCCCCTCTCCACTCCAATCCACTCTAACCAAGTCTCCCTGCAGCGTGGAGCCTGGATGACCAAACTCTGGGCCTTCAGACTCTCCAGACTGGTGACTTCCACACAGCTGAGTCATACAGGTTTTGCCTTCCCCAGCACTCCCCCAAACTGAACTGGTTCAGTCCCGGTCCTGACCCCAGCCCCAGCCCCAGAGCCCTGGTCCCAGCTCAAAGCCCCCTAGTCCCAGCTCCATGCCCAAACCACAGCCCCTGCCCCAGAGCCCTGGTCCCAGCTCAAAGGCCCCTAGTCCCAGCCCCAGCCCCAGAGCCCCGGTCCCAGCTCAAAGCCCCTAGTCCCAGCCCCAGCCCAAACCCCAGCCCCAGCTCCAGAGCCCCGGTCCCAGCTAAAAGGCCCCTAGTCCCAGCCCCAGCCTAAGCCCCAGCTGAGCGGCACCCAATCTGACCCGTGGCTTCCTGCCTCTCATTAGCCAGCGCTGGGATTAGCCTCCACTTCCTTTTGGGCAGGTGATTAGGACTGAGGCACTGCCCTGTGATGTGCACATCAGAGAGAGAGGGTGTGTGTGTGTGTGTGTGTGTGGGGGGGGGGGGGGTGGAGAGAAAGAAAGAAGCAGAGAGAGAGAGAGAGGGAGTGGGAGTGAAAAGAGAGAGGGAGAAAGAGAGCATTGTCCCCTGAGACGAAAGGCATGCTTTTTCTCCTGGGACACGTTCGGCTGCCACTTATGGAAACTGAAATGCGTGCACACACACACACACACCACACACACACACCACACACATACACACACACACACACACACACATACAAAGTAGGCCCCCACCCCTTCGGCTCCGTCTCACAGATCATAAACTGATACTAAAAGTGGGTCCTGCAAAAGGGGAATTTACGATAATGGGTTGTAAAATAACTTTCAAATTACAGGGAGGCAAGGTGCTCTGGTTAGTGTCACTGTGACCATGTTGTCATGACAACCCCCTTATCCGCCCGCCCCAACGCAGGTGTGCGCGGATTTCCGTAATGATTTCTGTGTTTCATACGCCAACTGTTCATACTGTCACTGACCTGTGCAGTGGCCATTCCAGTCCTTTCATTTACGACCACCACCACCGCCAAGAGAGTGTTTATCAGGAATGGAAAAACTGACCAACCGACTGTATGTGTGAGAGAGAGAGTACATTCATGTGGAGAGAATGGGTTTCTGTATATTTCCAATTTTATGCTTGCGCCTGTATGACACCTTTGCAGTCTTTATTCTTTTCCGCTCCCTCTGTAGCTCTTTACTTTTACTTTTTATGCATTTAGCAGACGCTTTTATCCAAAGCGACTTACAATTTTGTCAACTATCAATTGTTCAGGGCCAGTCACCTCTAGAGCAACTTAGGGTTAAGTGCCTTGCTCAGGGGCTAAGCGGTGGCAGCTGGGATTTGAACCCACAACTTTTCAGGCTACTTGTGTGTGTGTGTGTCTCTGTGTGTGTCTCTGTGTGTGTGCGCGCATGCTAACATAGGCATGCTATACAGATTTCCAACAATGTGCTCCATTCCCCTGCAGCACCCTAAGGGGATTGTCTGAGTCCTGACCCCTCTGTGGAGAAGCTCAGTCCCTCCTCATTGGGACTGACTGTTTGTCTGCATTCGGGTTTGTAGTGTCACTTCAATTAGTGGGAGTAGAAAACCAGCGGAAGATCCACTTGTTAAAACATGTTTTCCACATCAGGGCAAAGCTCTGCGGTGTGGTCGCATTCGTGCAGGACAGCAATGTTATTTGTGTGTGTGTGTGTGTGTGTGCACGCACATGTGTTTGTATGTGTGTGTATGTGTCTGTCTGTCTGTGTGTGTTTGTGAGTGTGTGTATGTGTGTGTGTGTGTGTGCATGCGCGTGCATCCATGTATGTGTGTGCGTGTGTGTTTGTGTGGGTGTGTGTGTGTATGCATGCGCGTGCATCCATGTATGTGTGTGTGTGTGTGTGTATGTGTGTGTGTGTGTGTGTGTGTGTGTGTGTGTGTGTGTATCAGTGAGTAGGATGCCTCAACGAGGAGGCGAAGCCCCCTTAATCCGGCAGGAAACTGCTGTGTATACAGTTCGTCTGGACCTGACAAACACACAGAAGAGAGGGATTCTTTATGACCCGAGGCAGTGGGGATGCCAGCAACAGAGCGCTTACATGCACGCACGCACACACACACACACACACACACACACACACACACACACACACACACACAATCACACTTACACACTCTAGTGCAAACTCTCTTCTCTCACATATTACAGTTTTCACCCAGGGATATGCACCCCCACAAACAGTCCACACAAGGCCACCCCAAACACATGTCCTCACGCATAACACAACCACAAGCCTATGAGGACCACAGTCCACACAAATATGCATGCGCGCACACACACACACACACACACCTGCAGTCAACATGCATTTACAAACACAGCTCCAATGTGCAAACTCATACTAATACTCTCAGCACGTAGACACTTTCAAAACTGCCTGCACCCATACAAGCACTCTTAGAATCACACACTCTCTCACGTTGTTCTATTACTGCACAACACACCGGTGTCTACTGGAATTTTCTTTTTTTATAGACTTTTTATGACAGGGCATCAGAATGTACAATAGAATTTGGTGTCAATATTTCTGCTTTGACAAAATTGTTAAATGATTATGATTATGAAATGATATGGAGAATGCCAGTTATTTTCATGTAAATCTCCATCATTTTTCTTCTAGTCTGCTGTCTCTCTCTCTCTCTCTCTGTGTGTCTCTATGTGTCTCTGTCAGGCCCATGTGGTGTGTCTCTCCCCATGGTATCCCCAGTGTCTCTTTCGTCCCCCTCTGACTCCCTTTCACATCGAATTCCATCCCTTGTCATTGTTCACGCCTCAAGTGGTGTATGATGGACATGACATGCGAGGGACTAGGCCTTCCTTTGGCACCATTGTCCTTACAACAAAGACCCACTTAAAATGCTCCCTGGGATAAGCTGTGTGATTAGGCGATTCAGCTGGCTTTGAAGTCTCAGGTTAACGTGACAGTGTGAGTGTGTGTGTGTGTGTGTGTCACTGCCCTGCTCACCTTGCCGCACTGCAGGGATTAACCATGGTATTTAACCCCATCTCAAGAAGACGGACGAGTGACACTGTTTGTCCCCATTATAATTAACACCCTGTGGGAAGTGTTAACCATTAACACACTGGGGGGTTAAGCTGGAGAGCTTGTTTGTCTGCCTCACTGATGAGGCAGTGGTGCAGGCAGGATCGCACAGACCTTCAAACACTCCCCAGTCGAGGATTTGTACATTAATGCATCAGGTTATCCATTCAGTCATGCTTGAGGTCCTTTGCTTTGGCTTGGATTCCTGTGATTCAGCAGGAGTGCTTGTGACAGGCTAATAATCATAATTTTTTTTTTAAAAACTGAGCCAGATTTCCCCCTGATAGTTGAGAAATTCTCCCAGACACTTTCACCTCTACCACCTCTACGTCTACCAGATACAAGCTTTTGCTCCTTAAAGGCAACTTGAGACAATAATGTCACGTAACTCAATGTAACATAATTACTTATTACAGTGATGGACCCATGCAAATGAAGGAAAGTTGAATTGAATTAATGTGCATAAATCACATCTAACAAGCTCTGTAATCAAGCTCTGTTCAGTGCAAACCACATAAAAAGGCACACACATGCAGTAGTAAGTTCCTCTCCATTGCTAAGCGCAGTCTGGCAGTAATACAGTATCTCCAGCACTTATGGTCTCGTTTTTCCACTTAGCAATGCGGAGGCTCTGCTACTGTGTGTTTGGATTAGTTAGGTATTAAATAAGTGGGTAAATGAGCCACTGTGCTGTGCTGTGGTGGGGAGCTCAGCAGACAAGCACAGAGGCCAGACTGCCTCCTTTCTTTTCCTTCTGTCCTCTCTCCTCTCCTCTCCTCTCCTTTCCTCCTTTTCTTCTCTTCTCCTCTTCTCTCCTCTCCTCTCCTCTCTTCTCTTCTCTTCTCTTCTCTTCTCTTCTCCTCTCCTGTCCTTTTCTCTCCTCCCTTCTTTTCTCCACTTGTCTTCTCTCCTTCTCTCTTCTATTTTTTTCTCATCTCCTCTTCTTTTCTCTCCTCCTTTCTTCTCTCCACTTGTCTCCTCTCCTCTCCTCCCTTCTTCTCTCCACTTGTCCCCTCTCCTCCTCTCCTCTCCTTTTCTTCTCCTCTCCCCTCATCTCCACTCCTCTCCTGCCCTATCTGCTCCATGCCTGTTTCCCATTACTCGGCACACTGGTAGGGGGAGGAGGTCATGCTGAATGAAGTAATGCATAGGGCTTTAAATATAGGGTGCTACGCTCCCTCTCTCTCTCCCTCCCTCTCTCTCTCCCTCTCTCCCTGCTTGTTCCCTCGCACGTGTCTTCCTGCATCGGCTCGCTTCAAAGGTCTAATCATGAGCTCCTCCATGAGCAGGCCATTTTATTTTGGGATGCCCCAGGCTTTTCATTACCCCGCGCTCCAAATCAATCCGCTACCGGCCTTTCATTTCTCAACGCAGTTTTCTCGCTCCTGACCACCTCAATTATTATCCGTGTTCAGACGCCAAATGAAATGTTTCCACATATGTGGAATATGTGTTATGTGAGTTTGTGTTGAGTGTGTGTGTGTGTGTGTTTATTATGTGTGTGTGTTTATTGTGTGTGTGTGTGTGTGTGTCTGTCTGTCTATTATGTGTGTGTGTGTTTGTGTTTATTATGTGTGTGTGTGTGTGTGTGTGTGTGTGTGTGTTTTTGATGACTGAAACAGTAGCAGTAGGGGGGGAGTGATATGAGATCATGGAGTTGGTGTTTATGACCTCACATCTGTGTGAATGTTCTGTTGTTTATGATATGACCTAATCCAGAAGCTGGAAGGTAAGTGATATTTGTGATTGTTGATTTGTGTTTGGATTGCGGTTCAGAAAACATGGCACAGTCCTCACTGGCTTGGAAGTCTTCAAATTAGTCTCGTTTCAGAACACTAGAACTTTCCACTGCGTTCACATTGCATAGTTATATCTACTCCCTGTACTACACTTGTACATTTGCATGTACTGTACTACATATACTACACACATACACACACAGACACACACACACGCGTTTCTTTCCGAAAAGAACACCTGTGTCTGTTTCTGGCTACACTGCAGCTCTTTATGTAATGAGTGCATCTTTGAGGATGCCTTGTTTGTACTAAGGGTTCTTTGACATCCTGCAGAAGGATATCATATACAAAGACCAAGTGCTGAACAGATGTACAGAGAGAGACAGGCAGAAAAGAGATTGAGAGAGAGAGAGAAGGAGAGAAAGAAATAGAGAGAGAGAGAGTTGAGAATCAGCACTTAAAGATCTCTAAAAGCTTCCACAACCTCTCACAGTATACAAACAAATGATCTCATCTGTTCCCATCTGTTCACACACACACACACACACACACACACACACACACACCCACACACACACACACACGCACACACACATCTACACACACCTCACCACTGTCCCAGCTGTACTTAGGTGTGTCCTTTAAAATAGAGGTCATTTATATGCTTTTTCTATTTGAGACTGACAAAAAGATGTCAGAGACACTTGTGGCAAAGAGGGAGAGAAGGAGAGAGGGAGGAAGACAAAAAAAGAGGGTGGCAGGGTGAGAGAGAGAGCGAGAGAGGTGGAAGGAGGGAGAGAGAGACAGAGGCGAAGGGAGGTGGAGAGGAAGAGGGAGAGCACAGCTCCCCCTGAGTAAACAGTGAGGTCACGACCCCCACACCTGGGGCTGAATCGTCTCAGCAGGGGGTGGCCCGCTCTCTTTCTCTCTTTCCTTTCTTTCTTTTGCTCTTTCTCTCTTTCACTCACTGCCTTTCAGCCCTCTCCACCTGTGCTTTTGTGCTCTCTTTCTCTCTCTCTTTCTGTCTCACAAACACACACACACACACACACACACACACACACACACAGAGCACCTGTTTCGTCTCTTTGCGTGGTGGTGCTCAACAGGGCCAAGGGCTCTTTCCAGCAGCACTTTTCATCGAGCTCTGGGTGTGGTGGCATTTAACACCTTGCTCGCTCACTCTCTCTCTCTCTCTCTCTCTCTTTCTTTCTTTCTCTCTCACTTTCTCTCTCTCTTTCTCTGTCCCTCCTCTCCCCTTTGTGCCCTGACTTAAATCCTCTTCCTGTGGCTTTAGTAGCAACAACAGTCATAAAATGTGCTGTGTTTGTAGAGCCTTGTTATTTTTTTACCCCCTTTTTCTTGTAAATAGAAGTGCGATGTCGCAATTCCACTTGTCTGTCGGCGCTCGCGCTTGCTTTGGAAAAGATCAAACAATGGAGTTGTCTATCAGCGATCGAAAGCCACTTGAGTCCCCCGCCCATGTGTGGTAAAGAAATCATTACGGAGGCGATTATGTCTACACCTGTGGCTCGCTCGCTTGCTGTCGGCCCAGCCCTGCTGTTTGCACAGGCTCTTATCTGAAGAACACCTTTTAACAAGCCTTTCGACCCAAGGCAGACAAGAGAGATTGAGTGAGTCAGAGAGAAAGGGGGGGGGGGGTAGTGAAGGAGAGAGGGAGAGAAAGAAAGGAAGAGTTGAACCACTTCCTGCCAATCTGTGTATTTGTGTGTGTGTGTGTGTGTGTGTGGGCATGCTTCGTCCCATGTCTAGGCTGTGTATGAGTGTGTGTGTGTGTGTGTGTGGGTGTGTGTGTATGCGTGCGTGCATGCGTGCGCACCAGACACACCCTCTCCCCACATGCCACCCGCAGTTTGGCCCTTAGGGCCTTGAAGGAACCACTACAGCACAGTACGTCACTGTACAGAGCTCTGATGCATCACTCGGCCTGCACCTCATCTTGGCTAGCCTGGAATTCAACACACACACACACACAGATTTTTTGCTTCAACCCCAGGGACTGTTCACACACATTCAGATCTGGCTGTAAGTGGGTGGCTAATTGAACATTAGAAGAATGGCATGAACATCCTCAGCAAGTGGCCACAGCTCAAGTCATTGTTTACCTTGCTATGCACGTATGTTTGCATGCCAGACATGTAGAACAGAGGAAAGAAATTCTGTCGTAATAAGAGGCTCTCCAGAAGGAGATTGAACCAGTCGAATGAAACATCTCTTAATTTTTTGCACATGTGTCATTTGTGTTTGTTTGTGTGTGTGTGTGTGTGTGTGTGTGTGTGTGTGAAACGGCCTCATGCTGCGTCCCATTTGGGGAGTTTTGGGAGTGTGTTTTGTTTTTTTGTTTTTTCGCTTGCGTCTTTTTTTCCACATCTCTGTGTTGTTCTTTTCTTGTGTACGGCTGCAAATAATGTGTGACATGAGAGCATCTAAAATGCATTAGCTGTTTTTCCTCTTCTCGCTCAGCTTGTCGAGATCAGACTACTGCAAACATTCTTGCGGCGGAAATTGCACCCCGCCTAGTGCTTTAAAGCTATGCATGCTCTTAGCTTCCTTCCAGGGAGCGCATTTCAGAGCAAAGCCAAGGAATGTAGCTCCAGCCCAATAAAGCTCACTATGTGTGTGTGTGTGTGTGTGTGTGTGTGTGTGAAAGGGAGAGAAAGAGATTATATGTGATTATCAGATAGAGTCATAATCTCTGTTTGCTTCTCTCTCTCTCTCTCTCTGTCTTTTTCTTCTACTTTATCTCTTCCCCTCGTTCCCCATCTCTTTCTCTCCCTCTCACACCCACACACATACCATGTCTCATTTAAGCAGTCTGTGCATGAGGGCCTGACTTTTCTCAGAGAGTGGACTGAGCGTTTGACCTCCTGTGTTTGTGTGTCTGTCTGAAACCCCTATTGCCTTGAGATACCCAGGCCTGGTGGTGTTCTTATTCTTCTTCTTCTTTTACTTCTTCCTCTTTCCTTTCTTCTTCTTCTTCCTCTTCTTTTTCTTCTTTCCTTTCCTTCTTCTTCCTCTTCTTCTTCTTCTTCCTCCACTTTCTTTTCTTCTTCTTCTTTTTCTTCTTCTTCCTTTTCTTTTTCTTCTTCTTCTTCTTCCTCTTCTTAAACTTCTTTCTTCTCTCTTCTTCCTCTTTGCTTTTTGAATCTTTGCAGTCCACAAGTAAGATGTGCCTGGGATGGATCTCATGTAGGCAACAACAGCCCCAGCATTCCATCGCCTTCCAGCAACAGAAGTGCTAAGTATAGCATCAACACGATATGTTATCGCTCTCCCTCTCTCTCTCTCTTACTCTCTTTCTCTCTCCCTTTCTCTCTCTGTGTCTCCCTTATATTTTGCTCTAAGCCCATAATCACATGCTATGAGAGACACAAATGCGGTTTCTGTGTGTATAAATGGACTTTCCTAGCCAGTAATTAATCTATGTTTCTGGGCAAAATTGCACCAGTGCTCTGAAGATATGCAGAACCAGCAATGTCTCTCTCTCTCTCTTTAGCCTTTTTCAGGCATAAACTGAAACTCGGATATCTAACGAGAATCAGAAATGGTAGGCTGCATATCTGAATGAAAAACTTGGGTATTTTTTCTACCTGGACATGACACTACCTGCCCCCTAGTACCATTTTCCGATATGTGACGAGTGTGTTAAGGTGTGAAGGGAGGGGGTTGATGTCCAGGTGGAGTGAGGGAGCGAGTTGATGCCCTAACTTAAATGCGCCCTTGTGGTGGGAAACTGAAAGTACAAAATGCCACAGTAACAAAGCATTGCTTACATTCACCGACAGACACAGAAGAGAGAAGAAGAATGGTGAACTGCAAAGAAGTTGGGAGCTGAAGGCCATCAGAGCTGATGCTGAGATCATAAGACAAATGAGGGGCACAGCAAGATGATGCTGCTACGTACGAGCAAATCACAACTCACCTAGAAGAGTAAGGCATCAAGAAAATAATGGCCCAGGTGAACAACGTAAGACTTGCATCATTAAGACAACAATGATCGAAATAGCCGCTCTGCATTCGTCTTCCATGTTCAGGTGAACAAAACACCATGATCTATCACACTTTTTCTGCGTCTTTTTCTGCCCCCCTGCAAGTTAAGCCCTTGCCCCACCCTCACATCAACCTCCCGGGTGTAGTGTGAACAAGTTTCCCCCGAGCTGAACTCCAGTTTTAGGGTCATGTCTGAATCCGTGTTGTGAAATATCTGTGAGTAAAGGTCCAGTTAATTACTGGAAGTAATGTCTAAAAAAGGCTTCTCTCTCTCTCTCTTTCTCTCTCTCTCTCTTTCACTCACACTCCCTACTTTTCTTGTTTCCACTATCCACCCCTGTAGCCCCAGGGTGAAACCCACCCGCTGATTTGAATCCCAGAGGCTCTGTGGGCCAGATGAGGAGATGAAAGAGGCCAGTGTAAACGCAGCATTTAGTCCCTCATACGCCCCAAACATCACAATAAACAGGCCCCTCTCCTCTCCTCTTCTCTCCTCTCCTCTCCATCTGCTCTCCTCTCCTCTCCTTTCCTCTTCTTTCCTCTCCTCTCCATCTGCTCTCCTCTCCTCTCCTTTCCTTGTCCTCACAATACACGGCCCCTCTCCATCTTCTCTTTTCTCTCCCCCTCTCTCCTCTTCTCTTCTCTTCTCTTCTTTTCTCTTCACTCTTCTCCTCGTCCTCACAATACACGGCCCCTCTCCATCTCCTCTTTTCTCTCCCCCTCTCTCCTCTTCTCTTCTCTTCTCTTCTTTTCTCTTCACTCTTCTCCTCGTCCTCACAATACACGGCCCCTCTCCATCTCCTCTTTTCTCTTCTCTTTTCTTTTCTTCTCTTCTCTTCTCTTCTCTTCTCTCCTCTTCTCTTTTCTTCTCTTCACTTCACTTCTCTTTTCTCCTTTCCTTGTCCTGACAATACACAGGTCCCTCTCCATCTCCTCTTTCCTCTTCTCTCCTCTCCTCTCCTCTTCTCTTCTCTTCTCTTCTCTTTTCTTTTCTTCTCTTCTCTTCTCTCCTCTCCTCATCCTCACAATACACACGCCCCTCTCCATCTCCTCTCCTCTCCTCTCCTCTCCCCTCAGAACTAATTATGTGCACCAAAATATTTGAAATGGCTATGCTGACAGCAGCTATTACTAGCTGTTAGTAGATGATGTTTAATCTTTGGATGGTTATCCATAGCAGATATTTTCCTATTATACTTTACCAAGTGTAAGCAACGTACATGTCATCAACAAAAGAAAGTATTTGAAGAGACAGTGATGTTGTTGCATGTTCTTAATTGTATAGCAATTCAGAAGTCTGCCAGAGTTCTGTGTTTAGTCTACATTTACAGTTGTTTCTTACATTCTCAGTTTCTTTCATTTTAGCAAATTGTAGTAATTGAATAAGCCCATTTTAATTTTCGATGAGTTCCTATGTGTCAGGAGACAGGGCAGATTCAGTGTCTAGACTGAAGGAAAGTTCCTATGTGTCAGGAGACAGGGCAGATTCAGTGTCTAGACTGAAGGAAAGTTCCTATCTGTCAGGAGACAGGGCAGATTCAGTGTCTAGACTGAAGGAAAGTTCCTATGTGTCAGGAGACAGGGCAGATTCAGTGTCTAGACTGAAGGAAAGTTCCTATGTGTCAGGAGACAGGGCAGATTCAGTGTCTAGACTGAAGGAAAGTTCCTATGTGTCAGGAGACAGGGCAGATTCAGTGTCTAGACTGAAGGAAAGTGCTCTAACACATACAGTGTCACTGGCTTTCAAAGTGGTGGGTTGGGATTGTCACTATGTGAGCCCAACAGCTGGACTTAATTGATTTGAGTTCAGATTATTTATTTGAATTGAGTTTAGTCGAGTTTGAATTGAGTTGAGTTACCTGAATTGAGTTGAGTTGAGGTATCTGAATTGAGTTCAGCTGGGTTATCTGAGTTGAGTTGATCTGAATTGAGTTGAGTTGAGTTGCTTTGAGTGTGAGTGTATCAGCTGAAGAGGCAGCCGGGCTGTAACCTGCACTGAGCTCCAGTGTGGGAATTGGAGAAGTATTTGCTCTGCCGCAGACTCGCTGTCACGGAGACCAGCCCAGCCAATGGTGTCCAAGAATAAGAAAGGAAGGGAAGTAATTGCTTCTCAGGGGTTTTTGGTGTGTTCCTGTCGAGGTAACACAGAGGACAACTCCCTCAACTCACTCTTTCACCACACTCATCTGATCCCTCTTTCACGCTCTTGCTTTCTGTCCCTTCATCCCCGACTCTCTCTCTCTCTTCTTCTCTCTCTCCCAATGATATAATAGTTCAGCAAAGGGATTTTAAAGTCTCTCTCGCTCTTTGTCTCTTCCTATGTCTATCTCTCTTTCCCTTCCTCTATCTCAATCTCGATCTCGCACACACACACACACACAAGCACACACACACACACAAGCACACACACATACACACGGTGCCTTTGATTGCGGGAGGTGCTGGTGCACCTGTGCAAGCTCAGTTGACACCTCTCAGGGTTGTTTCCCATAATTCCTCCTGATCAAAGTGGCACAGGCCCCATCTCTCACAGATCGTATTAGATCTCTGGGCCTGATAAGGACACCACACACAGACACACACACACACACACACACACGCACACACACACATTGCTGTGCAAAACAGCTGATTCATTGTTGTCATGAGATGCCAGCTAAAAAGCTGGCTCATTGAAGCTTATCTGTAACGTTGCTTCTCTAGAGACAATTGTGATCTTTATGCTAGGACTAGACACACACACACACACACACACACGGATGTGCAACCAATTACACACAAACACACTCACACACACACATGCACCACACAAAAGCCTTTTCTGGATGAATAATTTGTTGTAATGATACAATGAACAGAAAAGTGGCAGAAGCATGGCTTTGCTGATCCGCAGAGGAAGGGCGATGGGCGTTAAGTCCTCTTTAAGAGCTCAGCCTCTCTGCCACAGCGTCCAGCGTCCGGACCCGCATGTCCTGAGTCGCTTCCTGACGAGAGCCCAGCTCCTGTGAATGTGTGTGAGTGATTGAGTGTGAGCGTGTGAGCGGGGAGCTGCCTGCCCAGGCCAACGGGGCCTCATTTGGTGACGGCACACTGGAGGAGGACGCCAGAAGGAGCGCGATGCAGCGAAGCAAGCGCAGCCCAGCGCCATGTGCGGTCCGCTGCTGTTTTAATGGGGCCGACTAATTACAGCACGGCCGGGTCCAGGCGTGGGGTGGGCTGACGTCAGCGCTGCTTAAAGAGCGGTCGTAGGAGAGCCACTCCAGGCTAACAGCGCTTCCCCTGATTGGACCAGCGCGCCGAGCAAGGCTTAAGGATGGAGGAAATGCCTTCATTATGCCCTCATCCTTGTCTGTTACACATTGAAGAGGTTTACGCCTAATAACACGGTTCACTTGTGAACTCGTTGAACTAGATTGACGCTTGTTTGATAAAGGAAGGAGAGGATGACATTGGGCATTGGTTTGACTCCCATCAGGATGGATCAGGATGCCCTCTGATTCCAGCTCCCGTTCGCCTTCTGATTTTGTTTTCCAATTTTATTCCTGCCAAAGAACCCAGATTTCCTGTAGAGCTCTTACAGCACAGTAAGAACTGTAGCGTCTGGTGAAGGAGAATTGCATTTTATTTTTTGTCTTATTTATTTTTTTTATTTTATTTTTTTCTTTGCAACATGCACTTTAATCCAAAGCCACACAGTGAAGGCATATATTTTGCCAGTTCTGAATACCCTGAGAAGTGAAGCCACAGCCATGGCACATCCACCACTCCACTACGCTTAGGGAAATGGAATTTTCTTGTGAGTACGTACAAAACAAAATCAATCGACTGGATGTTTGGTCAGCTGTGTGCGGTGGCCCCATCCCTGGCTCCAGAGAATGCATCCATTGCTCTCCATTCACCCTTTGGAATCGGTGATCAAATCATTAGCATCATTTGACGTGTAACAACCTCTTCAAATGTTTTAATGGATGATTATTGTGTTGCATGTGGATCCTTATTCCTTATTCCTTGATTCCTTCCATCTGATGCAGAGAGCAGTACTAGCTGCAGAGTGGCAGGTGCCCAGTGCTTCTGTGTTAAAAGAAGATGTACTGTGAATAGACTCCCTAGAGTAGGGATGGCCAAACTACGTCCCAGGGGCCAATTGTGGCCCTCTGCTCTCTTTCAAAGAAATATAACGTGGCCCATGGTTACATTAACCTCATATTATATGAATATAAACTTATGATAGTTTCAGTACTGTTAGAGTGACATGTTTGTCACTCTAACAATACTTTGTTTGTCATAGTATCATTAAGCAGTGTAGCGTCACATAGAATGATTTCTGATCTAAAACACAGTCGCTCTTTCACTTGACTGGAGCTCTTCATTTTGTATTGGCCCTCGGCAGCTAAAATTCTTTGGCCCGCAAATAGAAGAATCTGGCCACCCCTGGCCTAGAGTGTGTTTGCTGGGTTGATTCCCTGTGGATTCACACTGTTACTGGGGCTCAGCGGTGTCTAATTATCAATAATGGCCCTGAACTGCTCATAATTCCTCACATGAAACAGATGATTGTGTTTAGCATTGTTCTCTCTGTATCAATTGCTCTCTCTCTCTCTTTCTCCTCTCTTAATCAAAGTACTTTCATAAAATACACAAATGTCATTTTGCCAAAGCATTCAAAGAAAAATTAGAAAATCACATCTCTCTCTCTCACTCTCTCTCTTTCTCTCTCTCTCTCACACACACACACACACACACACACACTTGCTCAGTCGCGCTCTCCTGGCTGTAAATCTCACTCCAGGGCCGTCAGCAAGCTCTCAGCCTCTCCTTTCCTCTCCTCTCTTCTCCTGATGTGGTTCCCAATAATGGGAAGAATGTCCAAGGGAGTTGCCCTCAGAGTTGGCCAACTGCGCCAGACCAGGGCTGCTCTCTTTAAGGTCCTCTTCCAAAAAAACAAACTGGGGCAAAGTGTGGTAGCGGGGGAAGAGTGGGTGGGCTGAACGGTGGCTTGATGTGTTTGGGGTGGGGAGGTGAGGGGGTTGGAGGTTGAGGGGTTGGGGGGTGTCTCAGTATATTTGCGCTTTAATTACTTCCAACCAATAACTATGTGGGGCATTTATTTGCCCCCCACCTCCCCACACCCTGTCAAATTAAAACATCGCCCTCCAATAACAGGAAGGGAGGCACTCGAAAATAAAGTTGTTTGTGGCAAGCTTTTATGTCCGGCCGAGGAATTTGAGAGGCTTGGTTTAGTTTTTTTCTGTCTCTCATTTTTTTCTGACTAAACGTTACTTCTGGTTCTGAGGTTGGACAGATGTCTGGTCTGCGTGGGTCTAAGCACAGCAACTCATCTGCGTCTCTTTACGCAGCGTTGCGCTCACGCTTTTTTTTTTTTTTTTTTTAACAGCCCCAAGGACGCAGTTCACACTTCGCTGCTCTCGTTTAAACACTGTGGCCCAGTGACTCACACAGCCCGCTGCCGCGCAGAAGATTTAACATCTTTCCCCAATGGACTTCATCATGTGAAGCATCTTAAACTTGTCTGCTGCTTTTACAAAAAAAAAAGCACAAAAAAAAAAAACACACATTCTGGTCTAAGCCACAGCGAGGCACTTGTTGGATTGGATTGTCGGTCCTTTTCCCAGGCTGGTTTTAGTGGAATTTTGCCCGTTTTTCTCTCTCTCTTTCTCTCTCTCTCTGATCTCTCATCTCTCTCTCCTCTATGTCTTTGTCTCCTTTCGTTCTTCTCAGGCCAATCCTGAGGTGCAGTGTTGCGCTGCGAGGCATTTCTGCTTCTTGCCTTTGAGCTCTTCATTTTCTTAAGAGCCGCTGCGGCGGCAGAAAGGAAGAAGGGGGGATGTGACTGCTTGCGCGAGCAGATGTTCCATCAGGGCACACGGAACCGGCGTGTTCTACCGCAGGACTCTGATTATTTATACTCTCTGGTTTCTCACAAGGCACATGTTCCGGAAACCTCCTGCCCAGCTCCAGTTACCCGCCTGGGAGGAATTGTGGGAGTGCTGGGGCCAACAGTGCCTGTGCCATCTCCCCACACAAAGCCAAGGTTGGAAATCTGAATCAACTTTCATGTGCAAAAACGCAGTGCCCCCTCCCCACCAAAGAGAGAGAGGGAGAGAGAGAAAGAAATACAGACAGAGAAAAGAAAGACAAAGACAGAAAAGAATGAGAACGAAAAGAAAAAGATGGTAAGAAGAGAAAAGAATGAAAGAAGGGAAGAAAAGGAAAGGAAAGAAAAGAAAAGAAATGAAAACAAGAATCCCACCCCAGAAGAATCTCACACACACACACATTGAGAGTGGTGCTGGGCACATACACCTGCACAAGCGCCACTGTAGTGCAGAGACCCCCTTTCCTTCCTTCCTCTCTCTCTCTCTCTCTCTCTCTTTCTCTCACATTCATTTTCTTTCTCACTTTCTCTTTTTCTTTCTTTCTTTCTTTCTTTCTTTCTCTCTTTCTTTCTTACTGCTCCTTTTTCTCACTTTGTGCTTGTCATCCATCTTGCCATCTGAAATGTATTTGTAAGAGTGTTCTGATAAGTCAAGAAAGTAACTGAGATCCATCATGTCGAGGAGGAACTATCATCTCCCTCTCTCTTTCTCTAACTAACTCTTCCTTTCTCTCTCTCAGTCTTTCCTTCTGTTTCTCTCTGATTCGCTTCTCTTTTGTCATCTTAGAGTCATTTCATGTCTTGTTAATGCAGCTAAGAACAATAGCCCATTTCTTACAGTAATTCACTGCAAATGTTATGAAAAGCACCACCTGCAGTTCCTCTCGTACCGAGCAGGATTACCAGCAGGATTACCAGCAGGATTGCAACAACACATCATCAGTAGGCCATCAGCAGCAGCAGTCCTAGTTTGGGTGACAGGTCTATCCAGGACATTGGGGTGCCCATGCCATAGTAGCATATGTAATTTGTATGCACACAAGAACATTAAATCAAATTGGAAACATTTGGAAAGTCAAGGTCTTGGAGAACTGAAAACAGGTCTGTGACTTTTTCAGGGAAAATGTGGGGTCCATATTGCAGCTGTGATCATGTGCCCTGTGTCACGAACACCAGAACACACGCTCACTTACACATGCAGATACACACACACACACGCATACATACGGAACACACACACACACACACACAGAAACAAAAGGAAAACATAAGGCCGCAATTAGCATTTAGCACATTTAGCATTTAGTGCTTTGGCATGCAGAGTGCTTATGTTTGTGATCGGAGCTGGTTAACCGCAGCCCCTCCAGATAGCAGTTGCCTGTGGAATGCAGGCCCAGTTCGGGGCAGAACTGAGACCAGAGTCAGGTGGCCATTAGCGGGTGGTGCTACGTGCTCCTCGGCAGGTCACAGGCCTGCTGGAATAAGAACAGGCTTCACCAATACTGGCACTGACAGCCTGACCTCACCAGCCTGCTCTGCATTTATTCACATAGCAGTCTCTGGATTGCTTGTGGATGCACACACACACACACACACACACGCATACCATACACACTCAAATATGCACACACAATCACTCACACACACACACACACACACACCATACATGCTCAAAAACACACACAATTGCTCTCTCACACACTCTCTCTCCCACACACACACATACACACATAAAAAAGCATGCACATATAAAATTTTATGCATACACATGTAAATACACAAACTCTCTTGCTCCCACATTGGATTTGACCCAGACCTTCCCGGCAGTTTTGAATGCTGTGTCATAGGAGGGCGTGTGGTGTTAAACATTGTGGTCAGGATGACCTTTTATGAGGCTATTCTGCCTCATACCCACACACACACACATGCTGTATACTAACTTTTCTATTATTAGCTGTTTTCTAGCTGTCCTGCACAGAATTTTTCTGGAGTTTTCTAGTTCACAAACGCACAATCGCACGTGAACACACATACACAAACAAGCACACACACATAGGTACAGACGTACACACAGAGATACATGCACGCACACATACACACGCACACACACACATGCACAGCATATGCAGCAGACACACACAAGCCTCACGCAGGCTTTCCTGGGTGGCTTTGCATGTGTGATGTGCATGCTCTTGTCACAGACCTAGAGGGGACATTGCTCTGTGCAGTGCAATGTGGCGTGTGATGTTCACTTGGTGTTGTGTGAGGTCGTCACAGCGCCGAGCCGCTCAGCAGGCGTGTCTGTCCAGTCCAGACAAGCTGTTGTTTCACTGCGAGTCTCTCTCCACCAGCACAGGGTCGCACAGGACGCAGAGCAGGACTCTGCAGACATTCATTACAGATGCGCTCGGCACTGCTGCTCTTTGAAGTCTCAACTCTAACACCAGGCCTCGGAACAGAGGAATATGCACACACACACACAAACACACACACGCACACACTATAACCTTCTGGCACACACATACAGTATACAGTACAAGCTTTCATATGAGTAAAATCTCACACGCACACGCACACACACACACACATACACACACACACACACACTTGCAAACCCTAATTCTATAAAGAGTCTGGTTCTTGTGTCTTGTGCCTTTTTAAGCATGTTTGCAGAGCTTACAGGACTTGTGTATTCTGTCCCTTACCCAACCCAACCCGCCTCACCCCTCCCTCCTCTCTTGATGGTAGTGTATGGTGTAAATCTGCAGGGGTGCTGACACAGGTTGTTGTCTTTCTCTGTGATATAAAACATCAACGCTCAAGGGAGAAGAGAGAGAGGAAAAATCCAGAGGGTGTCTGGGAGAATGGACAAGATCACACTCCCAAGTCTCACAAATCAAATTCTGGAAGCCTCTTCATTTGGATCCCAACTGTGGACAGACACCCCACTTATTCTCCCCTCCCCTCCACACACACACACACACACACACACACACACACACACACACACAGGCAAATCACACACACACACACATAAGCCTCCCCTCAGGCATAGGCTGAGGTCTGCATGCGTTTTCAGCTCAACTAAAAATTCCTCATTGCCACCAAGCAATTTGGGAGCCCAAAGAATGTGGTGAATGAGAGCAACAGCTCCAGATCCAAATGTCACAGGACTGTGTCTTGTCACCACAGTTCTCCTCAAATAAACCTGTTTCTGGTCACCATGGTTCCCCTTGGATAGGACTGTCTGTGGTCACCATGGTTCCCCTTAGATACGTCTGTATCTAGTCACCATGGTTCCCTCAAATAGGACTGTCTTAGGTCACTCAAATAAGAACGTCATGGTCTCTATGGTTCTCTTAGATAGAACCGTGTCTGGTCACCACAGTTCCCTCAGATACGACTGTCCGTGGTCACCATGGTTCCCTTTAGATGCACCTGTGTCTAGTCACTATGGTTACCCTTAGATACACCTGTGTCTGGTCACGATAGTTTCCTCAGATAGGACTGTCTTATGTCACTATGGTTACCCTTAGATACACCTGTGTCTGGTCACGATAGTTTCCTCAGATAGGACTGTCTTATGTCACTATGGTTACCCTTAGATACACCTGTGTCTGGTCACGATAGTTCCCTCAGATAGGACTGTCTTATGTCACTATGGTTGCCCTTAGATACACCTGTGTCTGGTCACGATAGTTCCCTCAGATAGGACTGTCTTATGTCACTATGGTTATCCGTAGGTACACCTGTGTCTGGTCACCATGGCATTTTTTTTAAATAAACAATAAAAAACTCTTTACACTTTGTGTAATCTGCCTTATTTAGGGAGTGCTGCAGCAACCTCACACCCACTTTCCCGAGATTGTGTGCATTTGTTCATTCATGCAAACATTCTATTTGTCTGACCAAACCTCTTTATGCACATACCAACAGTCCATTAGTTTTGCATTAACAACAAAAAAACTTATATAACATGTTTTCTGTCATAATTTAAAATAATCTGTTAATGATGGAAAACATTGAAGTAACGTGCCTACAGAAATGGGGCTGTCCTCTGGCATCTGTGTCTGGTCAGTATGGTTCTCTCAGATAGGGCTGTGTCTGGTCAGTATGGTTCTCTCAGATAGGGCTGCATGATTCTCTCAGATAGGGCTGTGTCTGATCAGTATGGTTCTCTCAGATAGGGCTGTGTCTGGTCAGTATTGTTCTTTCAGACAGACCTGTGTCTGGTCGGTATGGTTCTCTCAAATAGGGCTGTATGGTTCTCTCAGATAGGGCTGTCACTGTGTCCTAACAGCAAGCAATGCAAGTGAGTGTTGATGACAAAATCAGTTTGATTACTGACTAGAAACACATGTTAAAGATTCAGTGTGAACAGAATATACATTCTATGGTAAATCAGATGATGCTCTGCATGATGTCTGATGCTCACGTGCTGTTAGCATTAGGCGTGTGTTAGGTCACCATGGTCCCCTCACCTACAGTCCTTCCTTCAAACTGATTCAGACCTCATAGGCCTCCCAATACTAACCTTCCTTTCAAACATGTAAGGAACCTGAGAACCATGTTCCTGTCTAATTTGAGATGATTGCCATTCTAATGTAGGCAGTAGGTGCATGTGTGTAGGAAAGAGCAGTCGCTGTCATAAACTCCAGTTCGTCCAGCACTTGCTGGCTCCCAGCCCAAGAGTCTGAGAAAGCAATATGGCCGCAGATGAAGGGAAGCTGCAGATTTATGGGAGGACCTCCCTTCCCCCGGAGGACACCGGCAGTCCACCACAACAATGGAACAGCCAAAAATCATTAGCGTCTGTTTGGACCATCAAAGACACAGGAGCATCACGGCCACAAGAAAAAAAAAAACAAAAAAACCCACACACATCTGAGAAGCGTGCTAATAACACACTGAAACACACACACACACACCTAAAGATATACAAGTATATATGTATGCACGTTAGTTCCACAAACAAACACAGACATTCATAAACACACACACACACACACACACACACACACACACACACACACAAAGTGCAGTAGTGTGTGCACTTAGAGCATAATAGTATGCAGACTCATGCACATGCACATACCCAAACACACCATCTCTATTTTCAACCTCACAGTTAAAGTCTCTGCCCTTTAGCTTCACCAGTGATTGCAGAGGATGCTAACCGCTGTTACTAACAGCTAGCATGGCTTTGGAGGGGAAGAAAAGAAAAGGAATAAAGGAGGGATGGTTAGACTTTTTATTGAATGAGGCCAATTTAAGGAAATTCATTTTCACATTAACGAGGTCAGTCAGAGAGTAGTGGTGGCAGTGTGTGTGAGTGTGTTTGTGTGTGTGTGTGTGAGTATGTGTGCGTGTGTATGTGTGTGGGTGTGTGAGAGTGAGTGAGTGTGGTCTACTGATGACGGCCACTGCTCCAGCTTTAAAACTTAATCACACGGGGAAGCCTCTCTAACCCCCCCCCCCCCACACACACACACACACACACACACACACAACCTCTGCACAGCTCTACTCCATTCCACACCCAGCTAAGGGCTGCCCACCTTCATATGTGTGTGTGGGCTTGCTTGTGTGTGTGTCACCACCATATGGCTGAGTTGTAGCCCTGTTCTTTCTCTCTGCAAACCCCTTTACCTCCTTCCTCTCAGTGGTGTTGCTCACATGGAGCTTTTTATGACCTCTCTTCCCATTCACACACACACACAGTTACATTCTCATACACTCGGTCATAGAGATACACACACACAGATACACACATTTACATTAACATATGTGCACACTCACACAGATACACACATTTACATTAACATATGTGCACACTCACACACACAGATACACACATTTACATTAACATATGTGCACACTCACACACACAGATACACACATTTACATTAACATATGTGCATGCTCATACATACATAGAAGGAGGGCACATAACTTGGCATTTGAAAGAAATCCATTTGCATTTAGATAAATATCACACATTCCAATCGACATGTTACTCTATTATGTTAGCAGACACTAGGCAAACATACGCACACACACACACACATCTAAGATGAGGACAATGTCCAGACCTTCTGTCACCATCTGGGACGTCCTCTAGAACTGCCATATCACACTCCACATGCTGTTCATGTCCAGGTGTTTACAAGCAGACATTAACCCTCCTTCCCCCTCAAGCACACCCACACACACACACACTTACTGACAAACACATACACACAGAGCTTTGTAATGACCCTCTCCACATTCTCTGGTAGACTTAAACAGCTTGTCACCCCCACTTATGGGGGCCACCAGGAAGGAAAAGATACCCACACACACAGACCAGAGCGAGACACTTTAATAGAGTTTTGAAATGCAGTTTTGAAGACGAAAAAAAAGACAGGGAAAAAAAAGGAAAAAAAGGAAAGAAAAAATGAGGGATGGCATTTTGTGATTTTTCTGCGTCCCCTGTAATTTAATGTATGTGGGCTCAAGGCTCTTATTTTGTGGTTTGGGGCTTTTCTCGTGAGCAGGGGCCAGCGCTGCTCTGTGATGCTGGCGAGACAAATCACTCGTCCTCTCGCCTGCGTCCCCTCGCCTGCGTTCTCCCGCCGGCCCGTCCACCCACTAATCCACTCATCCCACCATCCGTCCACCCACTCCCGAAAGCCTGCCTGCTGCTACGGAAGAGAGCAGTCATACCAGCCTGACCATCATCTGTCAGCGGGTTAGCAAACTTGGATCCAGCCAACCACTTAACAAAAGTGAGGGAGCACCATCACCATCAGTGTTGACCTGTTACCCTATAGCAGTCACTCTGTCATACTTCCACTGTGTTACACTGTAACAATGTTATACCATCACTCTGTTACACTGTCACAATGTTACACCATCACTCTGTTACACTGTCACAATGTTACACCATTACTCTGTTACATTGTCACAATGTTACACCATCACTCTGACCGTTTGAGCCCCAGCCTTGGTCCAGTGTCAATCATGGAAAGAGGGAAAATATGAGGTTTTACCCCAAAACACCGGAAGCTCAATCAGAATAGAAATGACCCATGTAAACACTGATTGGAATATAATTTCTGATCTGATTCATTTTAATCGCAGTCAAAGTGGTGAAATATTCCATTCCAATCATGTAAAACACTTCAGTCAGTTTGAATTTTGTTCACACTTGCTTATCGCTCATCTTTCAACATGAACTTTCTTGTGGCCTGTATTTCATGGAAATAAAGTCTCTGACAGCTTTTTCACTGTCGCTGTGATCCTCCATAACACTTCGCTCATATTGCGGACAACCACGGGACCATGTAGGCTGGTGCTGGTCTTTGCCAAGGTAACAGTAGTTTTTTTTTTTTTTTTAAACAACTGACAGCAGTATACTACACCTGTCATCTAAAATTCGCTACTTCAGTGTGATGAGGTACCCTCCTTTGGTTACCTCCTAGTCGCAATGAAAATACGTCTTTGATTTTCACTTTTTTGGTGTGGTTTTAAAAACAGGCTAATTGTACGCCTACGTCACATGACCACTAACGGCTGATCGGAATACAATGTTGCTGCATGAAAACAGACGACCCAGAATCTTTTTTGTCATGATAGCTTCATCAGAATGGCAGCAAATCTGCCCATGTAAATGGGGCTAATGTTACATGCTGTTGCACTACCACTACATCATCACACTATTACACTATTTTCCATCATTACCCTGTCAAAGTGTCACAATGTTACACCACCACCCTGTTACACTATCACGTTGTTACACACTGTCACCATGTGTCACATCATCACCGCGTGTTTGTCCAGCTGCATGGCCGTCCAGTCATCCACCCGCTGGCTGGCCTCTCCACACACACCAGCTCGCCTCCACTATATTGCCATGTGGCTACAATTGCCCACGCCAGCCAAGAGCTGGAGGCAAGAGCAGCCCTCTGCAATGAGGGGGTTGAGGGGTCTGTGTAGTGAGGGGTTGTGTGTGTGTGTGTGTGTGTGTGTGTGTGTGTGTGTGTGTGTGTGTGTGTTTAGGGGAGGGTTGTTGGTTGGTTGGATGACAGGACACCTGCCTTGAGTTTATTTATTTTCTTACACAAACACCCCCACGTTTTGTTTAGAGATGGAGAACGGCGAACACATGGATAAACAAATGCTCACTCTCTCTCTCTCTCCCTCTCTCTCTCTCTCTCTCTCTCTCTCTGTCTGTCTCCCCTACTCCCTCCTCCTCTCTCTCTGTCATTGTCTCTCCTCTTCCATTTCTCTTTCCCTCCCCCTCTCTGTTCACTCTTTTATCCTCTCCTCTTTCTCTCTCTCAGATTATCTTTTTCCTTGTTCTTTCCTTATTCACCATCTTCTTCCCTCTGCCTTTCTCTCTCCCTCCATCCCTCTCTCCCTCTCTCAACTGGGCTGTGTTATAGTCTTGTTGGGGATGCGTACTTGGCTGGCCCTCACCACATGGCAAAGCGTGGTGTCCCTTTCCTGTTGTTTTGAAATGGTTAACCAGCACTCCCGCCACCTGCTTCAAATCTACTGCTCTCTCGCTCTCTCACTGGGCCCACATGTCTGCTTTTTCCATACCAGTGCTCTCTCACTCTCACAGTCTCTATCTTTGTCTTTTTCTCTCTTTCCTCTCGTCTGTCTTACTCTATTCATTTTTTTCCTCTCATTCTTCCCACCCTGTCAGTTTCTCTCTTTTTTCACCAGGATGCACAAGATACGTGTGTCTGGTGCACCTAATGTCTCTTTACTTCCTCTTGCTTGTTCTCCCTCTCTCTCTCTCTCCTTCAGACTCTGTGTGATGGTGTGTTGAGATCTATTTTTATAAGGCTGTTGATCGTACAATGCACTGAAACCCTGTGAGTAAATACAGATTTCTCAACTGACCACAAAGCAGCCCAGCGCAGCACAGAGAGTCAGAGCAGAGTAGAGGAGTCTAGAGCCCAGCAGGCTTTTTGGGTCGGTGAAGTCGTACATGTTTTTAGTTCCCTGGGCCAAGACATCTGTCTGCTGACACACCCTGCAATTATGAGTGAAAGGAAACAGCATCTTTTGATTATACTAAATCTGCGTTGCATACATATGCCGATTATGACAGGAAAAAAAAAGAATGAAAAGAAAAAAAGAAAAGAAAGACAGAAAAAAGGGAAGGAAGGAAGGAGGAAAAATGCCATCCAGCCTGTTGTAGACGGAGTGATGAGCGGGCCACAGAAACATGGCGATCAGCAGGAAGTTTCATCATGTGTGGAGTCTGGTGCAGACAGATAGACACACACACACAGACACACACATAGAGATGTTGGTTGCCAGTCTGCTAGTGTGAGTGGAGGCTTTGACCATATGTATGGATTATGGGAGTCTTAATCGGCTGACTGTTTAAGTCAGTTTACCATCTTAATCTTTCACTTGATTGACTTGATTGACTTCATTAGGCAGATATGAACCTGGTTATAGAGGTGGAAAAATCGGGACGTTCACACACACACTCAGACACACACACACACACACACACACACACACACACACACACACACACACACACACACACTGGGAGTGACTCAGAACACCCACGTCTCAGAGCCCAGTGTCCATGGAGTGGCTCTCTAGTTTCACAGAGCGCTTTATGACAGAGCGCTTTATGACAGACCTGGTTATATTCAAGAGTTTTAGGTATGCAAAGACACTTAACTCTGGAGTTCCAGAAAACTTTCCAAGTGTACAATATTGTCTCCCTGCATTGTTCTTGAGTTTTTTGAGTTTTTCAAATTGAAAATGTGTACATTGTGTGCATGTTAATGTCAGATTTTATTAATGTTATGGTGTTTGTGTGTGTGTGTGTGTGTGTGTGCATGCGCATCCTTCACTCACAGAGCTCTAACAGTGAACTTCACAGCAATAGACTGTCTTTCAGTACCATAGCAGCCCTATAGTAGTTTCCTCTCTCTCCCCCTGTAATTTCTAATCCTCCGTCAGAGTTATGAGTAGTGGGCTAATCCTGGAGTGCAGAGCAGGTGTGGAGCGGGTGCGGATTGAGTGCAGAGCGAGGGCAGAGTGGGTACGGATTGAGTGCAGATTGAGTGCGGAGCGAGGGCAGAGCGGGTGCGGATTGAGTGCGGAGCGAGGGCAGAGCGGGTGCGGATTGAGTGCGGAGCGAGGGCAGAGCGGGTGCGGATTGAGTGCAGATTGAGTGCGGAGCGAGGGCAGAGTAGGTGCGGATTGAGTGTGGATTGAGTGCAGAGCAGGTGTGGAGCGGGTGCGGATTGAGTGTGGAGCGAGGGCAGGGTGGGTGCGGATTGAGTGCAGATTGAGTGTGGAGCGAGGGCAGGGTGGGTGCGGATTGAGTGCGGAGCGAGGGCAGGGTGGGTGCGGATTGAGTGCGGAGCGAGGGCAGGTGGGTGCGGATTGAGTGCAGATTGAGTGCGGAGCGAGGGCAGGTGGGTGCGGATTGAGTGCGGAGCGAGGGCAGGTGGGTGCGGATTGAGTGTGGAGCGAGGGCAGGTGGGTGCGGATTGAGTGTGGAGCGAGAGCCATTTTGTGGCCCCTTGCAGATGCCTGAAATGGATCTGATTGTGACCTAGGCCAGAGGCTCAAGTGCAACAGCTGAATGTCATTGCAAAGAGATTCAGACCCATCTTGGGTGTCTGGACTCAGGCCATCATATGAGAGCTAGAGAGGGAGAGAGAGAGAGAGATGTGCTTGTGTGTGTGTGTGTGTTTGCCTGCGAGAATGAGTGAGTGAGTGTGTGTGTGTTTGTTTTGTGTTTGTGTGTGACTGTATGTGTGTTCTGGCTCAGTTCCGGAGTAGTTAACTACTGTAGGCCCTCAGCAGCAACAACAGAGGTGGAAAAATCGGGACGTTCACACACACACTCAGACACACACACACACACACACACACACACACTGGGAGTGACTCAGAACACCCACGTCTCAGAGCACAGTGTCCATGGAGTGGCTCTCTAGTTTCACAGAGCGCTTTATGACAGACCTCAGATGTCCACGTGTGCTTTACGGGCCCGCCGCCATCTGAAGGGATTCCGTCATTGCCATGGTGATTTTTTCCATCGCTCTCTCTCTCTCTCTCGCTCACTCGCTCACTTGCAGTGGCCGACACAGGTGGAGAACAGCAGGAGGACGACTAGAGACACAGCTCCCCTTTACTAAACCCTAAAGAAAATACTCAATGCTTGGCCTGTGTGTGTGTGTGTGAGTGTGTGTGTGTGTGTGTGTGTTTGTTCCTGAGGGTCTGTGTGTGTGTGTTTGTTTGTGAGGGTCTGTGTGTGTGTGTGTGTGTGTGTCTGTGTGGTGACATCACTCTCGGGGTGATTTTGCCTGGTGGTTGACCTTTGCCCTCTAGGTCGGAGCTGCCCCAGCTGCTGACGTTTCAGAGCAAAGCTGTGGAGTGACTTCAGAAGTACACTAATCAGGACTGCGTAGAACGCAAGGCCAGTATGCCATTTAAGGGCTTCCTGGTACTGTTATGGTTGTGTGTGTATGTGTATGTGTGTTTGTATTGTACTGTGTTGCCATCAGACCTCCACACACTCCCATCAGCAGGGAAGCATGTCCAGTTCAGTCCATCTGTGTCCACAGGCAGACGGGCTGTGTTCACAGTATAGGTCCCTCTCTGTGTGAACTCACATCTAACACAAATAAGCACCCTCTCCACTTCTCTCTCTCTGTCTCTTTCTCACTGTCTCTCTCTCTCTCTCTCTCTCTCTCATTCTCTCTCTTAGCCCTTTTCATTTTTTGTCTTCATTTCCCTTTCTCTCTATCTGTATCCCTATCTCTCTCTCTCTCTCTATGTTTCTCTCTCTCTTGTTTTCCTCCTGTTAGTCTTTCTCTCCTTCACTCCTTCTCTCCACTCCCTGATTCTCTGTTTTCTGTTGTGTGTGTTGTGTTGTGTTGTGTTGTGTTGTGTTGTGTTGTGTGGTGTGGTGTGGTGTGGTGTGGTGTTGTGTTGTGTTGTGTTGTGTTGTGTTGTGTTGTGTGGTGTGGTGTGGTGTTGTGTTGTGTTGTGTTGTGTTGTGTTGTGTTGTTTTGTGTTGTGTTGTGTTGTGTGGTGTTGTGTTGTGTTGTGTTGTGTTGTGTTGTGTTGTGTTGTGTTGTGTGGTGTTGTGTTGTGTTGTGTTGTGTGGTGTTGTGTTGTGTTGTGTGGTGTTGTGTTGTGTTGTGTTGTGTTGTGTTGTGTGGTGTTGTGTTGTGTTGTGTTGTGTTGTTTTGTGTTGTGTTGTGTGGTGTTGTGTTGTGTTGTGTGGTGTTGTGTTGCGTGGTGTTGTGTTGTGTGGTGTTGTGTTGTGTTGTGTTGTGTGGTGTTGTGCTGTGTTGTGTGGTGTTGTGTTGTGTGGTGTTGTGCTGTGTTGTGTGGTGTTGTGTTGTGTGGTGTGGTGTTGTGCTGTGTTGTGTTGTGTTGTGTTGTGTTGTGTGGTGTTGTGTTGTGTTGTGTTGTGTTGTGTTGTGTTGTGTGGTGTTGTGTTGTGTTGTGTGGTGTTGTGTTGTGTGGTGTTGTGCTGTGTTGTGTTGTGTTGTGTTGTGTGGTGTGGTGTTGTGTTGTGTTGTGTTGTGTTGTGTTGTGTTGTGTTGTGTTGTGTGGTGTTGTGTCATGGAGCCCTGCTGTGCTGCATGGGGGCTGTGCTCTCCCTGGCCCTGACACGTTCACCCACACAGGCAAGCAGGCAGGCAGTGAGGGGATTCCTTCTCTCCCCTACCAACACACACACACACACACACACACACACACACACACAGCCCTCTCGTCCCAACCAGCTCCAGCCCCGCCAGCCAGCTTCCCCGGCTCCAGCTGACACCCACACACACACCTGCACCGCTTAGGCCGCACACTGCAGGATTGTTCCCAGGCGCTGGGGGTGGATCGAGGGGCGAGGGGTGAGGGGTGTGTGTTTGTGTGTGTGTGTGTGTGTGTGTGTGTGTGCAAGGGGTTGCCCAGGCTGTTCCTGATGCATGAGTACTAACTATAGATAAACAGAGGCCTGGAAAGTCACAGGAGAGAAAACAACCGTGCCGCCTGACGATGGAGGAGTTTCCTCCTGCTCATTACCTTCTCACCTTCTGTTTGTGTGTGTGTGTTAGTGTGAGTGTGTGTATATGTGCATGTATGTGAGTGTGTGTGTGGTGTGTGTGTGTGTGTGTCTGTGTGTGAGTGTGTGTATGTGTGCACACATGTAAGAGGGTGTGTGTGCGTGTGTGTGTGAGTATGTCTTTTGTAGGCTGCAAGGCACACACTGGGCCTCTGTCATTCTGTAGATCACTGTAGACTGTGCCATTTTTCTTCTCTTTTTCCTTCTACCTTTCTCTCTCTCTCTCTCTCTCTCTCTCTCTCTCTCTCTCTCTCATCATATGGAGACCCCATATTACCTGACTGCTTTGCAGTGGAACATGACTCTCTGGTCAAGTTGTGTAACCTAGGCTGTCAAGCACTGATCAGATCTCACGTAATGTGCTGGAAATGCTTCTGGAAGTGCTTCTCTGATGTGCATCACGAGTTGTTTAGATTGTGCGTTCTAATTTGTTGGACATGGTATATGCAATGCCTTCATGCCAACAGCATGACAAAAATGCTCTTGGTTAATTCACTTAACCAATGATTTTCTTGAGTTGATACATGCAACACAACGATGTGTAATTTTGTGTTGCCCTGAGTCATGTTTATCTCAGAATAATTTCTTAATTCCTTCTTGTCCCCTCTTCAGTGTTTTTATGTTGCTCTCTCCATTGCCAAAGCCTCGTTTCCCTGGGACACAGTTTTATCCTTTTTTTTTCTTCTCCCCCTCTATCCTTTCTTCTTTTTTCGTTCCTTCCGTCTAGTACAGAAAGGTAATCTGAGCACTTCTCTCCATCTTCCCACTCTGATTCCGCGTCTCTGTTTCGCAGTGATGTCTTTTCAAGAGCGCGGGATTTGAGCATAGGCGATGGGAGTTGGGGGTTTGGGGTTGGGTGGGGGGGTTGGGGGGGGGCGCTGGGGACTCAGGAGCAGACACAGAGAGCAGCAGCCGCATTAGTTCTGGACTGCACTGTCTTTAGCTTTGATTTATCCACGGAGCCACTGCACCTGTGAGAATTTCTCCCTGTCTGAAGGCGCAGAAGCAAGAGCCAAGGGCTCACTGACTCCCTCCCTGTGGAGCACCACTGTGCTCTAAACCTGGTGAGGAGCTGGAGGTGGAGGTGGAGGAGGACAGGAAGCCGTAGGTCTGAATGACTCTAATTCCAAAAATGGTTGAATCCTCAACTTCAGGATAGGCTGATTCGCACCAGTTAACCCTTTCAGGGGTTAGGAGGGGCATTGTGATTTAGCCAATGTCTCTCAAAGACTTAGAGAGAAGCACAGAGGGGACAGAGGAGAGGAGAAGACAGGAGAAGAGAAGAGATGAGAAGAGTAGAGAGGGAAAAAAAGAGAAAGGAAGAGAAAGACTTCAAAAAAGACAGGAGTTTAGAGAAAGGGGGATGAGGGCAGAGAGATGACAGGAATCAGAGTTGAAAAGAGAAAGAGCAGAGCAGAGGGAGAGAGAGATAAGAGAGGACAGGAGACATCAGAACAGCCTGGACCAGACCAGACAAGCAGACAGGCTCTTTAAACTGGGTAGTTGTAGCGCTGCCTCTTATCTCAAAGCCTGAGATAGATAGATAGACACACACACACACACACACACACACACACACACACACACACACACACACACACACACACACAGAGAGACTCAGATCAGATAGGAGCAGGCACGTCTATGATTTGTGTGTTTGTGTGTGTGTGTGTGTGTGTGTGTTTGAGACGTGTTTGTTTGGTATGGCTTTTGAAAGTGTGGTTCTATTGACTTTAGTTAGAAATCTCTCCAGATGAGATGTTTAGTCACCACCAGCATGGATGTCATCATCGTGACCGGTGCCCAGACATAAACATTTACCCAACACCAACAGTGAACCGCTGTGTCCTCATCGCAAGAGAGAGGGTGCACTGTGTGTGTTAGCGCTGTGTGTTTGTGTGTATATGTGTACGTTAGAGGTGTGTGTGTGTGTGTGTGTTATCTGCAAGATGGCATTGGTGTGAAACGTTTCATCTCTCACACAAGCACTCTTTCCTGGGAGTCCCCTCTTCAAACACACACAGACACATACATCACCCACACATCAACAGCCCTGCACACATCACATAGGCATTTCATGTCCTGTGAACAAAAGCCCTCCAGTGTGTGGGTTTCTTTCATGCGGCCGAGACTGAGACTGAGGCTGTGGTGGCGGTGGCGTTGCTCTGGGCTGCAGTCCGGCGTTGTTGTCCTGCAGGCCCATCAGAGGGGCCCATCAGAGGGGCCCAGCAGAGAGGCCCTGCGGCCTCCGCCTGGCTAACGCCACTGCATGTCACAAACACAAACCACTGCCTGTTTGCTTTGGGTCTGGAAACACTCCTCTTGATTTCCGTCTTTTTTTTGTTAGGTCTTTCTTTTTTTTCTCTCTCTTTCACTGTTTAAATTACTTATTTTTCTTTCTTTCTTTCAGTTAGATATTTGTTCTTCCTTTATTCTTTTCCCCTTCTTTTTTCTTTATCCACCTGCCATCTTTCTTACCATCCATCTTACTCTATCCCTTTATCTCTCTCTCTCTTCTCTCTCTCTCTCTAACTCCCCCCCCCCTCTCTTTTCTCTCCCTGTGTGGGTGAGTGAGTCCAATGGAGCTTTGCTAGTGATGCTAAGGTCACATGCAGGTTCGTGTCTCCTGCAAAGACACATGTGTCCTGATCTCCCCATACGGTCCGCTCATATACTCCGAAGCCATCTGTTAAACGACTAGCGCTCCCCGTGTAAACGTAGAGGCCCTCGCCTACATCAAAAGCGTTGATGGGAGCCCAACTCAGGCTCTGGCACTGGCTCAGGACGCCTGCGTGAACGAGGCGATGGCGATGGCTTGAGCGTATGGGGAATGCCCCCCCCCCCAACACCCCAACCCCCTAGCCTAGTGCATCTGCTGCTGTGGCGGCTGTTGTGTGTGGCACAGGAGAGCTTGTGTGGGAGCACCTGTAAGGAAAATCCCTCTCGGGGCCTTGGCCAGGGATGATGGATATCACTCCCTCGTTCCCTCCTTCTCTCCCTCCGTCACTCCGGTCGTTCACTTTCTCAAGGTAGCAGCCATCGCCCCAGTGATGACTTACCCAGGGTTTTCAACTCATCTGTCTCTCCCTCCTCTCTCTCTTTGTCCTCACTCCTTCCTGTCTTTCTTACTCTTCCTCTTTCCCTCGTTTACTTTCTTGCTCCTTCTGTCTTTCCTCTCTCGGTCTCTCTGTCTCACTCTCTCTCTCACTCTTTCTCTCTCTCCTTCTGCTGCAGTCCATCATCTTCATCAGGGACCGCAACGCTCAGGGACAGGAAATCTCGGGCTATATAGACTACTCCCACAGACTCAAGCTGGAGGACTTTGAACCCTACTTCAGCGGAAAGAAGCGTCTACTGCCAAGATCAACCGACCTGAGGTGAGACCTTGCTCGTGCTCCTCTGTGTTCGCCCGCGTCGCTCCGCGCTTACCGGCAGATCTGTCAAACACGACACACACCACAGGGGCGGTTGCTTTAAACAACCCAAAATAATACTCTGTGGATGTTTTCTTTTTGTGTGTGTGTTTTTTTTTCAACCTTACTTGCTTTCTTTTTTTTAAGTGAGAAGAAATCTATAAAACAGATTGGATTGGCTTCTTACCGTAGTCTAATAACACCCAACTCAACCTAGGTGTCAATTCATCTGATTACTGGGACACAAAGACATCATCACGGAGAAGTCAGTCTCCATGTTCAGTCAAGTTTAGGGTGGGAAAGAGGGAGTGCAAGTTTAGGGTGGGAAAGAGGGAGTGCAAGTTTAGGGTGGGAAAGAGGGAGTGCAAGTTTAGGGTGGGAAAGAGGGAGTGCAAGTTGTAAAAATTATTGCGCTACTTCAGGGTCATTTCTCAGAACTTGTTATTCGTCGTTTGTCACCCTCTTTCCAAAGCACACAATTATTATTTCTAGTTTTGCCAGGGAATAGTTGCTATGTTTCCACTTCCTGTTGTGTTTTACTGCATGTTGGTCCCTCAGAACTCTGAGGTCAAATTCACCTCCCGTCTTCCTCTCTCTCTTCCTTTGCTGTGCTTTGCTCCTCTCCCTTCATCTCTTCTCCTCCTCTCTTGTTTTTTTCTCCCAGCTCTCTCTCCTCTCTCCTCCTTACCACTCTTTCTTCCTTCCGTCTTCTTTCTTCCTCTCCTCTCCTCTCCTCCTCTCCTCTACCTGACCCATTTGTCTCTCTGTGTCGTTGTGGAAGGAAGGTCAGACAGTGGTCAAAGAAACGAGTGTTTAACCTTTCTTTCTCTGCTCTTTCTCTTCTCTCTTTCCTTCCTTCCTTTATCACTGTGTGTGTGTGTGTGTGTCTTGGGTGGGGGTGGGAGGTCAAGGGTGGTCAGAGACACGTGTCTGTGTGTTTATTCGCAAACCATCTGCTGTGTTTTGAAAGCAGCTTCTTACAGGTGGTGCATGGATATTTGTTAACATCTGTGCCAGTTTGTGTATGTGTGCGCGATTGTGTGCGCGAGTTTGTGTGTGCGATTGTGCCTGTCTTTCTGTCATTATGTTATTAAACTTAGAGATCTGTTTGATTTGGACTGCGTAACCATTCTCATCCTCACATTCCCTTCTCCTGTGTTGCACCTGTGTGTGTGTGTGTGTGTGTGTGTGTGTGTGTGTGTGTGTGTGTTTGCGCATGTGTGTTTGTGTGAGATCCTGTCTCTGCCTGTGCTGCACCTGTGTGTCTGGCTCTCTTTGCTCTGCTGAAACTATTTGCATTTCTGCCCCACTTTATTAACTTTTCTCATGAAAGGAAACTGCACCAAATTCTAAAGACAATTGCTAAATTTAGTGTACCTATGTACTGTATGTGTGTATGTATGTGTGTGTATGTGCGTCCGTCTGTGTGTCAGATATAGACACAAGTTACAGATTTTATGATGAAAAACTACCTATATATGTGTGTATGTATGTGTGTGTATGTGCATCTGTGTGTGTGTGTGTGTGTCTGTTACAGATTTTATGATGATTCTGCACTGGTGAACATTTTGTATGTAGGTGACAACAAAGCTAACACTGAGTGGCAAACTACCTATATATGTGTGTATGTATGTGTGTGTATGTGCATCTGTGTGTGTGTGTGTCTGTTACAGATTTTATGATGATTCTGCAGTAATGTCACTGGTGAACATGTCTTTTGTACACTAAGTGAATGACAAACTGGTATCCAAAGCCATACTGCATATGACAATGACTAGCATGGGCCAGAGAAGGAAGGAAGAAAGACAGAGAGAAAGAAAGAAAAGAAAGAAAGAAAAAAAGAATCAGTTCAGGAAAAAAGAAGAGGTAGAAACCTCCCTTTAAAATGTCAGACAACAGTGGGTCCTGGGGAGTTTAAGGGGGTAGCCATGGCGATGAGGAACACAAACCCCCCCCGTGGCAAGGAGTGTGCCGAGAGTCACGCAGCGGCCGTCCAGAGGCCCCTAACCGTTTCCACGACGATGGGGCAGGGTTTTTTCACACCCCGTGCTTTGCGAGCGGAACGCGTCTGGGGTGTGGCGCACTCCATCGGCACGAAGCCTTCCGACCATCGCCGTGACAACGGCTCATTGGGGACCCCGCGCAGCGCCGGCCGGTGCCAGTGAGCTCGACGAGCTCTCACGCGACGACGAGCCTGCAACAACGAAGCCCAGCACGCACGCACACACACACACACATACACACACCCCTCTATCCCATCATGCCTTGGGAGGGGGCAGATTTTTTTGTGTATTTCATGATTTCTTCTCTCTCTCTCTCTCTCTGTGTTTTATTCTCTCTCTCTCTCTTTTTTTTTCTCTTTCTCTCCTTCTTTCGGTGCTCTTCTAAAAAGCCCTGGAGCGGTTGTGACTGTCTCTCCGTGCTCTCTGTTAAAATATCTCACATCTGTCCCTGCTGCCTTGGACGAAAAAAGACGGTGGTTCACCAGCGCATAAAAGTGGTCAGCCCAAAAAAATGTTAATTGCCATATGGGCCTAAAGGTATAAATAGATACAGTAAGGCACAGAGGGGGGGGGGAGGGGGAGAGAAGAGGAGAGGAGGAGGAAAAAAAGGGGATGAGAAGGAGAGAGAGAACTTGTTAAGGCCGCTCTTTGAGGTGGAGGGAGGGGGTGTCCAAATCTTTCCACATGGTCCTGAAAGAAAAGCCCATAGACAGTGTGACACTATGCAAGATTTGTGTGTGTGTGTGTGGGTGGACATATGTACATGTGTGTGTGTATGTGTGTGTGTAAGAGTGTGTGAGTGTGTATATTGTTTCAGGCGATTGTTAAAACTGCGCTGAGGTGTAGTGTGGTTCCTCCTGCTCTGACACGCCGTCACACAGCCATGCGTCCATGACAACCACGTGTGCTGTTCCACAACGAAGCACAGGCAGAACGCACGTCACTTTTGGGATGGGAGGCCTCCTCCACATGCTGTACACACACACACACACACACACACACAAACAGACACAAACAGACACACACACACTGATGAGTTCATGCCCTCTTCCAAAATATGCTCACGCATACACACACTCTCTCTCTCTCTCTTACATACACACGCTTACATATGCTATACACATGCACATATAGCCTCTCTACTATAACAACATACACACACAGTCACACATACTCTACAGTAACACACACACACACACTCATCACATCAGTATGCTGCAAAGCCAAATGCATGTGCAGATACACACACACAAACACACATACACACAAAGACTTTAGCAAGTCTCTCTCTCACACATGAACACACACACACGTACACACACTGTACAGAATCACACCCACACCCATACACTCACAGCCGCAATCCCGGGGGAGCTGGCAAATGTAGTTGGTGGCGACAGTGTACTCCATTAGCTGTGAAGAAGCAGTGGATGCATGTGCTGACAGGACGCCGGTGGCCAGATGTGGGAGCGGAAGTGAGCGGGTGTGGGGGGCACACGTCACACACACACACACACATACTTGTCTTTGTGCACTTGTGGGCCAACCTGATGCATGCATTGTGGGAACCACCCTTTCTAAAGGACATACAGCAATGAAAAAAATCATGCAGCAGCCTTGAGTGGATGTGAACACATATGTGACTTCAAATTATCAATCAGACAAAGTAGAGGTTCTTCACCGGACAAGAACCTCACTCCTGGGGTCAGGTTTTAGTGCTTTGTGGTACCACAACATACACACCCATCTGTTTTTTCTTACATTCTTAGTACCACTTAATATGCATACCAGTTTAACTAAAGAATTACTCAGTCGTGACTGCTGGGGTGAATCAGTGTAAACATATTGTTGCATGACATTCATTTACATTGATGACATACAAAAATGTGGATTATACTGCATCTCAGTATGGTATGCCAAATGTAAATGATTCAGAAGAAATGTGATAAAACATGAAAACTTGCCAATGAATCAGTTTGGACATCATTGAGCACATTAATTAAACACTGCCTAGATAGAACATAAAGCATTATCAAGGAGCTCTCTCACTCAGACCACAGAGTCCCATCTGTCAAGATATGTAGAAGGCTCTGCTCCCACACCAGCAACCACAGGTAGAACTTCTTTCTTAAAACTGTGACCTGCTAAACATCACATCAAAACATAATTGTATTGCACTGTCCCAGTACTTGCACTGGATTAATCTCTCATGTTGTGCTAATCTTATTTTATCACCTGTACATACTGTTCGATACATACCAACAGTTTGTCTAACAGTAAATGGTATGTGTAATTCAAGACACAAATCTGCATTATACAAATGCAAACAAAAAACGCTTTAATTGTATGTGAGTTCAACACAGCTTTGGGATGACATCAGCTTTGAATGCTTTGTTGCCATCAGAACATGCAACTTGCACTTTCTAGAACAATTTTTTTGTTAAACACATCAGTCACACAATTATGAAGACAAAAGGTTGCCAACATCTGTACTATAAAACAATAAAACATTTCTTTTACATCTTGTGTTTTAGAGCTGTGATCCTATTCTTGATGTAGAATTTTACAGCTAACCAATTCCTGTCTTTTAGCGCTACTTTCTCTTGTGCAAGGCACCGTTCACATTCAGTTTTCCCAGGAACACGACACGAGGTAATGAACGCCATCATATGCTTTTCAATGGCAACAATCTCCACCTTTTTCCACATCCTCCTCGTCACTGGTGGCCGACCTGTGAGATTTGTATACAGAAGGAAGAAAGGGAGGGATGGATGAATAGAGAGAAGAGAAGAAGGGGAGAGAGGCATGTAGAATTCCAGTTGTCAAAGACATATCTATCAACTTGGAACACATCTTACCTTTCTTCTTTGGGGACTTCCTTTTACAGGTCTGTGTAGGGGTCACGGAGCCCTGCAATGTTTCATGGCACGCTCTCACATCTGGATCCATTAGATCCTCAGTCAATTCATTTGCCATCTCGCTGGACTCAACACAACGCCCTAAAATTCAGGAAAAATTCATACCTTGTGTGTCATTCTCGCCCTGTAGCTCAGAGGCACTGTCAAGGTTTACATTCTCTGAGATAAGCAAGGACATGCAAAAGGCATAAGGAAGCAGATAATTATAGATTGTCTGACTGCAACAACTGCAGACAATTTAGACCTGCTAATATTTCTATCTAAAGTCTACCTTTTAGACAGAAACATGTGAAGACAGACATCAGTACAATATGAAAGTACATACCTTGTGTGTCAGACTCATCCTGTGCCTCATAGTCACTGTCAAGGTTTACATTCTCTAAGATAAGCAAAGGGATGAAACAGGCAAATAGTAAAAAATGTAGCAAATCATTTGATAAGACATGATTTTGATCTAAGAATTATTCTAGCTTAAGTCTACCTTTTACACAGAAATATATGAAGAAAGACATCAGAAGTACCTTCAGGATCAATTGCGATCTCGTCTAGGCTTTTTCCCTTAAATTCTGCCAAACGTCCCTGTTCAAGAGCCAAGAGGACTTTGCTTATTTTTGCTAGCTGAAGGGTCCCTTCGGGTAGCCTGTAAAACTGGCGATGTACTCTGACATCATGGCCAAGAAACGTGGCTAACTGGTCCAACTCTGTATTACTGAGGTTGAGTACTTGAGAGAGAGTTCCAGTTTGTTTGCGCAGTTTTGTAGAAGTGAGACTTGTGTAATTTTTAATACCGCAGACCTTGGCAAAATCTCTGATGCAGTCAGAGCCACGGAAGCATGTCAGTACAGATGGCCTGGCAAATAGATAGCCATTTTCCTTAAGAACTCCACATTCATGCCGCTTAGCAACAAGGAGGTCCAACGATTGCTGCATTTCTGGAGTTAGGAGGACCGGGACCTTTCTCCCTCTCTTTCCTCTGATTTCCAACCTCCTGAAATGCTGACAGAGTTTTTCTCGAGGTCGGAAAGGGCCTCACCAACATCTTCCTGCAGATCTAATGGACTTGGTGCTAAGTAGGCAGAGAGAGGAATTTTTGAAACTTCTCCTGTTCTACGTCGATTGAACATCATGACCTGTGTCAAAGTTATCTTTGCCAATTGTGACCAAGTCTTTTTAGATGGCTCTAAGGACAGTTTGTTGCAAAACTGTTCTTTCTGTTTGTCCAAATAGGCGTGGAGTGTCTGAACATCTTTAGTGAATGGAATCAACTGAGGAACATTCCATTTTGATTCTTGCAGTGTTCTCAGTGATGCAGCTGAAATTAGTTCATTCCATCTGGCTTCATATATTCTGCGGAATGAACGAGCACATTTTGCTGTGGCATTGTTGTTTTGAACACTTGCACGACTTTCAAGAAGCTGTGATATCTTCACCAAACTGTGTCCAATTTTGAGTGCAAGACTTGGACACTTGTAGGTGTTGGATTCAGACACAAAGCCAGCCACAAGTTGCACTGCTTGCACAACATGCATGAAATTTTCAGGTCTTATGTGATCTTCAATGGCCTTTAAGGGTGTGGTTTTCCTTGCACACATCAAAAGCCTTCCCAGTTCACGCATCTTTTGGCGGATATATTCGTGTTTGCTGACATCATGTCCATGCTTGTTATACAAATGCTCACCATACTCCATGATACAGACGTCAGATTTAACTGCAAAGTAAACATCATCTTGATTCATATTGTTTAAGACCTTCCAAAATTCTGCTTTGACTCCAGGTGGTGGTGGTAGAGCAAAAGCACAAAGAGCTTGCACTCGTGTTTTGCCAGGCTTCACATAGTCACTAGGCTTGAGCTTACATATCATCACATGCCGCCACATCAGCTTCTTTGTGAAATAGCCCTGGCAAAATATACAATGAGCAAAATCTTTAGTGGTCTTAGAATCCTCTTTTGGTTGCTTTCGAGGAACAAGCTTTCCAACACCAGTGTTTAACACCTCAGAATTGTGTGCAAAGTTGCCTCTATTTCTCAAATGTTCCAGATGCAGTTTTCTTTGTTTAGAACCTTTTGGAAGAGACACTGCCTTTGCAACTTCTTTCTCATTTTTATGAGCACGCTCCAAATGCCTGGCCATTTTTATGAATCCCTTTTTACAGTATAAACAGTACTGTTTTTTGTTGTATTGTCGTGATCCGTCATTTTTTTTACAGACAGCAGGTATGGTAAGTAAGTCATCAGCTCCATCTGAAGTAGTACTGTCAGGACAAACCAGTGTCGAGTTTCCATGAAGGTCTTCTGTATGTGATATTTCAATTTGTTCTGGTGATTGTCCACGAAAAGAATGTGATTTGCAACGAGATGCACTTCTGGAACGCTGCCTTTTCTGTCTCAAAGCACTGCTGTTCATTTTTAGTAGGGGCGAGCGTCCCCTTGGGACAATTTTCTTCTGATTGAACATTTCAAGAACTTCGCTTGTGTCTGTTTCATCAGATGAATCCTCACTCGTAGAAGGAACATATTCTTCCTCACTCTCATCTGATGTTGTGTCAAAAAGCTCATGGGAATCAAAATCTGTTTGTCTGTTAATCTTTGGGGAGAAGAGATAAATTGAATGAAAAATTGCAGTTAGTTCACTTTTTCAACTCAATTTTTAAGTCAAATGACCCAAACACAATATATAGTGTCTTGATTACCTGTATGCTTTTGGTCCTCCTCAACTTAGGGACATAATGTTCGTCTTGGTCTGACGACTGCAGAATTGGATTACAACTCTAGAGAATAAGAAATTGACAGCAAAGTGACAAATAAGTGATAAAACAGAAATGCATTCTGAGAAGTAAAAGAAAGAAAAAACAGAAATACTTAGGTGGTAATGATGATTAGAAAGTAACCCTTTCACTTGAATTGTAATAGATATTAAGTCAATCATCCAAATTCACAAGTAAAATGTGTGAAACCTTCACATAAAATTCACATGTAAATTCATGTAAAGTCCACGTTCAAATGTGGACTGTAAATCATTTGACGAGTGGCGGTGATATGATTTTTTCATTGCAGTTGCTTAACAGTTCTGGCATGAGTGTGAGGGGTTGCCAGTCAAAACAAGATAGATAAATAAATATTACTTTAACCTCCGCCAAGGCAACATCCGTTCTTGGCCTAAAACCCACGCTGCCCAAAAATGTAATCCAAATCTGTGCACTTCTTTGAGTTATAGCAGCCTATTGCTCACAGGCAGAAAAACAGAAACGCCAGGGAAAAAATAACTTCCTTGATGTTCTGAATCCTACACAGCAGGGTACTGTAGATGTAGACATTACTAAAGGCATAGGCCTATGAATAAACATTTCCTTGGAGTTTCTGTGAGATATCCACATATAAGCTGCAGACCAGATGATCAGATGATCCTCAGCCAGCAACTCCAAAAAAACACCCGAACTGGACAGAAATCTACTTGCAATATAGGCTACAGCTGCTGTTGCAGAGTAAGACGAACATATGGACTTGCAAGTTCATGTCACTCTGGATAGAATCTGCTTAATTGCCTACCAGTCAGTAATCAAGAATTTGGTATGCTAATCAGCACTCACTCACTGCAAAAAGCTAAGGGAACACTTAAAGCTAGTTAACCAAAGATTCACAATGAGACCATCTGAAAATGTTTAAAATCCAGCAACCTGTTACAATGTTCTGTCTGAAAACCAGGGGTGAAAGTAGTTTCATATTCTTACTGGTGCTACTGAATAAGATGAAGTGCGCACATAGTGCACCGAGAAATTTTCATCATACTTTAATTTATACTGTTAGTTGTAGAACACTGATCAAGCCCCTGCTGAAAACACTCACAACAATGCAACAACTCGCACCAAGACCATGGTTTCCATCACAATATACAGATAAACTTAGCCTGGTCTTACCAGTCCCTTGTTCTACATGGTCTGCAATTTCATTGAGAACAATTTCTTGCTGAAAGTGTTTACGTTCAAAAAGATTGGAACACCCCTTGACTGATAGCCTGTAGTATTCTTGCGCTGCCTCACTCTGATAGCTAACTGGCCAGGAGATGAATTCTCCTGGAGGAACCCACCTCAAGGAAAGAAAACCCAAACGGAGCTACAAAGAGAGATGAAAATCGAGCAGAATTACGTAGGAAGGCTATGGCCAGGCTAAGATAAACCAGCAAACTGGATAGTTAGCAAACCAGAAAATGGTGTGCTTGGTCATATGTAATGACTATGGTCTGTCCCCATGAAGGCACAAAAAACAAACTGTGACTGTTAGTAAACATTCAAAATGGGATTTGCAGAAAATGTACCCTTTTCTTGGACGGTGGCAAAAGCAGATCACAGTGCTCAGATGTTTCGGAGCTGTCTGCTACTGCAGACTCATTCACAAGACGTTTGTCTCCAATCTAAAAGATAATGTTTAAGGAATAACTACAAATTACCAAATGGACAGTGTACAACCACCAACCATTAAAGCCATGAAACTGACAAATAATATTGCTTCGGAGTACCATTCAAAATGGATTGCACTGATCTTAAGAATACTCTTTTTTTTCAACTGGTTTCATTATAAATAACTGTTACCAACCCAACCAATTGATTATTCTTTTGTAGAAGAGCAACTGAAATGAAAATTCATTACCTTTTTCTTGGACACTGACAACACCACTGCAGGCCGCTGGGATGTTTCAGGGGCCTCTATTGCTGCAGACATGGTCACAAGAGGTTTCTTTCCAATCTGAAAAACAATGGTCAATAAAATTAAAGGAACAATATGTAAGAAATAAATGTAAATTAATCATAAAATGTCCCTGATATATCAACAGACATTAAGGAATGATAAAATCAACGTGGCCAAAGGCTACATATTACTGATAGCCCTGGAGATAAAAGTTAACATCCTTTACCATCTTACACACTGCAGAGTGCACTCTCTGAAGTGTCATCTAAATTTGTGGAGCTTTTATTTTCCATATGACAGATTTACTCGGAAATGTGACATTCTATTCAGATTGTGTGTAAACATCACATGTTCATGTGTCATTAAAAGTCTTCAGAGTAGCTACGGGGCAGTCAGCTGAGTTTACATTCTGCGGTGCTGCATGCTAAAGTGTTGCTAATGTCACATTTCCGAGTAAATCTGACCTGTACACGTAAGCAACAGTCAGTGTTCCATATAAACACATATTCGGATCAAAATTCATGTGTACATGATGTTGTTTATCCACGTTTCCAATGTCTAAACTAAAATGAATGTCGTTAATTGTTAATGACAAAATGTAGCTGTCGCGGTCCCCATATTTACACCGGACCAGACAATTGTGTGCTTGGTCATACCTAACCACTATTCTTCTAAAAGACATTTCAACGTTTGATGTGGTCCCATGTAGGCACAAAAACCAGAATGTGCTTGGCAGTAAACACTGAAAATGGATTGCAGTCACCTTGACACTGTTCCTTCTTCTTTTAAACTAGTTATATTATAAGTAACTTTTACAGACGCAACTAATTGAATATTCTTATGTATAGAAGCAATTGAAATGAAATTTCATTACCTTTTTCTTTGACACTGATGACACCTCTGCTGGCTGCTGAGATGTTTCAGGAGTCTCTCCAGCTGATTCAGTCAAAGGAAGTTTCTTTCGTATCTGAAAAATCAATATTCAACAATATTCCACAATAGCTGGTCGTCAGTAGCTTGTTATTTCAATTCAACATCAACAATTCCTATGACATACACAATAAAAATTCTGATTGTGTGTAAACATCACATGTTCATGCATCATCAAAAGTCTCAAAATGTCTTCAGAGTAGCTACGGGGCAGTCAGCTGAGTTTACATTCTGAGGTGCTGCATGCTAAAGTGTTGCTAATGTCACATTTCCCAGTAAATCTGACCTGTACACGTAAGCAACAGTCAGTGTTCCATATAAACACACATTCATATCAAAATTCATGTGTACATGATGTTGTTTATCCACGTTTCCAACGTCTGAACTAAAATGAATGTCGTTAATTGTTAATGACAAAATGTAGCTGTCGCGGTCCCCATATTTACACCGGACCAGACAATCGTGTGCTTGGTCATACCTAACCACTATTCTTCTAAAAGACATTTGAACAATCATTTGATGTGGTCCCATGTAGGCACAAAAACCAGAATGTGCTTGGCAGTAAACACTGAAAATGGATTGCAGTCATCTTGACACTGTTCCTTCTTCTTTTAAACTAGTTATATTATAAGTAACTTTTACAGACACAACTAATTGAATATTCTTATGTTTAGAAGCAATTGAAATGAAATTTCATTACCTTTTTCTTTGACACTGATGACACCTCTACAGGCTGCTGGGATGTTTCAGGAGCCTCTCCAGCTGATGATTCGGTCGAAGGAAGTTTCTTTCGTATCTGAAATATCAATGTTCAAGAATAGCTGGTTGTCAGTAGTTTGTTATTTCAATTCAACATCAACAATTTCTATGACATACACAATAAAAATTCAGGTTGTGTGTAAACATCACATGTTCATGTATCATCAAAAGTCTCAAAATGTCTTCAGAGTAGCTATGGGGCAGTCAGCTGAGTTTACATTCTGAGGTGCTGCATGCTAAAGTGTTGCTAATGTCACATTTCCCAGTAAATCTGACCTGTACACGTAAGCAACAGTCAGTGTTCCATATAAACACATATTCGGATCAAAATTAATGTGTACATGATGTTGTTTATCCACGTTTCCAATGTCTAAACTAAAATGAATGTCGTTAATTGTTAATGACAAAATGTAGCCGTCGCGGTCCCCATATTTACACCGGACCAGACAATCGTGTGCTTGGTCATACCTAACCACTGTTCTTCTAAAAGACATTTGAACAATCGTCTGATGTGGTCCCATGTAGGCACAAAAACCAGAATGTGCTTGGCAGTAAGCATTGAAAATGTCTTGCAACTGATCTTACCACTGTTCCTTCTTCTTTTAAACTAGTTATATTATAAGTAACTTTTACAGACGCAACTAATTGAATATTCTTATATATAGAAGCAATTGAAATGAAATTTCATTACCTTTTCTTTGACACTGATGACACCTCTGCTGGCTGCTGAGATGTTTCAGGAGCCTCTCCAGCTGATTCGTTCAAAGTAAGTTTCTTTCGTATCTGAAAAATCAATGTTCAACCACATTCAACAATAGCTGGTCGTCAGAAGCTTGTTATTTGTATTCAACATCTACAATTCCTATGACATACACAATAAAAATTGAGTGTGTGTAAACATCACATGTTCATGTGTCATCAAAAGTCTCAAAATGTCTTCAGAGTAGCTACGGGGCAGTCAGCTCAGTTTACATTCTGAGGTGCTGCATGCTAAAGTGTTGCTAATGTCACATTTCCCAGTAAATCTGACCTGTACACGTAAGCAACAGTCAGTGTTCCATATAAACACACATTCATATCAAAATTCATGTATACATGATGTTGTTTATGTACGTTTCCAACGTCTGAACTAAAATGAATGTTGTTAATTGTTAATGACAAATTGTAGCTGTCGCGGTCCCCATATTTGCACCAGACCAGACAATCGTGTGCTTGGTCATACCTAACCACTATTCTTCAAAAAGACATTTGAACAATCATTTGATGTGGTCCCATGTAGGCACAAAAACCAGAATGTGCTTGGCAGTAAACACTGAAAATGGATGCAGTCATCTTGACACTGTTCCTTCTTCTTTCCAATTGTTTTTTATTGCAAATAACTGATCCAGATGCAAGCATTTGATTATTCTTTCATGTAGAAGCAATTGAAATGAAAGCTCATTACCTTTGTCTTGGACACTGATGTCTCCCCTACAGGCTGCTGGGATGTTACAGTTTCCTCGACCACAGCACATTTGGTCCCAACTTGCTGCTGTTCAGTCTGAAAAACACGTTCATAGACGTTCAGGAATAGCTGGTTGTCAGTAGTTTGTTATTTCAATTCAACATCAACAATTCCTATGACATACGCAATAAAAATTTAGATTGCATGTAAACATCACATGTTCATATGTTATCAGAAGTTTCAAAATGTCTTCAGAGTAGCTACAGGGCAGTCAGCTGAGTTTACATTCTGCGGTGCTGCATGCTATAGCGTTGCTAATGTCACATTTCCGAGTAAATCTGACCTGTACACGTAAGCAACAGTCAGTGTTCCATATGAACACATATTTGTATCAAAATTCATGTGTACATGATGTTGTTTATCTACATTTCTAACGCCTGAACTAAAATGAATGTCGTTAATTGTTAATGACAAAATGTAGCTGTCGCGGTCCCCATATTTACACCGGACCAGACAATTGTGTGCTTGGTCATACCTAACCACTATTCTTCTAAAAGACATTTGAACAATCATTTGATGTGGTCCCATGTAGGCACAAAAACCAGAATGTGCTTGGCAGTAAACACTGAAAATGGATTGCAGTCATCTTGACACTGTTCCTTCTTCTTTCCAATTGTTTTTGTTATTACAAATAACTGATCCAGATGCAACCATACGATTATTCTTTCATGTAGAAGCAATTGAAATGGAAATGAATTACCTTTTTCTTGGACACTGACGTCTCCCCTGCAGGCTGCTGGGATGTTACAGTTTCCTCGACCACAGCACATTTGGTCTGAACTTGCTGCTCTTCAGTCTGAAAAACATGTTCAAAGACGTTCGAGAATAGCTGGTTGTCAGTAGTTTGTTATTTCAATTCAACATCAACAATTCCTCAATTGTGTGCTTGGTCATACCTAACTATTCTACATTTACATTAATGCATTTAGCAGACGCTTTCATCCAAAGCAACTTACAACTTGTCAACTATCAACTGTTCAGGGCCAGTCTCCCCTAGAGCAACTTAGGGTTAAGTGCCTTGCTCAAGGGCACAACGGTGGCAGCCATCTTTACACTGTTCCTTCTTCTTTCCAATTGCTTTTATTACAAATAACTGATCCAGATGCAACCATTTGATTATTCTTTTATGTAGAAGCAACTGAAATGAAAATTCATTACCTTTTTCTTGGACATGGATGTCTCCCCTGCAGGCTGCTGGGATGTTACAGTTTCCTCGACCACAGCACATTTGGTCCCAACTTGCTGCTCTTCAGTCTGAAAAATATGTTCAACATGTTGTAGCTGTCGCAGTCCCCATATTTACACCGGACCAGACAATTGTGTGCTTGGTCAGTGTTCCATATAAACACACATTCATATCAAAATTCATGTATACATGATGTTGTTTATGTACGTTTCCAACGTCTGAACTAAAATGAATGTTGTTAATTGTTAATGACAAATTGTAGCTGTCGCGGTCCCCATATTTGCACCAGACCAGACAATCGTGTGCTTGGTCATACCTAACCACTATTCTTCAAAAAGACATTTGAACAATCATTTGATGTGGTCCCATGTAGGCACAAAAACCAGAATGTGCTTGGCAGTAAACACTGAAAATGGATGCAGTCATCTTGACACTGTTCCTTCTTCTTTCCAATTGTTTTTTATTGCAAATAACTGATCCAGATGCAAGCATTTGATTATTCTTTCATGTAGAAGCAATTGAAATGAAAGCTCATTACCTTTGTCTTGGACACTGATGTCTCCCCTACAGGCTGCTGGGATGTTACAGTTTCCTCGACCACAGCACATTTGGTCCCAACTTGCTGCTGTTCAGTCTGAAAAACACGTTCAAAGACGTTCAAGAATAGCTGGTTGTCAGTAGTTTGTTATTTCAATTCAACATCAACAATTCCTATGACATACGCAATAAAAATTTAGATTGCATGTAAACATCACATGTTCATATGTTATCAGAAGTTTCAAAATGTCTTCAGAGTAGCTACAGGGCAGTCAGCTGAGTTTACATTCTGTGGCGCTGCATGCTATAGCGTTGCTAATGTCACATTTCCGAGTAAATCTGACCTGTACACGTAAGCAACAGTCAGTGTTCCATATAAACACATATTTGTATCAAAATTCATGTGTACATGATGTTGTTTATCTACGTTTCTAACGTCTGAACTAAAATGAATGTCGTTAATTGTTAATGACACATTAGGTGTCACGGTCCTCATATTTACACCAGACCAGACATTTGTGTGCTTGGTCATACCTAACCACTATTCTTCTAAAAGACATTTGAACAATCATTTGATGTGGTCCCATGTAGGCACAAAAACCAGAATGTGCTTGGCAGTAAACACTGAAAATGGATTGCAGTCATCTTGACACTGTTCCTTCTTCTTTCCAATTGTTTTTGTTATTAGAACTAACTGATTCAGATGCAACCATACAATTATTCTTTCATGTAGAAGCAATTGAAACGAAAATTCATTACCTTTTTCTTGGACACTGACGTCTCCCCTGCAGGCTGCTGGGATGTTACAGTTTCCTCGACCACAGCACATTTGGTCTGAACTTGCTGCTCTTCAGTCTGAAAAACATGTTCAAAGACGTTCGAGAATAGCTGGTTGTCAGTAGTTTGTTATTTCAATTCAACATCAACAATTCCTCAATTGTGTGCTTGGTCATACCTAAGTACTATTCTACATTTACATTTATATTAATGCATTTAGCAGACGCTTTCATCCTAAGCGACTTACAACTTGTCAACTATCAACTGTTCAGGGCCAGCCTCCCCTAGAGCAACTTAGGGTTAAGTGCCTTGCTCAAGGGCACAACGGTGGCAGCCATCTTTACACTGTTCCTTCTTCTTTCCAATTGTTTTTTATTGCAAATAACTGATCCAGATGAAACCATTTGATTATTCTTTCATGTAGAAGCAACTGAAATGAAAATTCATTACCTTTTTCTTGGACACTGATGTCTCCCCTGCAGGCTGCTGGGATGTTACAGTTTCCTCGACCACAGCACATTTGGTCCCAACTTGCTGCTCTTCAGTCTGAAAAACATGTTCAACATGTTGTAGCTGTCGCGGTCCCCATATTTACACCGGACCAGACAATTGTGTGCTTGGTCATACCTAACCACTATTCTTCTAAAAGACATTTGAACAACCATTTGATGTGGTCCCATGTAGGCACAAAAACCAGAATGTGCTTGGCAGTAAGCACTGAAAATGTCTTGCACTGACAAATTGTAGCTGTCGCGGTCCCCATATTTGCACCAGACCAGACATTTGTGTGCTTGGTCATACCTAACCACTATTCTTCTAAAAGACATTTGAACCATTGGTGGATGTGGTCCCATCAAGGTACAAAACCAGACTGTGATTGGCAGTCAATATTCAAAATTGGTTGTACTGATCTTAACACTGTTCCTAACTGTTACCGAGCCAACAAACTGATTATTCATTCATGGAGGAGCAATTAAAATTAACTGATAATGAATTATGACTTGAAAAATTCATTACCTTTCTCTTGGATGCTGACAAAAGTGATTCAAGTTTCTGGGATTTGTCAGGTGCCTTGACTGCTGCAGAGTAGGCCGCAAGGGGTTCCTCTTTAATCTGAAAAACAATGTTCAAGAACATTCAAGAATAGCAGGTTGTCAGTAGTTTGTTATTTCAATTCACCAGCAACAATTCTTATGACATACACAGTAAAAATACAGATTGTGTAAAAATGACACATTCTCGCTCGATCAAAAGTCTCTTCAGACTAGCTATTGGGCAGTTAGCTCTGATCAGATCCTGCTGTGCTGAATGCTAAAGCATTGCTATCGTTTTATTTCCTAGTAAATCTGACCTGTGCACATAAGCAGCAATCAGTTTTCCATACAAACACACATTCATCAAAATTTATGTCTGAATGTTGTTTATCTATGTATCTGACATTTGAACTAGAATTGATATCAGTAATTGTTTATGACTATTGTGCCAGACAATAAAATGGTGTGCTTGGTTTGGCCAACCTTTTTCCTCCATGGCCAGTCAGTTCCTCCATAATTATAAGTTATCTCCTCTCCAGGATTAATGTCCCTCATGGCAAAAAGACAGAGGTGTGGCTTGCCATCTACTACGACCTTCTTCATTCTGCAATTTGGATGGATGTGTTCGTCATTAACTAATCTTCCAAAACTGCCATCTTCTTGAGCTGCATCAATGCTGAAGAGACAAAAAAGATAAATCAATGTTTAGGTTTTGTAACATCAGACCATTTTTTCTTGTAAATAGTTTTGCAATATTAAAAGTACCACTATGATTAGGAACTTCAAATAATACCATTCCCTCATCGCAAACAGCTCTCAATAGTTGAGTATATTTTTGCCAGCTTCCTATCTAACTAACTTATTAAGTTTTATAATAAAGCTGTTTAACAACATCATAAATACTGAAACTAATCCTAATCCTATACTTACCACCACAATTTTTCTTGCCAGTGGAAATCAAACATGAAGACAGCACATGCACTATGATATACCCTCCTCCTCCTTTGAGCTTCTTCAGATTGTATTAACTGGCCTCGGTACTCCACCACAAAGTTTCCTTTTTCAAAGTGGGATTTGGCAAACACTCCTCGACCTAGTTTAATAATGCAGATACACTACATATTTTAACATATATGATTGTATTTTAAATGTAGGATGTAAACATCCTAACATACTCCAAATATCACCTCAAAAATTATGCAACGTCAGCAGACACCTTACAACACAGCACTGTAGCGGGACTCAAAATGTATGAAATGAAATTAAATCAACTGTATTGACTTGTTTGGACAACCAGAAGACAGGAATGTAAACACACCGGTTGGCTGTTCGCACAAACACACCGTTTTAACCACTTTTTCCTACAGTTTGAGTCATACACGCAACAGTGCTGCGTTTTAAGGTGTCTGCTGATGTTGCAGTTTTGGGAGTGATATTTGAAGTTTGTTAAGACGTTTAAAACACAATGTAAATTTCTGCCCCCATGGGTGAGCTGTCAAAAAACTCTGCTCAAGGAACCCTGCCAGGGTTGGACAATTTTGTTTTAGTGTCTTTGGTACTGGCAAGTCAAGCTTAGCTTGAGCAATATGTTGAAATCAGCCCAAATTATCCTTTAAGACATTTATCCATTTAGCCTAATTGGTGCTATTCAGGCAGGCAACAACTGTCTAATCCACACCTTTTAATCCAGACCATCCAGAAAATAAACCCAACATTGTTTAAGGGACACACACATACAGGAAAAGTGTCCTGTAACTAATGTCATGGTAAACTGCAGTGAAGTTCAGTGGCTGTTAATATGAAGACAACCTGTCTCTCAACTTCTTAAATTTCTCTCAGAATGAATAAAGTAAGCTATCTACCTGTCTATCTGTTTCTCGTGAGAAATATGAAACATAACCATGCAAAGATGTCACAAATTCATTCACATAACAAGTTACATACCTTTGACAGAGTTTATGAATTTCACTTCTAAGTGTGCAGTCTTGTCAATGGCATTGACCACATGTTCAAGTGCATCTCTTTCAGGGGCTTTCCTGCGGTTTGTTGTGGTCATTGTTTAATCTGTAAGTCAGGTACAGTACCATTTCAATGTAAGCAGGCAGCTAAATAAACAATTTTCATATTAAACAACCCAATATAAATGTTTAGTACTTCAGTCACTGCCATTAAACATTAACGTATAAGCAAAAGAAAAAAATGTGTCCCATCAACAGATGCCTGGCAGCCTAAAATATTCGCGTTTCTTAATGTTTCGTGTCCTAAATGCATGTTGCATGCATGCTAGCAAATCCGGTTAAATGTAAACAACCTTATATCTACTTTCAGTTTGCTAGTAGGCTAGATAATCACCAAAGCTAAAACTAAAATTGAACTGCCTGTCTTACAATTACACCCGAAAAAACACGTCTTCCCCTGAATTCTCATAATCCAACCGTATTTTAACCAAACAAGTTCAATTAACCAATGTCATTAGTCTCCTAATTTTCGCTTTATCATATCTCTCTTGGCAGGTGCCGTCATGTTAAAATGTCTGCTACATTAAACTAGCTTGACTACAGCTAATCCCCAGACTCAGTGGCAGCACGGCAGTCATTTCTCATTGAGAAGGTTTTACGATTACGTATTTTTAATCACACCGTTTGTTTTTGGTTTTATGAACTTACACTAAACATTACCTTCAAAGTTTTTCAAAGTTCTTCAAAGTTCAAACTGTTTACTAAAGTTACCAACAGATGCCTGACAGTCTAGCCTGTGGTTTAAATGGCAGTATTTTAGATGGTTCGTATCTTCAAAACATGCTGCATTTTGTAATAAGTTCCATGCGGTTAAATACTAAAATTAACTTTATTGAAATGAACAGTAACAGCTTACCGTGTCGATTCCATGCCGAGCTGGTGTCGCGTATCAAGTGGACTTGCCTATGAGATCACGTGCAAAATTCATGGCACATGCATGGTCTTGTAAACTCGTGCGTCAGAGCGCAAACCTATTCAACAATAAGACATTATTTTTACTGTATTACCTTCTGTTAAGTCTGATACCAAATAATCTCTCTTTGTGATGCGGGATTAATGATTAAAGTCATTTATCAATTACTGTGAAATATGGAATCTTTGTTTATGGCAAACCACGTGACGTCATTTTATTTCGCACCACAGTAATGGGCTGCGTCGGGCAAATGCCAGAATCGAATGAATGAGAGTCAAGCAGGTGGCTGATTTCAGTGAGATTGAACCTCAGCGATACCCTGTTAAGTCTGCTGCTTGTGTTGAATAAACTAACATCGTCAGGTTTAAAATAAATATTCTTCAATGAATTTAAGGACGCACCCATATTTCCTCATAGCAACCCTGGTCCTTGTCAGTTTATGACGTTTTTTATTTAGGAATCCCTCGAGTTCTGAACGTGACAAATTAACTCTAAAAAGATCAACGAAGACCTGATGTTACTACCAGATTCAAATTGCTTCAATAAACGAAAATACAAAGACACAGGAGGTTTTTTTCTCAATGTAATATAATCCAAATGGACTTCTGCCATACACCACCTGGACCCGATGACGTGCATGCATAATATAATACAAATTCCTGATCAAACAGAAAGCTGTCACTAGTTATAATATACATTCTGACATCATAATTCCATACATCCATTATTATGTTTTAGTTGAAATTCTACTAGTTGTATCCTGCAGAATGATTAAAACTATGGCAAGTCACTTTTTCTTTATTTCATATCCGACAATGCGCCCATCAAAGCCATCAACTCTTGCCTTGTAGCAAGCACAGTTCTATCAGCCAACTACTAACTAGTTATAATGTTGAAGTTGAATAAGAAGTTGAAATGTGGCTTCTTGATATCGGCTATTTTATTTTCGCATTTTCTTTCGTTCTCACTCCAGTCAAGTAAAGGCCTATGTGATGACGTTTACCCTCTCTGCATGTTTATCCAATCAGCTGTGTTGCATGCAATTCTGTGGGCCAATGCCGTTTAAGTATATTCTCAAATGTAATTTTTTTTCAAATTATATATTTACTGACCAATGGGCCCCAGGCTTAAGCCATACCTAGCCTGTGCATTAATGCTAATATGACAGCCAGTGTGCATGAGTAGGCCTAGTGATGGTCAAACTGCCTTTGCATTCCACAGAGACACCTGTCTCTCAACCATCACCACAGTGTCACAGTGAGTGTCCCACTGTCACACTGTGCCCCACACAACCCACCTCTAGGATCCCTCACACAAGGTGCACACCACCAATGTGCATGTTCACTCCAAATGGTGGGAAATGTGGAGTAGAAAGTAGCAGTCTGCAACACTATTTACCATGACATCATATAGTTTGTTTGTATGACAGTCAGAGCACAGACAACTGTAGCAACATTGACTGAGTAACAATAAAAACATTGTGAAAGACACATTATATAGGTGGCATCTGGCCTCAATGGAACAAGGCATTGGGCTGTTTCACCCCTGCGCTATCCTTCTCAGAAGTATGTTGTACTGCATTTCTTTTTATTTCTACAGAGGATGAGCACATTATAATTCAGTATTGTTTTTGTTTTGTTTTTTTATTATGATCATTATGATTAGGCTATTATCATGGCATGAGTTAGCCAAACATTTCATATGGCTGATTTCATTCATAATGCAGTGAGCTAGCCATGACCACATATGAGGCATTCAGTAAAATTATATTGTTCTGTGTTTCAAAGCCTATTTTGGACACACTGCATTCATACAAAATACTGCACTCATGCTGCATAATGGAGCACCTATTTTGGGCACAAATATTGCACAAATTTTAGAGGGAAAGGGAAAGATCTGAATATGCTACCAAAAAACATATTCACATGATTCTTGTGGTTGCTGTAGGTTAAGACCATGCAGGTGTGCACTGGAAGTAGCCTAGGATGAAGATATTTACCTAGATTTCAGAAATAAATCCTGTTTTCTGACCACGTACATTACTTGTGTGCATGTTTGTTTTGTTCTCACACATAATGCATCCATGCACTACAAGGCTATATTAAATTGTCCTTACGTAAAGCTTTACAGATAGCCTATGGTCTAGTCTGCTCACTCCAGTTCAGGCATATGTGCGGCCCAACAGTAAAGAAAGTTCACATTCTTCACAAATGCTATGAAAGTTTAAGAAGCGGACTATAGGTTGTCACTATGTGCCCTATCAGTGTCTAATGTTGCTTAATGGACAGAATTTTTGAGATGTCTCCAAGCCATTGTGCTCTGCTTTCTCCTGTCAAACATTACACTCATGCATATAAGAAAAGGCAAAAATCATCTGGCATGGGGCACGCTTTAGTCATCTGGCATGGGGTGTTGGGGGCATGGCCTGCACCCCTACTTCCCATGGCTATGATCTTTGCATAAACGTAGCCATAAACGTGAGCACTGAAACAAATTAAACCTGGATGAAATAGACTGGATGAAATAGTCCACCCTCTTGTGCTGACTCAATTGCAGAAGATAACCTATTCTTCCTTGTCCAATGCTCATCCTTGCCATCCCCACCATGCCTTTCTTTCTTCTTTTAAAACTTAATCCTGCTTGTCTATTGATCTGATTTGAGCGCACGGCAGGTCATACAAAATTCCCATCCATTCAAAATATGTCATGTAGACTTTGCCTTTAGCAACTGTACAAAAGAAACAATGCATTCGTGTAACATAATGACTGACTAACCAATGCATATAGAATCGCGTGCTATTATACGCGGGGAAACTGAGGGTTATGCTTCATAGTATGATTTAATTTTGTGGGTAACCTGTGCGTGACCACATGCCTATAGCCTAGGCTACTAGTGTGTCATGGACAGTATTTTTTATTTTGACAGCCAAAAGTGGGGATGCAGATGCATATTTTCCAGTGCCTACTGTGCTGGCACATCCTGTTAATTCAGGTACAGCTATCTAAGCATGTACTACTACTAAGGTTAATACAACTAATCAAAATTATCAGGGCTAATAGTTAATAGTTAATGTTATTGGTGAATGGTTCATTTTGAATGCTGATATCTAATTTAAAGTTTGTGTGTGACAGCTATTTTGATTGATATGATAACAAATGGCAGCCATTTTCCTGTTAACTAAAACCCAAAAATGTCTCCTACACATACATTCATATAATATACATTCAATATTTTAATCATTAACAGTATGCCTCTACCTATAACTACTTTCAAACTGCAAAATTTTGAGATCTAGGTATCAAACACGAAGTTTCTTACCAGTACTTCAATGGAGAAGTGTGCTTCACCAAGCACACTTGCAGTACCGTTTCCTTCCTCTAGTGGCCGATACTGAGTTACTTCCTCCAAGCACACTCAAGCACACAAAATCGTTTTTTCTAGCATTTTGGGCCAAAAAAAAAATTGAGCTAAAAATTTGACTGGGCATTCCTCTGACCTTCTTGTCATCGAATTTACATTAATAATGGTGGGGTCCAGACTTTTGGTCCCCACAAAAATTTTGGTCCCCACACTGTGAGTGTGCTGTCAGGCGTTGGTTCCCACACTGATATAAAGACAAACACACACACACACACACACACACACACACACACACACACGCACAGCCCTCGCTCCTTAACAGCCCACATAGAGCATAGCACGGGAGAGGAGACTTATAGGGCAGGAGTTCAGGAAGAGTGTGTATGTGTGTGTGTGTGTGTGTGTGTGCATGTGTGTGTGTGCGTGTGCGTGTGTGTCTGTGTGTGCGTGTGTGTGTGTGTGTGTATGTGTGTGTGCATGTGCATGTGTGCATGTGCATGTGTGTGTGTGTGTGTGTGTGTGTCTGTGTCTGTTATCTGTTAATAGCTCAAAGAGTAGGTGTCTTGAGCTTCTTTTTTTTTCCTTTGCTGTTGTCTTTTTCTTACTTTCTCTTCTCTTAGTAAATCCCAATGTTCTCTCTCTCTCTCTCTATCTATCCCTGTCTTAGTCTCTTTTTCTTACTTTCTCTCAGCTTGTGTCCTTCTCTTGCTCTGAGGGCTGATTTTTTTCTGAATAGCACTCAGCAGTTCAAGTAGAAGGACTCTATCTCTCTCCCCATCTCTTTCTGTCTTTCTCTCTACCCTTTTTCTTTCCCTCCCTCCCCTACTTTCTGTCATCCCTCCTTTCCATTGTGCTTTGCTTTCACTCCCTCTTGGTGGAAGTGGTGTGACGAAATATTGAGCTGCTGAAGTGTGTGTGTGTGTGTGTGTGTGTGTGTGTGTGTGTGTGTGTGTGTGTGTGTGTGTGTGTGTGTGTGTGGAGGGGGGGCGGCTATCAGTCAGCCTAGGTGTAAATGTCTGCGGGGAAAACATATCAGGCAACTGAAGTGTGCATAGGGTGCAAGTAGGTAGGGTGTGTGTGTGTGTGTGTGTTGGGAAGGATATATCTGGCAGCTTAGGTGTGCATGGGATGCAAGTGTGTATGTCTGTGTGTGTGTGTGTGTGTGTGTGTGTGTGTTGGGAAGGATATATCTGGCAGCTTAGGTGTGCATGGGATGCAAGTGTGTATGTCTGTGTGTGTGTGTGTGTGTGTGTGTGTGTGTTGGGGAGGATATATCTGGCAGCTTAGGTGTGCATGGGATGCAAGTGTGTATGTCTGTGTGTGTGTGTGTGTGTGTGTGTGTGTGTGTGTGTGTGTGTGTTGGGGAGGATATATCTGGCAGCTTAGGTGTGCACAGGGTGATTTCAGCCTTCCAGCTGATTTATGCGTCCTGGACTCTCTCAGTTCAGGCCGCCCTCTCCAGACGCAGCCGTTGCGGGGAGACTGGTAGCAAACACACACTCCCCCCCCCCCTCTCTCTCTTTCTCTTTCTCTCTTTCTCTCTCTCACTGTAAGCATCCATGAAGCGCTGTCGTCTCCACATCTGCTGTAAAATGGAACATAAATGCTGAGATTTGTTTTTTACTGGAGGGTTGATCTTGAAGGCTTTACTGTGCAGCAGCGTCGATGTGTTTGCACATGATTTGCAGACACCCTACAAGCGCTGGCCTAGTGGTCACTGGCCTTTATAAGTCATCTGGGCAGGCTACTGACTGAGCCGCAGTATCCCCACCAGTGGGAGCCTGCCCAGGACAGAGTCATGGCCTTGTCTGGAGCCACCCCGCTGAGCTCACCCTCCGATTTATCACGAAAGGTCATGACCCCAAAAACATTGGACAGTATCCAGAAGCAAGCCATCCAGGATATACAGTATACAGGTAACGAGAATGAATAAAACACAACACGTAAATATGCATGTGAAGGCCTTTAAGCTCTTAAAGTTTGAGTGTGCGTGTGTGTATGTGTTTGTGTTTGTGTTTGTGTGTGTGTGTGTGTGTGTGTGTGTCTGGTGCAGGAGGGTGAATGGTGCCCAACTGCTATCAAGTGTGTATGTGTGTGCGTGTGCGTGTGCGTGTGTGTGTGTGTGTGTGTTTGGTGCAGGAGGGTGAAGGGTGCCCAACTGCTATCGTGTGTGTATGTGTGCGTGTGCAAGTGCGCACGTGTGTGTGTGTGTGCGTGTGTGTGTGTGTGTGTTTGGTGCAGGAGGGTGAAGGCTGCCCAACTGCTACCATGTGTGTGTGTGTGTGTATGTGTGTGTGTGTGTTTGGTGCAGGAGGGTGAAGGGTCCCCAACTGCTATCAAATCAAAGACTGTGAGAGCCATAAACACAGTCAGCTCAGCTGTTGGGCTGTGAGAGTGTCGTTATGAGAGCAGCTAATCTAAAGGCGCTCAAAGACTTGTGGCACAACAGCAAAACATCTTGGAACATCAAAAAATATATGCCAGGCATTCTCCATGGGACAGAAATACAACTTATTCCCTTATGTTTTGTTTCAGTTGTGTGTGTGTTGGTTCTGTGTAGTTGTTTACACGTATACTGACTTGTGTATGTTCTTGTGAGTGTGTGAGCATGTAATTGTGATTGTGTGAGCATGCAATAGTGTGTGTGTCTGTGTATGTGTGTGTGTGTGTGTGTGTGTGTGTGTGTGTGTGTGTGTGTGTGTGTGTGTGTGTGTGTGTGTGTGTGTGTGTGTGTGTGTGTGTGTGTGTGTGTGTGTGTATTTGGCTACCGATTCCCGTCCATTTTCTTTACATTCACATGGACCTCCTCACCTGCTCCTGATTTCTTCTCTTGAAAAACAAAGACACAGAAATGTGTGTGCGTGTGTGTGTGCGTGTGCGTGCGCATGTGTGTGTGTCTGTGAAGAAATAGCTGTGAGCTTATAGAGGCTCGTGCCTTACTGTGAACAATGGACTGGTTTTGGTGCACTGATCCCGACAAGTCAATCAGCACATACGGTTTGCATTTCGCCCTGCTAGGATTTCCCTCCTGTTAGCTTTCCTCTCTGTACCAGCGCTCTCACATGCTCTCCATAACACACACACACACACACACACACACATACACATACACACACACACATGCACACACACACACACACGCAAAATGTGAAATGCAATGCACATGCAGACACACACAAGTGCAAAAGTGCACATAAATCCATACACCCACACACATACACATACACACTGTGCTTGTGTCAACACAGCTAAGTGGGAAAGGAAAGGTGGATCCAAACGGTTGCCATTGGCTAATCTGTCCTTTATTTTGGAATCCAACACTGGGAATAAATGAAATTCCTGAGGATCCACAGCTCTGTCAGCGTAATGACTGTCCTTCAGCCACCCCTGACATTTATCAAATTAGAAACAGATCCCTCTTCTCTCTCTCTCTCCCTCTCTCTCTCTCTCCCCCTCTCTCTCTCCCACACACTCTCTCTCAATTTCTCTTCCTCCTCCCTCCAACCTGTAACTGCCCCCCCCCCCTCTCTACCACAGCACCTCAGGCTTTGTTGGTATTATTGTGGAATGTTCACAAAAATAATCCCTACAAAAAAGTAGCCAAAGTGAAGGTCTTTATTTAATGCACTGCAGTTGCTGGATGTGGGCCACAAATGGTATGTGTTTGTTTGTTTGTTTGTTTTTGTTTATGTGTGTTTGTTTACTTTTTTGTGGATTGTTTTGCATGTCCCAAAGCTAAACCCTTTCGCAATGCTGAACTCATTGCTATTCTAGTTTGGGTTTTGCCAGCCTTGATTACATTCTTTGGGTTTTTTTAAGATTGTTTGTTTGCTTGTGTGTGTGTGTGTGTGTGTGTGTATGTGTGTGTGTGTGTGTGTGTGTTTGTATATGCGTGTGTGTATGTGCGTGTGTGTGTGTGTAATGTGTTCCATTCCAGATCATTTCTTTTGTTTTCTATTCTACTCTTTCATCATTCATGCAATGTCTTGTTTTCAAGTCGCAAACATGAGAAAAGTCCAAGTGTAAACATTAAAAGTAAACGTTGTATCTAACTGAAATAAGCAGTGTAATCTTTGTGCGTGCGTGTGTGTGTGTGTGTGTGTGTGTGTGTGTGTGTGTGTGTGTGTGTGTGTGTGTGTGTGTGTGATTGTGTAGTTTCTATAACTGGGAGACACAGGTGTCCACCTCGAACGCTAGCCCCAACTACCAGGTGATAGCTGAGAACTCCACTGGACTGCTGTTCCAAAACAAACGAGATCGTAAAATTCTTAATGTTGACCCCAAGGTAAGGAAAGCTGTGTGTGTGCACTTGAGTGTGTTTTATCTGACCATTAATTAATGTGTATGTGTTTATACTCTATATTGTTCAAAGAGGTTGACAGTCCGCCCTCTCTGTACCCCCAACCCCTCTTTACCTTTCTCAAACTCAAACTCAAATAGACTTTATTGGCATGACAATTCACATGTTGTATTGCCAAAGCAAAGCAATATCTCTCTCTCTTCTCTCCCTCTCTCTCTCCTCCCCCTTCTCTTTGACTGAGTGAGTCTCATTCCCTCAGCAAACAGATGGCAGTTGATGGAGATCACCTGTTGAGGCTCATTACCAGCCTATATGCCAGGTGTGTGTGTCTGTGTGTGCGTGCGTGCGTGTGTGCACACTTACAGGCCAAGGTGCCTGACGGACTCAGTGTACAGTTGAATCACTTGTGTATAATCAATACTTGATTAGCCAGACTTTCCTTAATCAGCTGAAACAGCACCCCCAACCACAATTTCTGTATAAAAT
>JAIFZK010000205.1:592500-772500 GCA_027481765.1 Tenualosa thibaudeaui
GTGTGAAAGTGTGTATGCATTTGCGTGAGTGCAATTGGTGAGCAACATCTGGCTGTAGGAAAGTGTGGGCAGGGAGAAGAAGGAAGATGGTTAGAGCCGTGTGTGCGTGTGTGTGTGTGTGTGTGTTATAGAAACATCCCCAAGCGCTCAACCAGTACCTTCACAATTCATAAATACAAACGTCAATCTGCTGCCTGTTTCGCTTCCTCACTCTGCCTGAGCTGCCTGACTGGTATTCTGTGAGGGCCCATATCAGATCCAGCCCACCTCATCCTGTCCATATAGAAACATTGAGTACTGTTTACTTGCGTTCTCTCTCCCAGAATGCACCACCTCAAACTGGCTCATCGCTACGCTTACATTTATGCATTTAGCAGATGCTTTTATCCAAAGCAACTTACATTTGTCAACTATCAATTACTTCAGGGCCAGTCTCCCCTAGAGCAACTTAGGGATAAGTGCTTTCCTCAAGGGCACAACATTGGCATGCCAGCCAGGTTCCTTAACTACTACACTACCACCGCCCATTGCTGAGCTTTGTGTGAGTGAAGACAGCCCATGTTCATGCATGCTAGCTATTTCGTGAGGGGACAATACTGAGCCATTTTTTTAACATAGTACTAAACAGGAATCAAAGCATGCATTCAGAAGAGGAGAGTCTGAGCATGAAGGGAAATAGTAATGTATGAGTTACATGCTACGCTAGACAGTACAAAAACTACTCAAGATAAAACAGAGTGCTGTTTTAATGTTGCTGAAGTTGTCCTTCTCAACCATGTGCTGACAGTTGGACAGTGACACAGGAGTACTGCTCTATCTCATGTGTGGGGCTGGCTTCCGCCCCGAAGGAACTTGCTGTGTGTGTCAGCAGGCAGAAGCAGGCTATGCAGGGCTGATGTTGTGGCAACTCAGCCGAACAAAATGTTTCTTCTGTTTATCTAAACAAATTAAAGGCAGTGTATGTGTGTGTGCTTGTGGGGGGGGGGGTGTCTTTTCATCTCTCCCCCTGGATATGAGCTGAGGTGGAAAAACACTGCATTTTAGAGAGAAAGAAAGACAGACAGAACTCGTTCTGCATTGCACCCAGATTCTCCATCATTTACCTATTAGTCACTCAATAATGACTCTTTTTTCCAAAGCATGAGAGACTCACATTTACAAATAGACTTCAAAATACCCAGAGCCTGTGGCTGGTGCCCATTTCCTGGTTTGGGGCTCTTCCAGGTCGTTGCTGCAGCCACCAGATTTTTTTTTTTTAAAACCCTGATTATAGGCGTCCCCTTAAAAAAGTCCCCGAGCCTAGAACTGATTTTATCAAAAGGGCGGTGGGGGGAAGTATTTAATTAGACAAGAATAACAACGAATGAACGATCTTTTAATGGGTTCCTTGTGCAGGCTCCTGTGTGTGCGCTAAATGTTTTTGTCCAACAAGAAACTGCCTGATGAATAATTAGTTGCTGTTGCGCACGAACAAGCACACATACAGATGCTGGAACCGGTTTGTTGGCATGGTTGGATCTGTAGGCTATGTGTCCCGAACTCAGCTGCTATTGAGGATTTCATCCTCACCCTTCTTAATTGCGAGTCCACCTCAAAATTCTTACATTCCGGACAGGTTACTCAGGACCATCTGACCGCGTGATCCGCCCCGCTGGCAAATGCATCCCACTCTCTTGCGGCCCGGTGTGGACTGGAACAAACCCTCCGGTTGGAAGGCTATGTGGCAGTTCACTGTAAAGGGTCGCTCCGTCAAACATGTTTTTAAACTCGTTTGGCCTCACACAGCCTGAGCTTACTGATGGGGTTAGATGGAAGTACAGAAGCTACCTACCGCAGGAGACACTCATACTGATGCGCGCACAGAAATACACACACAAGGCAAACATCCAACATGCGCCAGTTACCATGATGGACGTGTTCATACACACATGCAAAGTGGTTTAATCTTTAGCTTGACACATGCCATAATAAATGAACCACAAGAATTAAAACAAAGGCAGATGTTTCCCTCACACGTGGTCGTATTTTCCATGTAGCCTGTGCCTAGACTGTTCTATAGATAGAAATGTTGAGAAATCACTAGAAATTAGTATGCGCAAGGTTTGAAAAAGAAGACACAAACTTCATGCATGTAACTCCCAAATGGCGAAACGAATCAAAGTTTCACTACTCCGTAGCCTATTTGACCGTGGTCTACGATAGCAGATCCGTGGTGTGAGTGGGATTGCTGTGAGTCAAATAGCGTGTGTGAGAGGGGCCGTATTTAAAGCCTGCGCATGGATCTGGTGTGTTGGGGATGCAATGGGCCATCCGGATCAGACCGTCACGTACAGGATGCGTGTGCTTAACTCTATTGAACTAGAGTAAATAGGAGCGAGAGCCGTTAATGCCGCCAATAAGCCGCGGCATTCAGCACGGCACACCAGACACACAACTTTGCTGTGAAACATTTCACGGATCTTACCTTCGACCATTCCAAACAGTAGAAAATGAGTCATGCCATCGCTCACTGGGGACGGTTTAACATCTGTCTGGTCTGGCGCCAAGACAGCGGAAAACAAATATTGTTACCTTCCTTAGCCAGAAAGGATTTTAATTTCAAGTCTTAGATCTAATTATTTTAGTCGTTCCTTGTGCATCACAACTACGTTTATTTTGTATCACCATAGACAATTAAATTCACCCTCTGAATTCTCACAGAACAACATTACTACAGATGTTAGAATCAACCCAGAGATGGCGGTGTTAAAGTGTTAAACCATAAAGCCTATTGTAGTGCAATTTCTCTCTCTCTCTCTCTCTCTCTCTCTCTCTCTTCTCCCTCCCTCCCTGCCCCACTGTTGCGCGGTTTCCGTGTTGGAGAGGAATACCCAACAGTTCTCTCAACCCCTATATATTACAAGCACAACGGGCTTTACTTTCTATGAAAGCTGAGAAGGGGTGCGATTGGCTGTCTGTTCCGACATCAGCCCACAGTTAAGATACAAAACCATAGGGACTACCCCGCTGGACCCCTACAGTCAGCTGCAAGGTGGTGGACCTCAATTTGCACGAACATCCCCCGGCGCACTGACGGTCTCAGGATTTACAACACTTGTGTTGGAGGAGAGTTCACCGCCTTCACCCCAGTGTCTGAACGTAACTTTCCGCTGCTCTCGCCCTGGACGGGTGATGGTTTCTCACACGACAGGCAGCATTTCGGGGACAATCTCTGCAGCTACAGCCTAGAGGAACTCTTATATTCGTCAACGCTCTGCAGTCGGACTGACACCGAAGCATGGCGAGTTGTCAGCGTGTGTTTGTCCTGCTTCTTGGATGGAGCTATCTGTACCTTGGATACTGCGCTCGCTTAAAAGACCATTTTACGGGACTCAGTAAGGACCTGGAGTTGGGGCTTTTCCTGGACGGTCAAGACAATGACCAGCACGCCAAAAAAGCAGAGGACGACCTGAGTCCACAGGACACGGTGTCCGAACACATGCAGATGCTTTATACCAAGTATAACCAGGCAGGTTTTCCATTCAAGGACGGGAATACTGTTCGAAGTTTCAGAGCGCACTTGGGTATGTATATAACACTTTGTTATGAGCTTTCCGGTGAAGTTGTAAAATGACACTACCAAGACATGATGTCTTCGTACCTATAAAACCTGGTTGCGACATTTCGTTGTCTAGTTGTTTTACGGTTGTCCTACATTGAAAGGTTTGTATGACACTGTTCGCTGTAGAGCTGCACTTGTTTGTCTGCCGCACAAGTTGTGGATCCACCTGTTGATCGTCGATGCATGGGAAAGCTGAATGGAATTTACAGACGCATTCCTTCAGCAGCTTGTCTCTACTTCTGATCCAAACATTAATTTAAAATGTAGTATTGTTACTCCTATAATCCATCGCACTTTAATTTTGTTATTACACAATGATCAATCAGCTGAACATTTCTATGCGTGAGCACATTACGTTTGCATTCTTTTCAATTGCATTCATTGCGTATAGGCTTTTACATGGATTGAAGGTATTTTATATTAAAACGCATTCAGCCACTGCAGTTGCAGTAACTCAAGCACTTTGTTCCAAGCCCAAGCAGACTCACCAATATCTTAGAAAGTACTGCTCTCTACCGGTGGTCTTTGGCAACGCAGATTGAAGGGCGCACATTTGTTTGAATCTGAGTGTATGTGGAGTGACTTGGTCAGCTACTTTTGGAATGTCTTGATCTTGCAGAATGATTAATGTAACGTTTTCATCTTCCAAACAGGGAATATCAACAATAAGAATTTGCAGATCTTCAACTTAACATCTCTCACAAAGACGGAGAAAGTGCTTTCTGCCACTCTGCACTATTACATCGGGGACCTCCACAACCACACTCACGGCTGCGTGCGGCCGAAACACTGCCCTCGCCATGGCCTCCGGCAACGCGGGCACGTTCAGCTGGGCATTTGGAGTTTTGCCTCCGTTGCCAACAACACCAGAACTCTCGGTCACTTCCTAATCAATGTTTCTACAGTGTACAGGGATTTCATCTCGTGGCAGTGGAAGGACATTACACGCGTGATCAATCAGGCCAAACACCACGACGAGCTTCTAATAGGTGTTGATATCAATTCGCAAGGCAGAAGGCCTTGGAAACAACTACTGTTAGACCGTACACCTTACATTTTGGTCTATGCGAATGACTCAGCGATTTCCGAGCCCGAAAGCGTAGTATCGACGCTGCAAAGACACAAAGCCACGGTCATTCCGGGACTCCACCGGCTGGGACTTCACAACCGGAACGCCACGACTCATGCCAGGAGGAGACGGTCCGCCAACATCCTCTTGCCTTTACAGAACAACGAGCTCCCAGGCCCGGAGTATCCATATGATGCCAATGGATGGGACGAGACGAGTCCGTACGACCCCGTCGAGAGCAAACCAGCCAAGAGGCCACGTAAAAAGACGCGAAAAAACCACCGGCACAAGAACCCACTCCTACAGTTTGACGAACAGACCATCAAGAAGGCGCGTAAGAAGCAATGGAATGAGCCGCGTAATTGCGCGCGCCGGTACTTGAAGGTTGACTTCGCTGACATTGGCTGGAGCGAGTGGATTATCTCCCCGAAATCCTTTGATGCTTACTACTGTGCGGGCTCCTGCCAATTTCCAATGCCAAAGGTTGGTAAATATTAGTCTGTCGTACATAAGTCAGCTTGTCCCAGTGATCTCTCTCTCTCTCTCTCTCTCTCTCTCTATGTGCGTGTATGTATGAGTTTGGATCAATTGTTGTCATGCTGTGTCTGCTGTTATTGCATGGATATTGACAGCGTTAGGGCACGGTCTCTGTCTGCGCAATCTACAAAATAAGATTAAAGCGCCGCCCTGTGGGGTCAATGTGTAACGTGGCAGGGAATGAAAACTCATCAAATGAGATTCCCCATTTTTGTGCAATAGCTGATTTTTTTAAACGTGTGGAGACCATGCTGAGTATACCATTTAAAATGTCAATGAGATCAAATGTTCTTACGTGTACTATATCAAAAAACGGGGAGCGGATCAGAGCGTTATGTGTGCGTTATGTTATGTTGGAAACGTTTTGAGTATCTTCAGGGTTAAGGTTGTTATATTATCATAATATAAATTTTACCGACGTTAAGGGGACCATTTCCAGACCCCACTCTGAGAAGAACAGTTTTGTGCAACCCTTGCGGTATTGACAGGTGTTTCAAAGCAGCTTTACTTATAAATTGAATCAAAGAAGCTCCCTCTCTCTTTCCCTCTCTACAAGGACCCTCTGTGTGCTGAGAGTTGTTTGTCATCTTCATTATGTTATTCACCCTCACAATAGTGTTGCACAGACTGACCTGTGATCGGAAACAAAGCAGATTGTTTTTTTGTTTTTGCAGAAACAAAAGCAGTTGACCATAACATTCCCATGCTCTTTCTTTGTCTCTGTCTCTCTGTCTCTCTCTCTCGCAACTTTCTCTCTTTCAGTCTCTGAAGCCCTCCAACCATGCCACCATCCAGAGCATTGTGCGGGCAGTGGGAGTGGTGCCAGGCATTCCTGAGCCCTGCTGCGTCCCTGAGAAGATGTCTCCCCTCAGCATCCTCTTCCTGGACGAGGACAAGAACGTGGTGCTCAAGGTCTACCCCAACATGACCGTGGACTCCTGCGCATGCAGATAATGGACCACCACCAGTCCCCGTCCTCCTCCTCCTCCCCCCTTTTCCCCCACACCTCTATTTCTATTTCCAATCCCTCCAGCACACACCCCCTCCTCCTCCACCTGAGACCCCTCTGGATCTTCAGCCTTTCCTGTGATGCCTTTGGGTTCCTCCATTGGTGCCATTTTTTTTTTTGTTGGCGCCAACGGGATGTTCACCTCAGTTGTCGGGGGACCAGAGAGACTGCAGCCTGCAGCCCACAGTCCACCCCCCACTTCCTCAAGCAGCCTCCTGAGACTGACCCAGGTGTGCTCTGTGGAGACTCAAAAATGGACCGGAGACTGTTCACCCAGTTAAGATATTGACTCGCTTTAAATCAGCATGGCCACAAGTGCCAGTGGGAAAAACCATAACAGACTCCTCAAGAAAGTGCCTTTGGGTTGGGAGGAGATGCCCAATGACTTGAAGATTCCTCACCCATTGCAGCACCTATTCAAACTGGTAACCGCTGCAGCACTATGATCGATGGCTTCAGCAGTGTAATAGGACATGTTGCCTTTCTGATGGAGAGGTTCATGAAAGTGGAGATCAGGCGGAACAGTGGTGAACCATAATTCCACAGCTTTCTTCTGTATTTATAATGTTGCCTTGACAACCTCCTACGCAAGACCTGATCCCAGTATCCATATGGCTGCTATATACAGCATACACAGTTAATATGCATATATTTTAAATGAGAGGCCAAAATATGTGTTCTATGGCTGTTTTGTTTCCTGTTGTGTGTGCTGTCATTATATACCTTGCCTGGAACATGTGCATACTGTTTGCTATGATTATATTGTCACACAAAGTGACGTAAACATCACCACATTGCTTAGTGTTTCCAAGTGGTCAGTCTCATCTGTATATGCCTTTGTTTTGCTTCTGTTAAGAGATGACCCAGATGCTTATGGTGGTAAGTTCATAGGGGTACAGTCACATATGGCTTGTACTTAGTAGATACAGGGATGGTGTATATCAATGCATGTGTATAGAGAAACTTAGTATAAAAGTATAAAAGAATTGCATCCATACAACAGTGATGTACCTGGATAATGTAAAGATTATAGGGAAATGTGTATTATTTTAGCTCTAATAGGAAGTACTCTTAATCCGCCATCTCTGTGTCTGTCTGTCTACTGTATGGCTTTGAATTTCTGTATGTATGGTCAATATTCAACTGCCTATTGCATAGTTCTGTGGCATAGTCCCAGGCTTGGGTTAAGAGTGCCAGAGCTGATGTATGAGTGCAGTGTTTAGAGTTGCTTGTAATTGGGCTTTATCAGTCATGCAGCCTGCAGTGTTGTCTCACCGTGTTGTGTGCTCAGTATCCCGCACTGTGTAAGACGGCAAACCGTTCCATTCCAATATACCACTATCACAAAGCAGCAGAGCAGCCGCTGAGGCCAACGCAAATACACAGTCGTGTGTGCCAAGTTTCATATCTAGGTTCTTTATCATCAAACATGGCGAGCATGCGGTTAACGGTTTCACTGAACAGGATTCTCATTTGTTTACGTAGTGCTGGAAGGAGACGTTGAGAACTGACCAGTACTTCTACCAAACGCCAAACCAAAGAAATACCGTATGCAGGAGTTTATTAGAAAACAAGTCATACATGCGTATACGAGTGAGACAGGTATTTATTCAGAAAAGGAATCTAGATGCTAACACTTTCTTCATTGTATTTGTATATTCGAACTGTACATATTGTCAATTACATTACTGTGATGTAACTGATGTTTTCTAAGAAAGTGCCTTTAACAAATGAATATGTCAGCCATTTTAAAGCTAGGTTGTATTTCTAAAGCCACTTACAGTAGATTAGCAAAATACCTTTTAGAATGATAAAGAAAATGAAATATTTATTTTTGTTTTCCATTTAAAGCCGACACAGCATTTTTACGTCAAATATTTGTTAAGTTAAAAGAGGATGACGTTGGTCCTCTGTCTATATAACTGACAACATTTTAGAAAACACATTTGTAGTGTATATGGAGATTCGATTTCTGTTTATAGTGAAATATTTGCCACTTTGCTTGGGATGGCTTGCAGTTATTCTTGATTAAGTGTGGTATTGAGTGGACTCTGTTCTACTCATAGACTAGCATACGCATTCAGAACAGAACTCTCTATGGGAAATTATACGACTTTATTTAATATATAAATATATAAACGTCACATTATAGAATAAGAAATATAACCAGAGCACTCTTCTAATTTGTATATTTCTATCAAAGAGCTTCCTATAACATAATGTATAATCTGTTTTGTAAATGATATGTCCAAGGCAAAAGGATTTGCTTGTATCATAAGCTTCATAAGAAAGTATATTTGTATATGGAAATGACCTTCAAATGCATTTATTTATTTTCTGTCAATTGCATAATTCCCTTGTCTTGTTTTTTCTGTCATTACATTGTCATGGGACAAGATTTCTGACGTAAGTCTTCCTGTTAGACATACTCACATGAGGTCTATTCCAGGAAGCCTACAGAGCTAAAGAGGAAACAGGATGTACAACCTATGATACCATAGAAGTCAGCTCTGTCAGTGAACACCTCTGTGTTTTAGTCCTCCCCATGTAAGAGATCAGCCCTCTGCAGACTAGTCAAGTCAATACATTCAAATCAATAAAGTTATATATGAATAGGCTGCTGTCTTCTTGTTGAGTTTTTATCTGGGTGTGAAACATGGACCCTCCGGTCTTGAATCTGATTTACATGCTACTCTGTGGAGCTCCATGCTGCTGGACAGCTCTCAGGCTCTGCAGGGAAGGTGAAGGTGTCTACATAAGAGTGACATGAGCATATCATTAGCATGGCGTATCGTGAAAATGTAGAATTGACACCGAGGTACACATACAAAAACCAAATGGCACTTGCACCAAATGTCATAAACATTAATGAAGTGTCATTAAGGTTCATGATAAGTGTCATGCCATGTTAATGACGCCTTCAAATAAAGTATTACTGGACTTTTACCTTCTGAAGCTGGACTATTATACGTCTGGACAGATCCTCCCCCGAGTCTCCTTGTCTTGACCTTGTCTATACACAGTTCCACACTCTCTCTCTCTCTCACACACACACACACACACACTCCTCTGGGATTGGTTAGCGTAAGCACAACAAACATCCATTCTACAGAGCAAAATACTACTCATTTAATCATAAACTCATGCACTCAAACAGTCATACACATGATAGATAGATAGATAGATAGATAGATAGATAGATAGATAGATAGAACAAGACCTCATAAGTAGTTCAAGGACACACAGTGTTTATTGTAAAAACATTTACAGCAAGGCTATAGCATTTTCACAGCTTTCCTTAATTTAGTGTTTATATACATATCAGTGTGTAATACCTCAAAAACACAAACTCTCAATTGATCACCATCATCAAATCACTAGTGGGGGTCACTCTGTGTGTGATTTGAACATTAGACAAGATCTTAAGGGAGCACAACTATTGGCACAGACTGGCTTTTAATAAACCCTTAGCACTGGTAAATACAGAGTTAAAATGGACAAATTATTGTGATCTGGCACAAAGACTGTGATGTTAAATAACATTTAAAAAATATAAATGAAACATAAGATCTGTGGCACCACTACTGCAGTCCACCTAGGGAGCTCAGAGAGCCATGAGGTGAGTAGTTTTGCAGTGTTTCCAAAGTACAAAGAATTCACCAAATACACATTTGCCATGAATGTGGCATAGGTTCTATGTGTCAAACGATTCCCAAGAAAAACCTGCACACTTATCGTCATTTTGCACAAAGTAATCAAAGTGTGCAAAGATCATAAGTGAGCAGATGAATTCCCTTGGGAAGAAGTATATTTGCTCTGCACCTTCAATGTGCAGAATGACTTCCTTCAGCTGAGGCTCTAGGTGCTCTTAGCTTGTTCCACTCGTACCGTGCTGTTCATTGACTGGTGAGATACTGGGTTCAGTGTTGGTAGCCATTGGAGAACACAAGGACCCTAAGAACTCCAACTACTGAATGAGGATTCCGATAACTTGGGTGAGCAACCCAAGAACTAGGCAGTAGAACATGTGGTTCAACTGTTTTCTTACTAATGTCTAACCTTCTATCCACAAGCAGTCAAGATTGGCCCAAAATATTTTCCAGTTGTACTCTTTTTTTCATCGTTTGACTAAGGCACACTCAACACTTTCCATGAAGCAGAGAAAAGTCAGAGATACCCAGGGTGTTTCCAGAGCAGATGAGGCTTGGCCCAGCAGAGGGGTCAGGCCCTGATATGAGCCCTGTGTGTGTGTGCATGTGTGTGTGTGTGTGTGCATGCGTGTGTGTGTCTGTGTGTGCGTTTGTGTGTGTGTGTCTGTGTGTGCATGTGCCCGCGTGTGTGTGTCTGTGTGCGTGTGTGTGTGTGGTCCTTTTTTCCACCATTGCTCCCTTCTTTCAGCTCTGAACCTCATCCCTGCTGTCCTCATCACATGGCTACATGTATGCGCACACACAAACACACACACACACACACACACACACACACACACACTGTGGATGTACTGTGTGTGTGTGAGAGAGAGACAGGAACACACACTCTTCCTCTCTCCCTTTCTCTCTCTCTCTCTCTCTCTCACACACACACACAAAGAATACGTTCTTAATGTCTATTCTTCTTACCTGAGACAAAAGAAAATCATGCTGGATAATATCCAGCATACTGTCCATAAATCACCTTGGCTTAAACTAATATAGTGCACATGACATGATTGTGTGAACTCCTGACCTGGGCCCATTATTATGGTCAATTCTTCTAATGCCTAATAGACCCCGTCTCTTCTCCCTTGCCACCATGCTCTCTCCCTCTCTCTCTCTCTCTCTGTCCATCCAAATGGGAATGCACATGCAGTGAGCCCACATGAGTTGTCGTGAGATAACTGGCCTCTGAGAGTCCTCTGCAGGCTGAGAGGTGTAGGGTGGCTCTGGCTGATGACTTTAGGCCGACTCTCTCTTTCTCTCTCTCTCTGTGCTCCCTTCTCTGCCTCTCTGGCGTCTCCCAGAGGACAGCAGTGTGACAGAGAGCCACCGGGACAGTGCACACACTCCACATTACCAGCCAGCATGGCCACTGGTGACACTACTGGTCTCTACTGACACACTTAAAACACACGCCCAACAGGACTCGCTGATGCGGTCTCTGCTGACACACTCGAAACACACCCTGTTTGCAGCGCCAGCCGTCACGGCCTCTGCTGACACACTCAACACACATCCAGCAGCAGTGCCATCGTGGGCCCCCGGTGACACACACAAACACACACACGCCACAGTGCCAGACTTCACAGCCACTACTGAAACACTTTGTTCAGAATGGCCAGACAACACTCATTAATCCAACTCAAGGGAGGAACAGGGGGAAAGAGAGAGAAAGAGAGAGAGAGGGACAGGCAGAAAGAAAGAGAAAGAATCAGAGAGCCACACATTCAGAAATCGATATCCCAGCCTGACACCTCGTCTGCTGGGATGTCTTCATCAGGTGGATACGTGTCAAAGTAGCTGTGGTCTGTGGGTCCCGCCAGCTGGAGAATACAGAGAGAGAGAGAGAGAGGGAGAGAGAAACAGGTAGATATAGAAGGAAACAGTGGGAGGGAGAGAGAAAATAAAAGAGAAAGAGAGACAGACAGAGAGGAAAACAGAGGGGAGAGAGAAAGAGAGATAGAGATCCAGACAAACGGAAGATGAGAGAGTGAGTGAGTTACAGTAGCATAGCCAAGCTGCAAAAACAACAGATGTGTTTTGATGCGGTGGGAGTGCTGATCCACAGACAGCTGGCGAGCGGCCCACGCTGGGCTGCTGTACTGACCTCCCTCCTCAGAGGGGATTTCAGACTCCGGTTCTTCAACCCAGACCAGCTGAAGCCACTGAACCACCTGAAACACAAACACAGACAGGGGCTTGCTTAGGCTGACATGGGGTCAGTGCAGTACATCCTGTGTGTGTGTGTCTGTCTGTGTGTGTTTGTGTGTGTCTGTGTGTATGTGTATGTGTGTCTGTCTGTATTGTATGTGTGTGTGTGTGTGTTTGTGCGCCGATGGGTGTGTGTGTGTTTCTAAAGTCGATTAACCGTCTACAAGACAGAACCACTGTCACTCAGGCTGACTGGGGTTGGGGCACTGTGCGTGTCTGTGTGTGTGTGAGACTTGGGGTCAGAGCAGACATGTGGACATTAAGGCAGGGAGATCAGGCTGACGGCGTGACAAGCGTGACCCCACATGTGCTTATTCTGGGATGTATTGTTGGGGTGAGCCTGGGTCATGGGTATTTACATTTCCCATAATTCCTCTCCAAATAACACATCAGCATTCCTTCACCAGCAAGCAGCCAGGGGAACACAACCACAGCCACAAGCATTTTACTAAGAATCAGATCAACACCGCAACCAAGATATACAGCAGCAGCTATGGCCAGATGCCTCACTGTGTGTGTGTGTGTGTGTGTGTGTGTGTGTGTGTGTGTGTGTGAAAGAGAGAGAGAGGTTTTGTGTGTGTTGGGGGCAGTGTTTGTGTAGGGTTGTTTGCAAGAGAGAGAATATGTTGACAACATTGTGTGTGTCTGTGGCAGCATGGTATATATGTGTGTGTGTGTGTGTGTGTCTGTGTGTGTGTGTGTGTGTGTCTGTGTGTGTGTGTGTCTGTGTGTGTGTGTGTGTGTGTGAGGTCCATGATCAGGGCAGGTGGAGGTGAAAAGGTGAATTCTTGTCAGCAAACACACACACACACACACACACACACACACACACGCATGCACATACACACACAAACACACACACACACACACACACACACACACACACACACACACACACACACACACACACACACGCACACACTGGCCCCCAGTGGCCTGATGGCTAGAAAACACACCAAGATGAAAGGGATGAGATGATAGGGTAGAGGACAAGCAGAGAAGAGAAAAAATGAGAGAAGAGAGGAGAGGAGAGGAGTGGAGAGGAGAGGAGTGGGACACATGCAGGTCAAGATCATTATCTGTCCATCTGTTCACTTTTAGCCCATTATTCAATTACTGCCCCTCTGTGTGCCACCACACTAATGCAGCCCAGGCCCAAAGGAGAGGCCAACCAGGGGAGAGAAAGAAAGGGAGAGAGAGGGAGAAAGAGAGAAAGAGAGGGCGAGAGAGAGAGGGCGTGGGGGGGGGGTGAGATGAGATGATGGTGAACAAGCATAAATAGTGCTATTTATTTAACAGAGAAAAAACACATGGAGAGAGAGGGGGGGGGGACATAAATGTGGTAAGAGAATACACAGGAGAAATGCGAACAGATTGTATGTGTGATTGAGAATGTGTGCGCGTGTGTGTGTGTGTGTGTATCTGTGAGTGTATGTGTATGTGTGTGTGTGTGTGTGTGTGTGTGTGTGTGTGTGTGTGTTTGTATGTGTGTTTGTTTTCTAGCAACAAGGCACTCCTCAGCTCACAGCTTGGGGCCCCAAATGCAAATAATTGTCAGGTTCCCAACTGTAACATAGAATTCAACAAGATACACCTGACATTACCTACTGTATGTAGACGAGTTAGATAGAAGAGTTAGATTCAGGCAACCGACTTTACAGTTGGAGCGACTGCTTGCGCCACTGTGGGGAATCACAGCTGCTGTGTTTCCCCACAGTCTGCTCGGTGAGTTCGGACAAACAACTTGGAGGAGTTGGATAACGCCAGCCATGGCACGTTAACCAGGCTAGCGCCTGCTCAGTTTCTCATTTAGCTACACCACTGTGTCAGAGATCAACCCGTAGGCTTAGGTTTCCACCGACTCTGGGCTTTTGCAGACCAATCAGCGAACAGAGGTAGGACTGAATGTGAAGACGATGACCTCAAGTGGTACGTTCCAGCACATAACATACGCCACAGCAAGCAGCAGAGATTAGTTGAAGCAGAAAGCATTTGATGCTTTGCACAAAGTGAAACAATGTCGAAGCGTTTGGTGCTTTAGATCAGTGGCACATAGCCTACCCATGTCAGTGCACTGACTGTATACCCCAGGTAAACCCTTAGGAGCCAGGCCTGTGGAATGCTTCCCTGAAAACACTAGATTAGATGACTTTATTGTCATTACACATGTATGAATACAGAGTAACGAAATACAGTTTAGCATCTAATCAGAAGTGCAAATAACAGAAAGTGCAATATGTATAGTATGTGCAGTATGTACATGTTTGAATGTTAAGAGCAGTTATGTACACATAAGAGCAGTGTAAAAGTGGGAACAGATATGTGCAGATTATGTACAAATAAATTATGGTGGGAATAATTATGTGCAGATTATGTACAAATAAATTATGGGAGCACTAGCACCCATTCAACGGGATGTGACACCCATGTGTCTGTGAAGGAAAAACACTGAGATGACAAGAATCTAAAGCAGGCTGACAACTTTACAGTTGGTAGTACTGCTTGTGCCATTGTGAAATCACAGCTGTGGTGCTACAACTTCAGAAAGCTACAACAATGCCATCTCCAGGGCAACTGATTAACCAATTGATTGATTTCACCATTGATTTCAATGGCTTACGTATGTCAAAAAGCTACAGAGGAGAGCTTTTTGTCAACTCTTAGCCCTCCTGTTCAAAGTCTCTAAGTGCTCTCAGTGGGAAAAAGGAATAGCTGACCAGCAGTCTGCAGGCAATGAAGCTTGAATCAGGAACTTAAAATCTTGATTGTCTGTGTGAGCAAGAAGGAGGGATGAAAGCAGGAAAGCTCTCTCCCCATCTATCTCTCTCTATCTCTATCTCTATCTCTCTCTGTTTTCAGCCATCTCACCTGTGCTTCTTGATGTCTGTGATTCCATTCTTCAGGTTGCCCAGACGCTCAGATGGGTTCTGCCTGCAATCAGGGTAGAGGAACACAGACAGACACAGACAGACACAGACACAGAAACAAACACAGACAGGCCCATCAGACAATCATGTTACTCCATCATGGATGTACATGTATTTGATGTTGTAGTGTTACAATGAGGAGGAAAGCAGTAATTTTGAGTTAGACTACAGTGACATTACATTTCTGCTGTGGTGTAGTCCATGTGTAGTTGGCCTTGCATGTGTGTGTGTGTGTGTGTGTGTGTGTGTGTGTGTATAGTGTAGTGTGGTTGCATACTTGCACAGCTTGCGGATGAGGTCTGCTGGCCTTTTGGTGATTCTCTTGGGGAAGTCCAGAGACTCAATGCCCCTCAGTATGAAGGTGTAGGTGATCATCTGGTCTGAGCCGGTGAAGGGGGGGCTGTGGGGGGAGGAGGAGGAGAGGGGGCTTAGGACACACATGGATCAGGAAGGAATCCTGGAATCCCCCAACCCTTGGCCATTTTCAGTTTATGGTCTTTTTGAACCAAAAAATTGACTTCAGTTGACTTCCTCTCCATCATTATCGTTCTCCACATCACAATCACCATCACCATCGTCATCACCATTACCATCATCATAATCACCATCGTCATCATAGGTTTATGTACTGATATGTGTGCACTGGTTTTCCTCTTAATTGATCTGACAGGCCTTAAACAGGCCTTAAAGTAATGTTTCATTAACGTTATTATTGCGTTAGCATACTGACTGCAGGTCTGTTGGAACAGCTGGTTCCTCTAACCCACACCCTATCTCTCCCTTCCTCATAATTACTGCATGTCTCTCAGCCACTGACCTGAGTCCACTGGAGCGTAACAATGCCAAGAAAGGTTTCTGTGAAATATTTAAATCCAAACTGAGAGACTCACCATTATGTAAGACAGTTGGTAAATACTTAGCAAAGAATGATGTCCAAAAAAACACAGCACCACGTGCCAAAACCACTCTGGTAGTGGAGAGAGGTCTGATTGTTTCCTGTCTTACTGCATATAGTTTGCTGTATTTGTTTGCATGCAGAGTAGGGGGGATAAATGGACTTTTAGAACATATCAACTGAAAATAAACACAGTTCTAATACACTGTATGAAGGCTGGAATGAGACTGAGCATATGCCTTCAAGTACATGCCTACACTTCTTAAATGAAGAATCTATCTTGGTTTGAATTTGTTTCCAGTGGATGGAAGTGCCAAAGGCAAAGTGTGACAGTGTTTGTGTGTGTGTGTGTGTGTGTGTGTGGGGGGGGGGGGCGTTGCTGGGGCTAGGACTACTGACCTTCCAGTGAGGATCTCAAAGACCAAGATGCCCAGGGACCAGAAGTCAACACTGAAGCTGTGGCCCTTGTTCAGGATGATCTCAGGGGCCACATACTCAGGTGTGCCACAGAAAGTCCACGTCTTCTGGCCACACTTCATCTTCTTCGCAAAGCCAAAGTCCACCTGAGGAGGAGGAGGAGGAAGAGAAAGAGAAGAGGGCTGGTAAAGATGGAGACAAGAGAGAGCCAAATAAGCCGCTTTCAGGGCTTTAGTAGAACTCCCATGGATGACTATAATGTCAAACAAATAATCTGAGCCAATGTCTGCAAGGTCTTTAGAAAGGATAAATAAGCATATGCACACACACATGTGAAAAGGAGAGTCAAGAAAGTTGGTCTGCCTCAGGTAGTTTTCAACGAGAATCTGTATTACAATAACTTGAGCACCATCTTGTGTATTACAATGGTGGTACATCAGATATGAATGGAGATGTACTATATGGATCTAACCCATAGGCTGACAAAATTAGTTTGCCTGTTTTGTGTCTGTCTCATAGGGTTGATTATCTTGTTCTGGTAGTTTATCTGGTTAACAAGAGCTGCTCTCCCTTTAGTTTAAAACAAAGTTACTTCAAACAAAATGACTTTTGTTTTATACCACTACACTTATCCTCGTGACATTTCCTCTGTTTGCTGAAGTTATCTTGACTTTAGAAGCTATACCAGCGTGGTTTCCCTTCATGTTGCTGAAACAACCGTGATTAATGAGTGAAACAATTTGTACATAAAGAGATGAATCCGCTGAGGGGTTAGTCGTATCAAGAACCACGTGATTTATCTCCACATGGGAAAACGTGCAGTAATTCCATAAGCTTACTGCATTCAGTGACAAATGACCGGTCATGACAAACCCCAAGCTTAAACTAACCAATCAGCATAGAGAGAGCAAATAGCCAGTGCACCAACCAGTTTGATGTATCCCTCCGCGTCCAGCATGAGATTCTCGGGCTTTAGGTCTCTGTAGATGATGCCCTTGTGGTGGAGGTAGTCGAAGGCTTCAGTCACACACCCCACACAAAACCTGGCCGTGTGCTCATCGAAGTTTCCCCTGGGCACAGACAGGGCCACACCAGCATGAAATCCATCAACATGAGCCTGACATTCATGCTAGCTAGTGCTCTATTATGTAATACCAGGCAGACAAGCAGGCAGTGTAGCGGCTTACCCAAGAGCATCCATACAAAAAGGCAGAATTATGCATGCGTGTTTCACAATGTCATTAAAACAGCAGCTGTCAGGTCACATTATGTAACATCTATAAAGGTGGGAGAATTACTCAGAGAGGTAGATGACTGGGCTGGTCTGTGAGTCCCTTTACACTCTAGGCTAAATTGCCAACTGCATACCTTCACTGTATCACTGTAACTCTGTAGACTGTTGCCTATTCAGTTTGCTTGATGTTGGATTTGGTTGCAAATAATGTAAACTGCTTGGATAATCCCTTTAAGTATCAACTTTGAGTTGTGTTGGGTGTGTGACTAACCGGTCCCTAAGGAGACTCCAGATTTCACCTCCAAGGCAGGCCTCCAGCAGCATGTAGACGTACTTGCTGTCTCTGTAGGTACCATGGAGCCTGTGGGGATGGACAGATAGATAGACAGATACATAGGGAGGGTATTTGAATCAGAATGTATGTTTTATTATTTTCAGTATTTTGCCGTTTATGTCGTTATGTTTGAGTTAGGCCTGACTCAACTCCACATATGACATGACTGTTTTTATTTCATTCTGTTCCTGCTGTTCCCGTTATTAGAGATAAGGTGGAATCTTTTTGGGTTGTTTTGATGTTTGCACTGTCTGCGTTGTTTGCACTGTCCCCTGCATCAGTAGCTGACTGCTCTAGTGCACGCTGGCACTAATCATGCTCTGATCCAGTGCGGCCCCCCGTCAACTGGGATGACCAACGCCATCTTCTATCAAACTGGAACTATACTTAAAGTCAGGCTATTTCCTTGTCTAGAGCGACTGGTGGATCTTTATGTGAAGCATACTGTCTCTTCCTTGATGTGCATAATTGTAAATAAAACTCTTCCTGATTTTTGTAACTGTTGTCTGACTTGGTCTTCTGCTCTACTGATGTAACCTAAAAATGAATATCGATAGATAGATAGATAGATAGATAGATAGATAGATAGATAGATAGATAGATAGATGAGAAAATGCAGACAGACAGACAGACAGACATACACACACGTGCACACACACACGCACACACACACACACACATGCACAGTTATTTCCACATTTATCTTTTTTCTAAACTGTCTCGGCAAGGCCAGCTGGTGCCTCTGTCTGTAGTTCAGTTTAAAGACATTATTTGCCGGATGAAGATGAGGAAGACAAATGGATTTAATATGTGGTCTGGATGGCATATATGAGCTGGGAACTCAATAAGCACACCTCACTGTCAGATAGCATGGGCCCCACGAATGCCATAAGATGAACTAACCCAGTGGACAAAGACTCATGATTGACTGCCCAGTTTGTGCAATGACTGTCCATCAACACTGATCATATAGCTATTGTCGGCAATAAGCCATTCTAAAGTTTGGGGAAAAGTGCTTCTAGATGGGATGCAGGGGCCAGACTGTACAATCCACGTTCCATGGTTGGAGAATTGACCTTGGGGAGATAAATGTAACTGAATGTTAAATGGTGTGCGGTAGCGTGTGGTTGTGTTGTGGTTAATTGTATTGAGTCTAGTGAATTGAAGCATTCAATTCTCGGTTCCGCTCAATTTCCAGTTCTCAATCCCCACCCCTACACTGGGTGGCTTTTTGAGTGACTGAATGTCATGCTGAGGGAGTATTTCACCAGATTAGCAAGACAGTCCCTACTAACAGACACACAAAGAAACCTGTGTGTCAGCTGGGTGATAGAGCATTTAAACCATATGCCAAGTTCCTGCACAGAACACTACACCCAATAGGCCACCACAACATTTAGAAAACAATATTTCTATATATGGACTGCTATGCTTCTAATTTTGAAGCATAAAACCTATTTGAGCATCTTTTATATTAGACTGTTCTGCATTCAGTCAGTTCACTGATCAGAGTAGTTCTTTGTAGCCTAATTGAACTGCCATTAAAGTAGTGAAATTATTAAAATAACATTTATTTTCTTTGCTGGTCAAGGTTGGAAAATATAACCCAGACAAGGCAGACAAGGCAGACTCAGTGGAAGAGCTGAGTCTGAGTTTAGAACGAAACTAAGTGGGCGATCCCTAGGGTGCCACAACTGGCCACTGGACATGAGCTGTCTATTAGAGATGAGATAATGATGAAACCCACTTGATGATGAAAGGCGAGTTGACCTCCATTAGGATCCTTCTCTCAGAGTGAATGTGTTCCTCCTGCTTGTTCTCCACCACGTGGGCCTTCTTGATGCGCTTCAGGGCGTAGGTTACATCCTCATTTTTCACTTTCACCTGTGACACAGACCATCCCCAATCACTCTAAAAACTGTTGAGTTAGGAGGCACCCCACAGTGCCCCCCCCCCCAGCCCCCCACTATATCCAACAGCCCAGTGTTAAATTTGGACTTGGACTTGTTTCTGCAATCCATCATTTCCCCGGATCTGAAGTGGGAGACCAACATCAACGTCATCCTTAAAAAGGCTCAGCAAGAAGCATGGCCTATCACAAGAGCTGTTGGCCATCTTCTACACTGCATGCCACTGCGTTCATACATTGAATCCACGCTCTGCACATCCATCATAGTCTGGTTTGGCGCAGCAACAAAACAGAATTTAATATGTGGTCTGGATGGCATATATGAGCTGGGAACTCAATAAGCACACCTCACTGTCAGATAGCATGGGCCCCACAAATGCAGATCAAAATGCAAAATTCGAACAGCTGAAAAAATCATTGGTGCCCCCCTGCCCTCTCTTCAGGACCTATACTCTGGTAGGACCAGGAAGCGGGCAGAGAACATCATTAAAGATCTCACACATCCTGAACACACTCTCTTTAACCTCCTCCCACAGACGCTATATATCACTTCACACAAAAACAAGCAGACACATGAACAGCTTCTTTCCCTCTGCCATCACTCTCCTGAGTTGCGGATAAGTTGGGTCATCCCCACTTTGGCGATCCCCCCAATTCTCCTACACATTATTGCATACTTTATTATTCCAGTTGCCTCTATTGTACAGTATGTGATTCCTTGTAAGTATACAATAAAACTGACTCTGATTCTTATTGATTCCGATTTCTGTTTTGGGGATTTGGGGATTTTTTTAAAGTGTGTATGTAATGATGTTAATGTGTCTACATCGCATGTGGATCCACTCTCACCAGTTCCACACGTCCGAACCCACCGATCCCCAGCGTAGTGATGACCTCCAGGTTACTGAGGCGAGGCATGGAGCCCGGTTTGCTCTCATTCAGCTCAATGAGCCCAGGGGAGAGTGGGGGGCTCTGCAGCGAAGGGGTCAATTTCCTGTGGGATAAGGAAGGAGTGGGTGAAAGGGGGGTGGGTGGGGGTTCACTTCACTGGGTGTTATTTACACTGATTTACATTCTCAGGAACAACGGCATGCCATGTGAAAGCTGAGATTGCATTTGGCTTCCGTCAAGTACCGCTTCACAAGTTCCACTTGTGTTGCCTACTGTGATGAAAGATTCTTTGTTAAAACATATGTGTTACTAAGCCAGTTTTGCTGAATGAAATGTGTATTATATTGTATGAGTACAACACTGATCTAAATTCTAAAATTATGTTAAAATGTTCAGGAATGGTGTTTGTACTTTTTTCCCTTATATAACATTGTAATAAAGGGTTTATAAAGCTAAAAAATAACCATGATTTTGAGTCATGACTAGGTTTTACATTTGAGAGAAATGCATAGTGCTAACCCAGCTCTATTTATATGAATAGTTCATAAGATTCATAAAGGATGCATTTGTGCGGATCCATCTGGTAAAACACAGCAGGCCTATACCTTACCATCACAGTAACACCCATTAATATTGATGTGTGCATGATGGTACACAGATGCTTCTGCTGGCAGGTTTCTGTGTATGTGAGGGTGTAAACACACCTCCATTAGCTTTGGTGCTAACAATCTAATGTAAAATCATTTTACCACAGCTTCAGTGCCACCATCAACCAGCTTTAGTGCAACATACAAAAGGTTTCAGCGCAAATATCCATTAATATGATTATTACCACATACTAGCTTTAGAGCTAACATGAACTGCTAATTAATGAATGCCAATGAGGCAAGTACCTCTACTGTTAGTTTACAATAATGCTTCAAGGTAACTTACTTAGCATGTCTTTTCTTGTCATCCCGGTCCAGTGTCTCCACATAGCCCTGAAGGTATTTCTGAAGCTCACTGAATGTCCCTACAGTCTGGTTGAAGGTTCTAGAAAAGAAACAGTTGTGTTTAGGATGTGTTCAAAATTGGGTGTAGCCTAAACAGCTGTATGTGTGGCAAATTGCTGTGCTTTCTGAAGTGCAGTGCATAAGTAATTATCATAATTCACATATCATAAATTCTAAACATACCAAAGAAAATAACAAAGAAAATGCTTATAGCCGGATGCATTAGACAACTCATCAACTCAACAACTCATGGGTGGTTTATGTGGGGTTAAAGGAGCAGTAATACAGAACAGAGTTGATATAGGTATGAAAATAATTCATTACATGTATAAAAACAAAGCAACATTTGACGGATTACTTTGAGCTATATCAAATTAATTGCTGTTTATTGTGTACATGTACATGTATGTATTCTGACACTTTGTTAGTGCAGGGTGGGTACTTACTCTCGGTCAATAACCAGACACTCTAATCCATCCTCGTCTGCAATGATATTGGCAGATCTCACATCATCACTGCCCGTGAGAGGAAGAGGAGACAGAGAGAGAGAGCGAGAACGAGACACACACACACACACACACACACATATCAGTGTCCAGTCAGACATGTAAATAACATTTCAACTCCCCCGCCTCTAAACACACACACAGAAAGTGTGTGTAGACAGTGAGGCATGTCACTCTCTCTGAAAGGTCAAAGGTTAATCTGCTCATTTTGTTCCTAAGCGATGAGGTCAGGCTGTCTGGCCACAGCACTAAGCCTTGGGGCCGGGGGTTGAGAGCCGGAAATGGGACTGCAATGTTTGAGAAAGAGAAGAGAGGGAGGGGGAGAGAGAGAGAAAGAGAAGAGAGGGAGGGAAACAGAGAGAGAGAGAAGAGGGAGAGAGAGAGAGAAAGAGAGAGAGAATAGAGCAAGCTAAATGGGAGGAATGGAAAAGAATACTAGAGGAGAGATGGAGGGATGTGTGTATAGATGTAGGCAGGGAGATATAGAAGCAAAACAGTAAAGGAGGGATGACAGAGTCAGGAAAAGAATGATAAAAAGAAAATAAAAAAGAAGGCGGGTGAATTAGGAAGGAAGAAGAAAGGAAGGAATGAAGAGATGAAAGGAGTGAAATAAATGTACAGATAGCGAATAAAAGGAAGAAGGGATAAGAAAGTGAGGGGAGCAGAGGAGGGGTGAGGTAACTGAATATAGCAAGCGAGGGATGAATAGAAATATTGAAAGATGGATTGAGTGGACTGAGCAAGGAGAAGGAAGGGGGTGTCACATGATCAGGGCCTTCTCCCCAAACTAAGAGAGGGAGGGAGGATGGGGAAAAATGAGGGATGCAGAAGGAGGAGTGGAAGTTCAGAGGATGGGTGGATGAATGGAAGGATATTTGGTGGTGGGATGGAGTGAAAGAGTGAAAGAATGAAATGGATGGGAGAAAAAATAGATGCATTATGCAAAAGAGAAGACGGGAGGGGGGGTGTTACCTGATCAGTGCCTTCTCCCCAAAGTAGTCTCCCTTGTGTAGTGTGTTAATGATCTGAGGCTCAGAGTGGTCTTCTGTAGTCTGGGTCACTTTCACCTAAAACACAGCAGACTCCATTTCACACACATGCATGTGAATAGACACACATCACACAAACGGCCTCTATTTGGTCAGCTACTTAGGCGAAGCAGTGATTGACATACCATACCAAAATGTGTGTATGTGTGTGAAAGTGTGTGTGTCTGTGTCTGTGCCATATATATGTGCTTGAATCCTTTGTGTGTGTGTATGTGTGTGTGTGTGTGTGTGTGTGTGTGTGTGTGTGTCAGACACTGATATCTCACTGATGATCTGATGATCTCACTCAATTAGCTCTATATTTCATAATAACAATCCAACAATTCAAATAATTTTAGGGGGAACATGCTTCAAATAGCATCACAATCATTTCCAGTTGACTCCTAGATGCCCACAGTTCACACACACACACACATACACACACACACACACACAAAGCGTTGGTGATAATCTGTTTGTAAATACTCCTGAAGTGAGTCTGACTCATTCCCCATTAAGGACAGTGATTTCCTGCAATGCTGATCTTCCAGGGGTGAGAGGTGGAAGGCGTTAGTAATGACAGATCCCCCAGTGGTGAGCTCAACACAGGGAGGGGAAACACTCAGTGGTGGCTGCTGTGACCCTTTCCACACACACACACACACACACACACACACACACACACACACACACACACACACACACACAGAGCTTCTGGTGTCTGGTGGCTCATGCTAATGGGTCTCCCCCAGAGGAACCGGTCGCCTGGGTGGCACCGTTTCCTGCACTTAAGAAAAAGCCTATTGAGTGGCACACATACACACACACACACACACACACATGCATGCACTACATAAACACTTCCCTACATAAACTTATCAACATACACACACTTTTCAGTTCTCATACCAAACCAGACACACACACACACACACTCACGCACACACACACAGACAGCCACACACACACACACACAATCCCCCGGAGAGGTAGAGTGAGAGGCCTGTTCCGGTCCTGATTCCCCAGTCCTAATGGTGACTGCTGATCTCTGAGGAGCACTCTGTCTCGCCTCTCCTCTCCCCTGCTCTCCTCTTCTGTTCTACCCCTCTCTGGTTACACACACTTCTCACTTTCACTCTCATACCCCCCTCAAACACACACATTACCAGCTGTGTTTGTGTACCGTTCAATTTTGCATCACTGGTTCTCTCTGTGGTAGAGCTTGTCAACACTATGCCCTTATTTACAATGCAAATATAATTTTCCTTTTTTTGATGGGCCAGTTGATGGGCAGAATCACAGTATTTTTTTTTTGGTCAGGCACCCGAATGTCTCTGGACATAAATTTCAATGTGTTGAGATGTTACTGTGACACTGGTGTGACTCCGGATTTTGTTTTACCTTTCCCTTGGAGATGATGTAAAACGTGTTCCCCTCCTCGCCCTCTCGGATGATGTAATCTCCTTTGTCATAATATTCCTGAGAAATACAAAAACAGATAAGAGAAAAGCAAAACAAAACAACTAAATAACAAACAACAAAAACAGAGTGAGAAAACGTGGGATAGAAATAGAGAGAGAGAGATGAAGTGAGGAAGATTGAGAGATGAGGGGATAATATTGTGGGCTCTTCACAGTAGATCTTATTGATCTTTCACAGCTCCGCTGGGTCTAGTTTCCGGTAATCAGACGTCCCACAGGATGCAACAGGACGTCTGCGCCCCCCTCATCTGAGTCTCATCTAAGTTGTGAGCTGGAGACATATTTACCCCCCCGCCTCTCTCTCTCTCTCTCCCTCCAATAGCCCCTATCACATAACCCAGAGATAATTAGGCCTATTTCTGACCAGCTTATCTCTCAGACCACAGCAGCAGCAGCCTACAGAGGCACAGGCCCAGGCAGAGAGATAGATGGGCAAGACAACACTCAATTAGGCCTAAAACCACATAAGGCAGCCTGACTGATGGACAGATGGACTGACTGCCTGACAAAAATAACAAGCCGGCTGTGGGCTTTTGAGAGAGGGATCTGCCAGCTTCAGAGCCAGAGATATTCTGATAGTACATAATAGCTTTTGAATAAGAAAAATCTTGGGTCAGTTCAATTCTCAGCTCCCCAGACAAATTGCTTACAGCAGAGAATAAACCTGGCAGACTGCTACAGGTCAAGCTACTTGGAGCCACAGACAGTGTTTGTTTTGAAATGCAATTATGCAGCTGTGATGTGATCCTTTCTCTCATGCAGCCCAAAAGTATTCTCTCAATCAACAGATTCTCTTCAGCGTTCAGTTGTGGATTCAATTATATAAATAAACCTTCTTTTCTTGAGATAGACTCCCACAATGCCCAAACAGTAAAGATGATGCAATAAAGTGCATCATTTATTTTAATACAAGAAAAAGTAAGGGCTTCCAAGTGCAACTGGGTGTAGACGGTCACTGATTAAGGTTTGAGAGTGAAATCAAGTAATACTTCATACGTTTTTTCTTTCTTTTATTAAAAATTCTACCTTATTGAATCAACAGTGTTTGGTGTGCAAGCTTAATTTCAGCTTTATGTCAGTGATCAGCTTGGAACTACCACACATGCCTGACCCGTTTGAGGTGTGACACCTATCTGACCCACAATGAAAAATAATCGCAAAAAGTCACATTATGACAAAATGGTGTTAAAATGACTCCAACACTCAATTCCTAATTGAGTCATGATGGTTAATAAAAGAATTCCAATCATGCTCAATCAATGACAATCCAATCTACACCAGTACCCCTCTCAGTCTCTCATCACAGGGTCTTCAGTGTACTCGAAGGAAAACACGCCTCAAAATCTGAGCTCTTATCGTATGGTATTCCGATCCTCAGTGGATAATGGCAGCGGTTCTTCACGGTATCCGGTGAATCTGGCCCTAACATCTGTGGCCACTATTAGGTTACACTCACACACTGTCCCCCAGAGATGAGTTCAATCCTTGTGTTCACCACCATCACAATGAAGAGCTGCATTCTATAATTCCTATTCTTCCCTGCCGTGTGTGTGTGTGTGTGTGGTAGTATGAGTGTGTGTAGGGGAGAAAGCAATCAAGCCCAATGTCTTTGAAGAACTTAACTTCTTTTCTCTTTTTTGCATAATGGAATACTATTTGACACAGTATTGCTGAATAAAACACTATGAGAAAGCTTCACTTCAGCAAAAAAGGGGGCTTAATAATTGATGGGATGTCTGGCAAGAGGCATCCTGGAAACTCCATCAGTCAGCCACACTTCCCTGGTCTGTCGCTCCAGACCCTAACCCTGGCCAATCACAGCCCTCACTCTAGATAAACAGGACTCTTGGCCTCAGTGAAATACTTATGACAAGAACATGTTTGACCAACTACCCCTCACCCCCCACCCCCAACCCCTTCTGACACACACACCTCCTTAATGACAGACAGTGCAAATGTAACTATGTTCAGAACTAGACAAAGCAGTAGGCATGGGAATGTGGTTGTGAGTAATACACATATATGCACTGCCAACACACACACACACACACACACACACACACACACACACACACACACACACATTAATCACAGTACACTCTTTCATAAATCTCATCATTGCTCACCGAACACATATGAGCCATGTCCAAATGCCTTTTGTGATAAAGAAAGTGAAGCAAAAATGAGGAAACACCAACACCAATTACAACATGCCATGGTCTACTTACCACTTCCAAGCAATCCACAATTTTACTGAGCTTGTCCTCAGGCAGGTTTGCCAACAGAGAAACACTACAGCAGAAATAAACAAAACGAACAAAACTGGCCTGTTAGTCACATAAGAAAGATGCATGAAATTCAGATTCAGAGCAATGAATGAATCAATGGATGGATGAATTTTCCTTAGTCCCATAGAAAAAAAAAATTAAAATCCCATATCCAAAAGTCACAAAAAGATGCTTGCACTACAGGTTAATTAGCTGTCTTTCGATATTGTCTTTCGATGGCTGTGAAGAGTTTTATGTAACCTTTGTTGCAAAAGATGAAAAAAAAAACAGAAATAAATAAATATTGGAATCAACATGGAGTGTTCAAGTACCATTTGTTATTTTGAGTGCTGCAGCAGATAAGAGCAATAGCACAAAACATTTGTTTATATTTAGCAAATGCATCCCTAATTTCATGAAAAGAACATTGTACTAATTTATGCTGAGTTAAGGAAGACAAATGAAATTTGCGCAGTAATGGGTTAAATGCTTGGCATATGTGGCCTAGCTGGAGGAAGCCAGCAGGGTAACAGAATTATGATCATTTATTTGTTTGTATTATCTGCTCTAGCTCTCCAACAGATGTAAATCAGTCTTCCAGGCTCCATGCCCTCCACTGATCAAGTTTAAAGAGTAAACAGAGAGGTCCCTTCGGTTGTTTGGCTGTTTTAGCAGAACATTTCATTGAATCTAACCTTGACTCTTAATGCATACAAATGAATGGCAAATGTGAATCAGCAGAGGTATTCCATTTGTTTATCTGATTGCGGCTCGTGGGGATTCCTTGTGGGGAAGGTTGGCTGTTTGAAGTCTGCTGGGTTCAACCAATAGAGGCATTATAAGATAGAAATCTGTAGGGTTGAGAGTTAAGTATGGATGGCATGCTTAACAACATTTTTTCTCATTAGGTAATTCTCCAAATATGACATACAGCAATTACACACAATTGCATATTACACAATAAACAAAAGGCAACACTATATACACTAGTGGTACTAGAATGAACATTAAGCATAATGAAAGTGTGTAAGGTCGTGTGGCACATTGCAACTGCAGAGAGTTTTAGTGTGCATGATGTTGGAATATATGAACTCTTTCTGACCTTCTGAGGAAGTGACGGTGCTGTTCATGTCGAGTCTCTGCAGTCATGCGCATGATGTTATGGAAGACCTCTCGATCCAGAGCCCATGTCTTCACACTCGTCACGGCTGACACCAAAACACACAGGTCAGGTGAGACACAAAACAATAGCTGGGTTTCCATCCAGCTTGTTGTTAATTTGTGTTTAAGTTATGTGAATATGAAATCCTTGGGCTGCAACTTCGCATTAGTCCTCTAATGCGAATATAAATTGAATTTACTTGAGGGGGGTGGATTAAATAACAACACAAATAATGGTAATGTGATTAAAGTTGATAGAAACAGTTTCATTTATGTATATACGCCCATAGACCTGTCCATGGATGCTGATCTCACAGCAGGTCAGACCACGTCACTTGATTAGCCTAATGTAGCCTCATTTTTTATATACATTACACAGTTGATCGCAGAAGTGCATATGCAAATATGAAACGTGAATAAGTTGAATGTCCAATGACAATGTTAATGACAAGCACCAAATTATTGTGTCGACACATAAACACACATATTCAAACGCATACAAAATACAAACACACATAAACATACACAAAAAAACAATCACACACACACACACACACACACACACACACACACACACGCACACAAACACACACAATGAAGTCAGGAAACACATACACAAAATGCCATTTAGGTATAAAAGAAAATACACACCTGGCACATTGAAACACAAACACCACAACATGATCACCGATCCCATAAAACACAACACAGCACCAGCCTAGCCAGGAAGGAAACAAGGAAACATCTTGTCGCACACCGCACGTAATCACCTGACTCCAAACCAACCAAACAAGTAAACAAATAAACAAAACTAACATAAAACACAACTAAAACCCAGAAGATGTCCTGTGAGATAGTGCCTCGTGTCACACCCACAACAGATTAACAAAGACAGCTTGAAATCTCTGGCTTCAGGATTTGGACAGAGTGTAATTTAATGAAGTTGGCAAGAATTTGAGCATCATGAGCACAAGGAGCCCTAAAGCTCAAGGCTAAAAGGAGTTAGCCTAGCCTGTGTGTTAGCCATCATGGTGGAATGGGGTTTAAAACTTCCCAGCTGCACTGGCACACTAATCGCTGAGTCACCTCTGCTCTCATACACTCAATACCTCAAAAACTGATGGAGACACAGGTGAAAATGTCTAAAATTTACACAACAGAATATCTGTGGCAAACATGCACACACACACACACACACACACACACACACACACACACAGCAATAATTATGGTACAATTAAGGCATAGTGTTAAGGTTTTCCCACATTTACTAAAAGTGCAGAGCTGTCATCCAATGCTCAAGAGTTCCCTCTTCCAGCACCAGTCATTCTGTGATGTTTTTAACCTTTGCGTGTGTGCGTGTGTGTGTGTGTGTGTGTGTGTGTGTGTATGTATCCTCAGGAATGCAACATCCTGCAGTCATGTCCTATGTCCTGTGTCCTGAGCCCTTTTAACCTGCTAATGGGCCCTGAGGAATTAAGGGCTGGGCAGGACTGATCATGGGGTCGGGGCACTCAACAACAGAGCAGTGCTGAGGGGCAGCACTCTGCTCTGATCCCTCCAAGGGCCCCCCTTAAACAGAACAAAATTAGAAAGCAGTGAATCTAACCGTAATCTGTATCTGGAGCGAATGTAATCCTGGTCTGTGGTGAGTTTTTACAAAGTCTTTCACAGTCTTGGTCAATAATGAAGCTAGAATTTGGCAAATTTATTTCAGAGAATAACCAAAAGTGCAAGGGAAATTTGCGATGATGCTTTCCAGAGACTCATCACTAGTCAAGATCTGCTGCAGATGTCGTCTTTGTCTAGTTCTTATCCTGATTGGATCTGGTCGTCTTGACCTATCTGTGATCTGACTTTCAGTGGGTCTGCTCATGAGTTTGAGAAGATCTTGCCTTGGTGTAGTAGTGATCTGAATTATATTTAGCCTTAATCTGATTCATATTTTGAGTGGCTATGGTTCTTATGTGGTTCTGATGTGACAATAATTTGGATTTGACCCAGCTCTGAATCAGCATAGATCTGGTTGTGATCTGAATGTGAGCAGGAATATATCTGATGAGTTCTATTTTGATTCTGTTGAATGAATATTTTTTTGGGAAAAAGCACAAGACAATATGATACAGTTGTCTTCTCCAACAGTAAAGCACTGAAGGTTTAAAGCAGCATTCGATTCCAAACAAGATATAAAATAATAACAAATTATATCTCACTGGTATATTATTATCTAATTATAGGTTCTATTTTGAATCTGTTGAATGAATAATGGGGGGGGGGGGGTATATTGGGTAAACAGACATTAACTAGAACAACTGTGCTAACTAAGTCCAAAGCCACCAAATGAGGGCTAAGATAGCATGCTTTCTGCTTCTCTGGACACGTTTGCATGTCCTCTGAAATTAACTCTAATAGGGAGTCTTCTAGCCGAGTGGATGGCATGCCATGTTGCCAGGGCTCTGATCTCAGCACAGTTCATTAGCTGACACTCATGATAAGTCGCACTCGTGTGTGAACTCTGGCACGATCAGTGCTTAGCACTCTAAAAGGGCACGAGTGGGTGTTGTGGCTGGGGGTGGGGGTTTATGGGTGGAAATCTGTCGAACCAGACACACACACACACAAAGAAACAGGAAACACATACACAAAATGCCATTTAGGTATAAAAGAAAATACACACCTGGCACATTGAAACACAAACACCACAACATGATCACCGATCCCATAAAACACAACACAGCACCAGCCTAGCCAGGAAGGAAACAAGGAAACATCTTGTCGCACACCGCACGTAATCACATCACCTGACTCCAAACCAACCAAACAAGTAAATAAATAAACAAAACTAACATAAAACACAACTAAAACCCAGAAGAATACGGCTCGTGCCACTCGTCCTGGGTCCACGGCACACATCACATCCCTGACGCTGTACTCGCTTTTGCTGAGTCACAGCCGGACAAACCATCTAATGAGGTCAGCCGGGGTTTAGCAGCACCATGACTGCTGGGAAACACACAACCTCGGGAAGAACGGAACAGACGTCTCCCGCGCATCACCATAACTTGTAAAGGTGTGCAACATAAACACACACATACACACACACACACACACATACACACAAGCAAAATGTATCAGACATCTCCTGCACCTTACTGCATACACACACATGCATACACACATAACACACACACACACACATGCCCGCACACACAGCCACACACAGGCAGAATGGAGCAGCGTCTCGTTGCACCATCACTGGCTTTGTCATTGAATCCCACAAAGCACAAATATACTCCATTAGATTACATTAGATTAGTTTCTCCCAGCACAAACGCTGCTTAGGAGCGACTCTTCGATGAGAAGTCATCAGGGAGTGTCACTTTGAATGAGAAGAATTCATTTATACTCCATACAGGGCTCGACAAGCATCCTGTCCTCAGGAAATGATCATCCACCACCTACCAACCAAAGCTCTTCCAGGAGCCAAACACACACACACACACATGCACGCGCGCGCGCACACACACACATTCACATTAATTACATGTAATACTCTGACTGGATCCTTTTCACTCATGGGTGAATTATCCAACAATGGGCTCTAACAAACAGATATTCCACTCTGATTGTGGTAAGCTAGCTGTACTCACATATGAATGTCTATCAGTGAAGGACTGTGGAGGAGCTTACCTCAGCCTGAGGCAATACACACACATATGCACACACCCACACACGCACGCACACACACATTCACATTAATTACAATTACATCAGTGATCACACACACACACACGCGTACATTCACATGAACTAATACTCTAGATCTAGAAAGGGTGGCACACACACACACACACACACACACACACACACGCACACACACACAGCATGAGAGCTCACCTTTAACTGAAGCGGTGCGGGTGCAGTTGTAAAGGATGGCCAGCTCTCCAAAGGTGCTCCACACCGGGATGACTGTCAGCAGCTGATCATGCTGGTAAACCTCCAGACTGCCGTCTGTAAGAACACACACACACACACTTAAGCATGTTCATTTTTTCAACACTTACACTCTATAAATTCACTACACTATAACTATTCACAATAACAGTGGTAGTTGGACAAAATGTACTCAGTCACCCCCACAAGCACACAGAGAACTTCTCTCTGTTCTCTGAATCTATGATTAAACTACAGCTAATCTTGCAAACATTTTGATAACAGCAGGAACAGTCACAGCATCTTACATAATGTAATGTGCCAACGTGGAACCCCAGGGGGCGCAAGACACCCTGAGCCCCATACATTTCTAGCTCTGTGCCAGGCTCGGTGCTTGCTGCCCCAGTCTACTCACTGGCCTGGAAATACATCTCAGAGAGAGAAGAGAAGAGCCTGTGAGTGCAGTCACTCCTCAGTGAAGCATGACGATTTAAAATATACAATAATGACATGGGGGGAAAAAATAGCTAGACAGCACTCTCTCTCTCTTTCTCTCTCTCTCTCTTTGTCTCTCTCTCTCTCTCCCTCCCTCTTGATCTCCATGCCTTACTCACCTGACTTCCTCCTGAGTGTCTGGTCTAGTGAGCTGATGGGTACAAGAGAGTCTGACTCCCTGAGTGCCAATTTTAGGCTGCTGGGTCAAGCACATAGTCTGACAAGGCACAGTGAACTAGGCTGCTGCTCTCTGCCAAAATGTTTGGTATTAGGTGAAGTTAATATAACAGATTGAGAATGAGAAATACTGGTTCACCTGGGATGATGGGTTGTCTACTGTTGCATATCTCATCCCATGTGTTTCATAACAGCACATTAGAGAGCTTTTATTGACTGATAACACATTAAAATCAAATCGATTTCACTGGCAGAGAATTATTTCCTAATGGAATTTACCCAGTTACAGTGAATGAGTAGGCCTCTCTGTGCTGGTCCGTGGATGCACACACAATTTGGAGATTCTCCAGATGTAGAGCAAAGTCTGTTTGTTTGTCTGTGTGTGTGTGTGTGTGTGTATGAGTGTGTGTTTGTGTGTATGTGTGTGTATGCACACGCATGCTTAGGTGTATAACTGGGTGTGTGTGACCCTTCTCACCTGCCAGCACAAACAGGTGGTTTCCCTGTTCCCCCTGCTTGATGACGAAGTCTCCCTGCTGGAAGCTCCTCTGGTACATGCATTCCACCATGTCTCGGATCTGAGGCGCCTCCAGCCTCTTCAGGTACAGGTTCCTGTTCAAGGAGTCCGTTATCATCTTCTTCACACTGTGAGGGGAGTGGACACACACACAACAGCAGGTCATTAGAGGACCATGTTGCCAATGGCAACAATGACACTGTTACTCTAACTTCTAACAGCTAGCTACTAGCTACTGTGGAAGCTAACTGATGATGAGGACACACAGTGAAATTTTAACAACAATGTTGCACTGGCCTTGGATACAGGAGAACTGTCAGAACCTCAATCATGCATGGATAACTTGCCCAATTGTCCAATCAGAACATTACGATCTGGTCATGTGATTGGCGGGAGACACTGGTCTAAACGTTGTTTCTAAATATCATTATCTGTGTAAAGTGGATGAAGGCCATAGTCAGGACTGGATCTGTTCCCGAGTCAACTTGTTCAAAGATTAGAGGCATGGGTCTGTCAGAACTCCACCACCATTTTTCCACCATCAGAGGTGTAAATGGAGTTGATTGTGCAGGAAGACAAACAAAGTTTCATCCTACAGTTACAGAAGAAACAAGATAAGCGGGTGCATAATTAGAGGTTTCTCATATTACAAGAGCGCTATTAGCACTAATGCTAACACAACAGCGCTAATTTGAGCTAATCAAAGTGTGTCTGCGGTGTTTATGATTCAAGACGACAGACTAATGAGAGTGCAGTGGTGAGCGTGCTTCATGTAGCCCCAAGGGAAGATGGGGGGGGGGCACTTCACTAACATTTCATTAGTGTGTTCTCCGCTAACGTCTCATTAGCACGCGTTCTCCAAGACACTGAAACGGGCTTATGAATCACAGAAGTGTCATGGCAGCTGTGCGGGACGGACGAGCACAGCGCAGACACAACACTGAGCCCAACGTGGGCTGGCTGCTTCAAGGAGGCGGCACGGACAGCATGGAACAGATTGGATCGGACTGGCTTGCCGCGCCGCATGCTCGCATTTCCATCTCAATGCTGCATCCTAATTGGTGACCGAGCCAGGCGTTATCCTTACACACAAGCACACTGGAGAGGAACATCAGAGGAAGACACAAGGGCTAATCAGTGCTCTAGTGGTGGTGGTGGTGGGGTTCCTTCCAAGGACACTGGTCTCTGGAGAAATAAATGGCTTTTGCATCTTTAGTATGTGCCTGGCTAAATGGATTCCGCCCTCATTCTTTTTAATCTCTTCTCCTTTCATCTCATGTGGGTGTTTAAAAGACAAAAGCTTGTTAATAAATGAGGAACGCAGTTTGTGAGTTTAGGTGGTTTATCATCCACTCTTACCTGCAGTGATATCCCACAAGAAAATGTTAGCTGACTAAATTAAACTGACAACAGCTGACAAGCACTCTATTCTTTCTTTCTTTTTTTCTTTCTTTCTTTCTTTATCCCCCTCTCCCTATCCCTTCTCACTATCATTTTCTCTTTCCCCCTTATTTCTCACTGTCTCCCTCCCCTGAAAAAATCTGTCTCTAACACACCTGGCCTCCTTCCACACACGGGCTTTCTCTAGGTCGAACTGGGGCAGCGTGCCCGAGTCATAGGTCCTAGACGAGGGTTCGGCCGACACGCCAGCCTTGGCACCTCTCCTGCGGTCCAGGGCAGCCCGCAGTGGGTCGGGCCGGGACCGGGGTGGCGTAGGGGGGAGCTGGGTCCCACTGCCCGTGGTGCTAGCGTTGTGAAGGCGTCCCAGCTGAAGGCTGTGGGCCTGGAGCTGCTCGGTGAGCTCCCCAATGACACGTCCCTGCTGGAGCAGCTGCTCTTGAAGGCAGCGCAGCTGGAGACGCCGCGAGTCCAGCTCCTCATCACGCCGCCGCAGCTCCTGCTCCAGTTCCTCCACCTACACACACACACACACACATGCACAGATGCACAAACACGCACGCAGGCACACACACACTCACACACATTCACAAACACGCCAGACAGATGCACAGAAACAGGCACCAGTTACATTACATTAGTGTATATATATATATATATATATATATATAGAGAGAGAGAGAGAGAGAGAGAGACATATATGCATGTATGAATACAGATATGATGTAATAGACACACAAGCACACACTTTTCTTGAGACACACACACACACCAAACACATACACACCCACATTCACTTCACACACATATGCAAAAAGGCTCAGAAGTACATGGTTTTCCACTTTGTTCTGAGTTAAACCCCTGCCTCAGCAGACCAAGTTTATTGCTAGACAACACCGTGTGCTCTACTGAGTCAAGCCGCTGGAGGTCCTCTTCTCTTTCTTTCATCTCTCCCTCCTCTCATTTCTCTCCCTTCACCCACTCTCCCTCTATCCATTTCTCTCTATCCCTCTCTCTCTCTCAGTCTCTCTCTCTTTCTCACACTCACTGCTGCAGAATTTTCCCACCGTTGCATTGAGAAGTGGTGTTACTGTAAGACGATGGAGTTACGTGTCTATTCTCTTTCTTTTCTTTCTATTTACTATCCTACACCCCCCCCCACACACACACACACACACACACTCACAAACACACACACAAGTTATTTGTGGCGCTAAGCGCTCTCTATCTCTCCCTCACTCTGCTCGAGATGTTCTTCACCTTTGCTTTGAGGAGCAGTATGCTGGCATTGGAACTGAGCTCACAAACCAACTCCCTGCAAACACACACACACACACACACACTGTCTCTGCTGGAGGTGTTTGCCCACCTTTGCTTTTAGGTGCTGATTGGTGATCTTGGAGCTGGAGCCTCTGCTGGTGCCCTTTCCTCTGCAGGTAGAGCCATGGGCCCCGCTGGAGGACTTCACAGGTTTTGCTTTTACCGACCCGTTACCCATCCTGGACAGTGCTGGATGAATGGGGGAACACACACACACAGGATTATTGTACTACACACATACAAATTCAATCCTGTGCCCCTTTTAAATCCATCCAGGTATCTACATCAGCTTTGACTCTTCAAAGCATGTTGTCCATAAGCTGTCAAGTGTGTTTGTGGGATTGTTTGTGCATTCATCCAGAAGAGCATTTGTGAGGTCAGGCAGTAATGTTAGACTCTGTGCTCTAGTCCATCCCAGTGGTGTTCAATTTGATTAAGGTCAGGGCTCTATGCAGGTCACTTTATTTCTTCCACACAACTCACTCATCCATAGCCTGGTCATGCCTTTCCAGAACTTCCGCTTGATTATCATCTCCCTACAGTGCTAGTCTGGATTTGATCCCAGTGAGCTCTCAAGAGGCATTTTAACCTGTCCAATCAGTGAACAGAGGGAGGCATTGTGAATGCAGGGATAGAATGCTATCAGTCAAGGCAGGTTACCAGTCAGGGGCTGATGCAATCATAAACACCTCAAGCAAACAATCGAATCTCACTACCGAATGTCCAGACCCTCTGTACAAAACGAGAGTGTAGAACAAGGGTCTGGTTTTATTACCAGGCTAAGTCATCCATGTCTTTAGGGAGCTTTTGTGTGCTGGTGGTGAATAGTCCTACAAAGGAAGGAGAGAATTGTCCAAAAATGTCTTGTTATCCCATGCAGAAAAGTTGACAGATTGCACAGATTACATTTGAGTACTTAACTCGCCCCTAAATTATTCTGTCTGGACATACAAGAATCATTTATGTTTTTAATAGGACTTTTCCCCATGGAATGCCTAAGTCATTAAGCTTTCTTGTTACTGGAACTAGGGGACCAAGTCCTACCCCTGAAGAAACCCATATCATCATCCTTCCACCACCAAACTTCACACTAGGAACAATGCAGTCAGGCAAGTATACACTAATTCTCCTGGCAACAACCAAAACCCAAACTTGTCCATTGGACTGCCAGACAGAGACGTGTGATTTTATCACTTCCTAAATTCCATTTGCAAATCCAACGGCAGCGTGCTTTACAGCACTCCATCTGACCCTTGGCATATTGACACTGCATTTGGCTTGCATCCATGCTTTGTCATGGAGTGCATAGTTCTTGGACTAATCCTAATGCCGGAGACTGAAGTCTGGAATTGTAGTTATTGATTCTGCAGAAGGCCGGCATCTTTTGCACATTGTGTCTCAGCATTCAGTGACAATGCTTTGTGATTTCACAATGCATGTGGCTTCATGCTTGAGATGCTGTTGTTACTTACAATGCTTCCACTTATAATCAGTAATATCAATAATGCCACTTAGCTCAATATCTAATAAGGATGAAATTTCACAAATGGACATGCGAAGATGAACTCAAGCTTGCATTCACCAGGCTCACAAGATCAATCCATTCTTTCATAAAATGACACACTCTCAGATTGCTTGGCAAGGTATGATTTTATACATGGCAATGGGACAGAATCAGACACTTGAATTCAGTGACTACACACACACATACACACACCTACGCACGCACACACACACACATATACATACATACACACACACATACTGACACACACAAACACACACACATACACACTCAAAATAACCTCTTCCCAGAAGTGCACTGACCAACATACGAATGACATGAAGAGGTTAGTGAGCTCTCGAGTTGGGAGCATTAGAAGTCTTTAGCTTCATCATGAGTTCTTTCACTAGCCGAGCGAATTGGCTTGTCCTACCCTCTTCAGCTGTGGTCCTGGCATGCCCCTTAAGCATCGCAGGTCTGTCAGGCCCAGACCCAAACAGAAGGAAAGTTCACACCCGCGTGCGCACAAAGCACATAATCATATGCCTATAAATAGATTTGTAGACATATGGGAGGGGGGCTTCAAGCTTAAAGCTGTCGCATTAAATAAAGCAGGGGTACTCCCAAAGCAGGAGCAGGGGAAAGACTGGAGGGAAGGAGAGGAAGGGTGATAAAGACTGAACAAATAAGGAGAAATAGATAGAAAGAGAGTTGGAGAGGGAGAGAAGGAAAGAGAGAGCAGAACAGGAGGAGGGAGAAAACATGTACCGAGGAAAAGAGAGAGGAAGACGGTGAGATGGAGAGATGGAGAGATTTACAAAAGATCAGCAGAGCTCTGTGCCCTGTGATGTCTCTCTCCAATCAATAATTCAAAGGCTTGGAGGTATTGAATAACATCAACGTCCTGACAGCAGCCCAGCGACACTCAGTCATAATTGTTCAAGAGCTAAAAAATATGTTCGCTCTCACTCTACTGTCCCAGCGACGGATGCCGGTGTCTAAAAGAGGCAGTACATGAAATCTCCTCCTTCATTCAGCTCCTGTCGTCCATTCAAGGCACGCAATACAGCGGCAGCATTCACTACATGAGACCTTTGGAGGAGACATTTCCAACAAGCTCAACTCCTCCACACACACACACACTCTCACACAGTGGTTTTCTTTCAGACCAAGCATCAGACCAAAATCCCACAGATTATCACAACAAGAGCTTTTGTGAAAGACTCCAAGCTGGGACACAATGAAAATGATCCAGCAATGTTAAAAAAATAAACTACATCTGAAAATGGCTGAATAAAGTAGTGACAGATGCCTTGAAAATAAGTGAAATGCACGTTCATTGTCATTTTCACTTCAGAATATGATTGTGCTGATATGTTTGTGTTGTTTTTGTTGTTAGTCTGTTTGTTCTTTGCACTGCACTGTAGATCTTGAAGCATAGATGAATCACATTCAGGCAATATGCTATCCTGAAAATATACATACAGTAACATAGAAAATCATAGTGAAGTATGAATTTATATTTATCTCCAAGACCTCAAAAGCAACCCACATTCTGAACTTCCGCAAACAGCGCAGTTCCTGTTCCCTGCTGTCAGCTTGATGGGCGCATGAATAATAAAGAAATGTGAGTGCAAAAAAGTGTAAATCCGATTTGCATAATTCAACACCAAAAAATCCAATTAAACAGCTAACAGAATATTATTTTACGGAGACTAGTATATATGTATATATGTATATATTCATAATGCGATGCCAATATGCCAAACATTCATTCAGATGACACTACACCTGTTCGTGATTTGGCATCAAGGTAGCTACTTCAAACATTTTTCCATTATTTTGGTGAAAATCTACCTTACCGGAGTTAGATGCGATCCACGGTCCGAACAAATAGCTGAAGTTCAATACATCAGTGAAAGAAAACAAGTCGACATTAAAATGAACATCAAAACACAGATTACTTCCAACCGACGCGAACCAACGCCGACTCCTCGCCCAGCGTTTAGCGCAGGTTTGACAGCTCGGCGAGATTGGAGAGCTGGACGGGGCAGCCTACACGAAAGTCCCTGTGGAGCAAAGCCTCTTTCACTTCACTTAACCGGCCATAATGTGCAGTCACGTTGCCTCGTGGCTGACGATGGACTTCATATTCATATATGACAACTTTGTAGCCTAGTTTGGCACAGCTGAGTCTGTCTGCGCGCGCTTGAGCATCTGCGGTTGCGCCAAATCAAACACAAGAGTGTCATAGAGGCATTCACATCTTGTCAAAGGCGATTATTGGACAATACTGTAGGCTAGCTGTTAGGTCTATATATTGCATTAATATGACAATATTGTATATTGGGTATTGGTAAATATGTGCCTGAAAGCAATTGTTTGTTATTACTGTGTAGTATTATTGTCACAATAACAATAATAAATTGTCACAATTCAGTTGTCATGAAATTTAAAATATAGTACATTTATGCATTTTATCCAGATTGTATCAAGCTATAGCACAATTCAGTGCAGTATAGAGAGAGAGTGTGAGGTGCACTGTAAGTGCATTCCTGGTATTCAGGAATTTTAAGCCAGGAGATATTATTGGAAGAGCTGGGTCTTCAAACATTTCTTGAGGGTGGAGAGGGTATCTGTTGCTCTGGTAGCACTTGAAGGTCATTCCACCAGCGTTGGACAACAGATGAGAATAGTTTGGATTGGCCTGTGCAAGGTGTTGGCCATGCTAGATAACGTTCCTTGGAGGAGCAATGTGGCCGGAGGGTAACATTTGACTTTAAGAGGGCATTAAGGTAGATGGGAGCAGATCAGTCACCCTGTAGGCCAACTTTAGTGCTTTGAATTTGATGAAAGCAGCTAATGGTAGCCAGTGGAGTTCAATGAACAGAGTTGTGACGTGTTTTGTTTTATTTTTTGGCTGGTTGAAAACCATACGTGCAGCTGCATTCTGGGTCATCTGTAGCGGTTCCACAGCACAGACTGAAAAATGTGATAGGAGGACATCACAATATTCAAGGCGAGAGATAACCAAGGTCTGTACCAGTGGTTGGGTTGCATGTAGGGTTTGGTATGGCCTGATCTTCCTTATGTTGAATAGAGAAAAACAGCATGACCGAGCAACAGAAGCAATGTGATCAACAAAGGTCAGCTGGTTATAAATCATGACACCCAGATTTCTTGCAACTTTGGTGGGAGCAACAGATAGGGAGTCTATCTTAATGCTGATGTTGTGATGTATGGTTTGCGTGGCTGAGAAAACCAGCAGTTCAGTTTTGGAGAGGTTTGTTTGGAAGTGATGGTCTTTCATCTATACAGATATATCATAAGGAAGGAAAGGACAGAGCTGGGTATCATCTTCATAGCAGTGATAGGAGATGCCATGGGAGTGGGTGATTGGACTCATTGAGGTGGTTTACATGGCAAAGAGAAGGAGCCCCAGCACAGAGTCTTGGGGCATCCCTGTGGTGAGGTGGGGTAGCGCAGATATTTGCCCTAGCCATGAGACATTGAATGACCGCCCAGTGAGATAGGATTCAAACCAGGAGTGCGCTTTGCCATTGATGCCCATATTTGTCAGTTTGTCCAGTAGGATACAGTGGTTGACTGTGTCAAATGTTGCTGATAGGTCAAGCAGGATAATTACTGAGGGTTGACCTGCCGCTCTGACTTCTTTTAAGGAGTCAAGGAGGTTGTGCTGACAGAGAAATTCTATGACCTGTTTGAAGACTATTCATTCAGTAGTTGTAGAGAGGAAAGGAAGAATAGTTGCAGGCCGGTAGTTTTCCACTTTAGTTGGAGCGAGGGAGGTTTTTTTTAGCACCACCTGAGCTTGTTTGAAGGTGGTGGGTAATGTACTCACAGTTAGTGAAGCATTGACCACATGTGTGGTTGCTGTCACAATGGTAAGGGCTATGGTATGTAGAAGGGTGGTTGGAATAGGGTCCAATGGACAAGAAGTAGGACAGCTGCCTGTAAGAAGATTTGACACCTTGTCCTCTGAGAAAGAAGTGAATGAAGGAAAAGAAGCAGTTGGTTTAGAGAAGGTCAGATAAAGAACCTGTGAAGAGGAGACAGGCAGGGTCAATGTACACTGTAAAAAAGAAAAAAGTAAAGCTTACTTGCAGTGAAGTAAGTGTTACTTATTGTTTTTACAGTGCAGATGGGTCAGAGAACTGACTACTAGAAATAACACATGGACTGCTCAGGTTTGCAGTATGTTTTTGATTTTATTCATTTTCAGTGCTCTGAGGTTTCGAAATATGAAGCGGTCAGATTTAATCACCTGGATCATGGCCTGTCAAGTAGATGAATGTGCGTCTCTCTCTCTCTCTCTCTCTCTCTCTCTCTCTCTCTCTCTCTCTCAGTGTCTGTGTGTGTGTGTGTGTGTGTGTGTGTGTGTGTGTGATTGTCCAAACCAGACAGTAGGATAAATCATCAGAGACTATCATCAGTCTATTTTCCATTTGATTTTGTTTTACATAGCCAGGTCGTACAGCCAGGTGTACAAAATGTTTGCATTAACTAGCAGTAACAAGAGGTGATAACACACACCTTTCCCCCCTTACTGTAGGAAAACTGCAAAAATGCCTCTCCAAAAAAGAAAAAATAAGGCTTATTAGAAGCAAAAAGTAACTTATTACAAGCAAAATGATCTGCCAATGGAACAAGAACGTTGGCTTGTTGAGATTTCTTGAAATAAGAAAAAATATCTTTGGGCCAAGAAAAAGAAAAAAAATCCTGAATCAAGTATTTATTTGAAGTATGACTCCTAGTGGTCTCCCATCCAATCTCTAGCCAGACTCTTAGACTTTTCTTAGCCTCAGATTACTATTATTATGTTTTGAAGTCAGATATTCTGTGCCAGATATTGTCACACTTATTGGTTTCATTAAGACCAATCTCACCAAGTTTCAACATCAAGCTTCAAGTGTGGTAGTAAATAGCTCTAACGCCACCAATTGATCAAAGCTGTAACTGCATCCATGAGCATAACTTTTGAACCATGGATCCAATTTTCAAAAATTAGATACCTTTGGAATCCTTGTACCAAGCCACACTGAGCACACCCTAAGACATAAATTCTGTCAGGGATGATCCATGGACAATTGTGACAATTTTGCCCTAGCAGTGATGTCTTTGTTGATTTTCTCAAAAACAGCAACAACAAAAAACACAAACATCCCATGTCCATTCTACATGACAATATTCAGACCAAGCCTTGCACAACCACTGCCATATTGATGCATGGAAGCGTTTGCAAAACCACTTAAATATTGTAGGAGAGTTACATATCTTGGCCAATCTGTGGATGACTGACACAAAACGTGGTGTGAGCATGTGCCATATTGCATTTACCATGATGTTTCTACAGCAACCTTGTCCAGCTACACTGCTGGGATCCCATATTGCTGAATGCACATAACAAGTAATTTTCAATTTCAAGTGCCACAGTCATGCACCAATGGCAGATACTTGTAGGCTTTTGTAATTACATAAAATTACTTGAAACAAGTCAAATAATCAAGTCTACTGATAACTAGTTATATTGAGTAAGTTAATGCAAGATAAATAATACTGAAACAAGCTAAATAGTCTCCTACAAATCTGCTCAATAAGTAAATAAATCTTACACATTAATACATTAATACGCAGAATTTTCCTGAATTCAAGAAAATCACTCTAGTTAACTAATATTAGCAGTGAACTTCCTCTTAAGGCCAGTAGATGGAACCACATTAGAAAAAAAATCAATGTCCAGTTTATGTCCAGTTTTACACAAATCTGCTCTTAGTAGGTATGTAACAAAACCATAAGGCAGCTGAAATTTGGAATAATACACCAACTAGAAAAATACACAAACTATAATATAAGTGATAGCATTCTTTTTATGCCTTATTAAAAGCCTGAGTATCTGTGAATAGGGTACAAATCTTAACTAATAGATATCCTCTTGAAACTTATTATTTTGCCTTATTGAGGCAATATTTTTTTTATATTGCAATTATCTGAAATACTTTGTACATGCATGTAGATGAGCCATTGTCTGTAATATTTGCATGTATTTTAGGCAAGTGACTAGAGCTTACAGTGCACCTCTACCAACCAAACAAACCTTTTGTGAAAAGTCACGTTATGTTAAATATGAAATTGAATGTTATTATTGACTATTATGAGGTGCATTACCTATTTCACCCAGCCTGACAAGCCAGACTATAACATCAAAATGTACAGTCTGGCCATGACTGATACACTAGGCTCAATCTAAGGGGCGGGATCAGCAGTTGTCTTTCAAACTGCCTCTGCACGCTGATAAAGCTGATAAGCCACCACTAGGGTACGTCTAGTCGACTCTCTATAAGGACAGAGCGATGTGATTGGTCCAACCAAACCTTGGAAGAGGACCTACTGCTAGGGTATGTCTAGATTTCCAGGCTATATTTCACCCCCATAGGTGTATATTGAAAATGAATACATTTCAATGTAGTGCAAATACTATAAAGGACAAGGTGTAGGCTTTTATATAAAATATATAGGTAATGGTGTTTAACTTGTTTACCCTTATGGTACAAGCCAAAATGTATTCTGTTCCTATTCACTTGTAGTTTAACCCTCCATTAATGTATAATAGACATAAAAAAAAGCTACCATGAATGCCATCACATACTTTCTAAGGCTAAAATGGTACAACTTTCCAAAAAACACAATAAGACTTACTGCCCTTGAGTGGGACTGACAGGCCAAATTTGCGTCTCAAGGTTAGTAATACATTACTAACCCTCCTGTTGTGTTCATTTCATGATTACATGATTACTTCCAGTCAAACATGGCCGAAGCATTTTTAACTTGCGTTAAAAGATATATTATCAATGATTATCATCACATTTTGTGATAGACCTCTCTATCATCTTATGCTCTCTTGAATATTACAAGAGAATAATAAGACTTTAGAGAATTAATTATGGCCTGTAGGCCTCACTGAATGAAACCTATGTAATTCAGTGAGGGAGAGATTTTTCTGGAAATAGGTTTTTAAGGTAGAGGCTATCACTGGAAACCAAAACAGGCAGTAAGGGGTGTGGTTATGTTTGTATAAGTGAACACAAACACTAACATTGTCCATCTGATCTATAAGTAAGACTGTATGTGCATGAAAACTATTTTTGTACATCAGATTCACATCTGTGGTCTTACCCATTAATGTTCTTATAGTCCGGTCATTTTTGACCAGAACACCACAGGTGTAACAAAATTGAATAAAACACCCACACTGTGATGAAAATGATAAATTTTCTGTTATCTGCTTAGATAGCACGTACGAACAAAGTCATGGAGTCCCATGACCATCCAATTAGATTAAGTACATTTTTGAAAGGGAACCAATGTTGTTTTGGTCACATTTAACCAGAACAGAACAGGAGGGCTTAGTAGAGGAACAAGTGAAGGAACAACATACATTATAGGTAGCCCTTTAGCCTTTGGACACCATCTGTAAAAAAGCCATAAAAAGCACTTCTTACATTGAGAGAGACCCTGTAATAGGTGCATCTATAAATAATGTAGGTGTTGGGAGCTCAGGTCTGCAGACCCATGGCTCTATGCTTTATACCCAGTCATGTAAGGTTATGAATAATGTTGTAAGTTAAAGTTGTTTTTACACTCTCTTTTCCCAGTCAAACTGGAAATTGTGTGTGTTTGTGTGTGTGTGTGTGTATTTCTAACTTTGTGTGTGTGTATGTGTATTTCTGCTGGCTTGAGCCTCCAAATGCTTTCACCTGAATGTGCATCATGTCCTGACACAGAACATTTCTACTGATAAGAAAGCACTCATGGAAGATGTGTTAAGTGTGCCTGTGATGAAAAACACAGAGGCTCACTTGGGGCCTAAATTTATTTTAGAACAAAAATTTTATATTGTATAAATCTTTCAGGTCATTTTTCCTTTCTGCATATCTTCATAATGTCAGTGAGTTCACCTTCTGTCTGGAACTCAGTCCGGGCCATTATGAAAAAGGGAGAGAGAGAGAGAGTACCACAGTATTTTTTATGTGCATTCTTTTATTAAATTCATTATTCCTTCAAACACAACAGCATCATACCTCATAAGACTTCTTCTACGCCATCCAAACACGTCAAATACTTAATGATGTACACAGATGCAGGGAAAGAAAAAAAAGCACAGCATAGTTTCTGAGTTTCCTTTCAAAGGGAAGACAAAAAAACAAGGTGAGCGTGACATCAGTTAATGGACTCAACTTCATTTTGCACGCTGTCACCCTCAAAAATGCATTCTCTCATAAAAAGCTTTATAAAAAAATATTAGATTGGGAAATATCTCATAGCTACAAAATATGCTATTATGTACCTAGTATAAATCAGGGTAACAAAATATAATGGTAAATATTAACATATAAAACACGACTACAGTTTGGCCAAACATAAATAAACTACTGGAAAACAACTGTAATAATAATTATAATAATAATAATAACAATAATAAAATGGACCAATCACACAAGAGAACTTTGTATGGAGGAGGGCCAAAGGAAAACTACTCCAACCCTCCACCTAACTCAAGCCTATTCTAAACGCTTCAGTTGCTCTTGCTGCATGCTACCACCAGGGGGAGATATGACACTACTCTACACACAGTGTGTCAGGGCCAGACTCCCAGGGGGGGTGAGTGAGTGTGTGAGTGGATGATAAGAGTGACAGGTCGTCTCACTCCACACCATGTCTTATCACCGGCTTGTACTCTACAGCACTTCCTCTGCCTCCATCTACAGAGAGTGTGGGACCTGTTCCAACACTGGACTGACAGGAAGGAGCAAAACACTCCAGAGAAGAAACACTTCTGGTGCTCTCCTGGCGTGTGTGTGTGTGTGTGTGTGTGTGTGTGTGTGTGTGCGTGTTTGTGTGTGTGTGTGTGTGTTTGTGTGTGTGTGTGTGTGTGTGCAGGGGGGTGAGTAAAGTTTAAGAGGCAGGGTAGACTAGAGTAAGCTCCTACTTTGGTGGTTTCTGACCAGCTTAATACTGACTAACAGGGCAAACAGAACCGACATCAAACACTACTTCATATTTAGCTGCGGAAAGGCAAGAGTCACACAAACACACCTATATTCATCTCTCTATCTATCCCTTTCACTCCTTTGTTCTTTTCCTTTCTCTGTCTCCATCTCATGCACACTGCCAACGCACTCTCTCTCTCACACACACACACACACACAAACGCAAATGGACATACACACAGGTGTATAAAAATAATAACTATTCAGAAAAACACTTAACAGGAAAAAAACATAACAAAATAAACTTGACTTCAAATACAATCAGCAGAATAAATTGATCCACAAATGCATGGCAGGTACATGATATCAAGATATAGTGCTGATATCAACAATGCACAATGCTGGTATTTGTAATCTTTTTTTAGATAGAGAACATATTTATTTCATTTCATTTATCTTATTTGGAAACCTATTCAAAATGGAGTTGGCCAACCAGCGGCTAACTCAGAGTGTCGAGAGTGTCTTTAGAGGAAACGCCCTAAAGCAGAAAGGGTCTGATCTCCCTCCATTGATCTAATCTATTGTCTCCCTACAGGGAAAGTCGAGCTACAGCACCAGTGCTGTACATAGCTCTTCTGGTGGCACAACCACCCACACAACAAAACAAACAAAACAATTAATAACAACAATAATAATAATAACAACAACAAGCATATTAATAATAATACAAGGGATGTACACTGAGTACAAATTCATACAAAGAGATGAAAAAGAAACAGTTCTGAAATATCCAGTAGGACTAGCCAAGAGAACACGAGGGCCTCTGTTGTTCGACGAGAAATATGCAAACAAAACAAAACAAATCCGAAATAGAACTGTGAGCATCGCTAGCAGTGTGAGACACGGCCGGGTCGTTCCTCAGCCTCCTAGGAGTGGATAGGATTGTCGGTCCCCTTGACAACAGGGATACTGCTGACCAAGCCTGGTGTCCATCTGACACTGCTGCTGCTTCTGCTGTTGGTTTTGCTTGCTTGTTTGGCAGGCGGGGAAAAGGGGGTGGGGTGGGGTGGGGGTGGTGTGTGGGGGTCATGGGAGCACAGGTGGGCGCAGGTACCAGATGGTTAGGCAGGGGGTCAAGGGTCAAGGACAAGGGTCCACTCCCTCACCCAACACATTTCAGATGCCTACACCCGATTGAGTAGGGAAGACCTGGACAGAAGACAAAACGTTACGAGTCATTAAAAACACTGATAACACAGAATAGCCAAATAATAACATAAATACACATCCCAATCACCACTCAGCTCTCTCACACACACACACTTGGGGTCTCAGCTCTTCACCTATCTCTCTCTCTTTCTTTCTGTCCCTCTCTCTCTCTGTGTGTGTGTGTGTGTGTGTGTGTGTGTGTGTGTGTGTGTTGAGTGGTGATTGGGATGACCGTGAGACTGGCTTGGGGGAAGCCTTAAGCTGACACTTTAATTCCTGACACCACTACGGCACTGCAGACAGACTGACAGTGCTGTGTATGTGTGTGTGTGTGTGTATGTGTGTGTGTAAACACGCTTTTGTCACAGTGGAATAACACTCTGGACTGATATCAGAAAACGTGACTGTGAACTGGGCACTGAAGAGGGGACTAGCACAGGCGACATACTGTACCCTCCCAGGACATCCATCTGTGCACTAACACACACACACACACACACACACACACACACACACACAAACACAACCTTGTCCTTAACCCACCTCAGAAATCATCATTCTACTTTCTCTCTCTTACTCTCTTTCTCTCTCTCTCTCTCACACACACACACACACACACACACACTGCTGAACCCACCTCAGTGACTTCCACCTGTCCTTTTCCATGTTGTTCTCTGGTCCTTCGCTCTCGTAAGACGCCAGGCACAGAGCTGAAAGAGTGAAAGAAAGAGGGAGAGAAAAAAAGAGAGACAGAGAGAGAGAGAAATAAGTAAACAACATTGTGATGGTTATCAGCACAGATTACAACACCTCTTTCATCTGGTTTCAATGTTCGTGTTTGTGTTTGTGTGTGTGTGCACGTGAGAGTAGCCATGTTTCTACTGTCAGCGTGAGCTAGACGTGTCATGTTCGTCCTGTGGAGGAGAATCTGGCTCCCAGAATCCTCGGCTGTTACGCAACCAGGAGACGCCAGACACCTGTGGCCCACTGCAGGCTTCCAAAGGAGCCGGGGATTATGGGAAATCTGTGCTGACCCCGCAGGCAAATGGGGCTAATCACTACAAGGGGCTAATCTCTCCACAAGCAGGCGGAGGAGAAGAGAAAGGGAGGAGAGCAGAGAGAGAGAGAAAGAAAGAGAGATAGAGAGAGGGAGAGAGAAAAGAGTGAGAGTGAGAGAGGGAGAGAATGATGCAGAGAATGGCAGATAAAGAAAAGAAGTTAAAGAGATGGAAAGAGAGAAAGAGAGAAGGAGAGAGAGAGAGAGGAAAGAGGGGAGGAGACCAGGTACAGCAAGCAAGAGAGAGAGAGAGAAGCTTGTTTGATCTATGTATGTAATCTCCTGCAAGTACTTTGGATATGCAGCAGGTTTGTCATGCCAAGAAAGCATATTTAAAGTGAACTGCCTTGAATTGAATTGAACTAAATTGAATTGAATTGAACTAAATTTGATTGAAATAATTTTAACTGAATTGAATTGAACAGAATGTGAATTCTGTAGAGTTCTCCTGTGTGTCTGACTGGCAGTGTCATCTCAGACACAGACATGGGGGAGTTCTGGGATGTCATCCACCCAGTGTCTGCCAGCTAGATGCACAAGACAGGATGCTGAAATTTAGAGAGCTGACTTGTGGAGGAGCTGTGCGTGTATGTGTGTGTGTGTGTGTGTGTGTGTGTGTATGTGTGTGTGGTGGAGTGTGTGTGCGTGTGTGTGTGTGTGTGGGGGGTGGAGTTTGTTGAGCCCACGTTGGCCAGTGTATGTGTGTGTGTATGTGATGGAGTGTGTTTAGTCCACGCTGGCCAGACACACTGCATTCCACAGCACTGGATTAGACTCCAACTCAGACAATTGAGAGGTGTGTGTGTATGGGGGTGTGAGATGTGATGCTAGATATGATCAATCACTTCTCTCACGTCTGCTACAGCGTGTCTTTGTCTGAGTGCTATACAAGACTGCAGGTGTACAAATGTGTGTGTGTGTGTGTGTGTGTTCAAACTTACCATCTTCACTGAACACAGGGGCAGTGAGCAGGTACTGCAGGATCTTGCGGTCCCTCTCAAACGGACACTCCACCTTCTTCCAGGTCATCAGCTCACTCACCTGCTTGGCCAGCTCCCAGAATTTCTGCAGGACACACACACACACACACACAGTGCACCATCAGCACCAGAAGAATACAGAAATACACACACACACACACACACACACACACACACACACACACACACACACACACACACACAATGCACCATCAGCACCAGAAGAATACAGAAATACACACACACACACAGTGCACCATCAGCACCAAAAGAATACAGAAATACACATGCACACACACACACACACACACACACACACACACACACACACACACACACACACACACACACACACACACACACAAACATCTAGATGTATTCAGGAACACAACCATGCAGAAAGACACAATATGCTCAGTGCTGACATACAGTGCACAAACACACCCACGGATATATATATATATTGACACACAGATGCATGGGCACTCAAACACACACACACACACGCGCACACACACTGAGACTGACTCAGAACTTCTTTCAAGATCTGGACTGAGGCTTTTAGTGATATTTCCCCTTTCCATCACAGCCAAAGGAAGTGTGTGTGTGTGTGTGTGTATGTGTGTTTCTGCGTCACAGTATGTGTTTGAGTGTGTTTCCAGCCAGCTAGCTAAGAACATGGGGCTTTTAGTTGCCATGGGGTGTGTGTGTGTTTTGAATCCAAAAACACAATCTCTCCCTCTGACGCAAAATGCAGCACGCACACACACACACACACACACACACACACACACACACACACAGACACATAGCACTGATTTCCACTGTCCTAGAATGACTGCTAGTTTCCAGCGCAGCGGCCCTCTCTCTCTCTCACTCACCTCAAAGTTGACATGGCCATTGGGAAGCCGGTTGGCACAGCCCTCATTCAGGAAGTAGATGTCCTTTATCATCAAGCTGAAGAAGGGAATGACAATCTACAAGGAATGAAGAGAGAGAGAGAGACAGAGAGAGAGGAATGAGTGAAAAAAGGAGAGAGCATTAGTGGCTATAGTACTCATGTCTTCACCTCCCCCGTAGTCAAACAGTCGGAGGCCCGTGGGATTGTGTGGCTGAGATGTCTAGCCTGATAACCCCACATAAACAGGCCCAACCACCTGCCTTGCACAATGCACAATACACAACACACAGAACAGCGCTGCCCCGCACAGCACACTAAGATGGGTGTCAAGTCTGGTCCTTGGGTTGCTTTTCAAAACACATTGTAATTAAAGCATTTGCAGTAAAGTTGTTTGTTTGCTTGTCTGTTGTTTAATATCAGTCAGGAAGCCTTAAAAGGAAGTTTGAGGGATGCAATCATGCACACACACACACACACACACACACACAGAGTTAGCTCAGGGACTGTATTTAGGGTATGCAAAAAGAAGGACATCACAGATGTCCTGGCTGAAAGGGTAGCACGTACACACAGACAAGATGGCTTATATCTCACAGCCTGTTATTTAACCAAGTCTACTATAAACAAGACACAATGTTCTCAAACACACACATGCACATACACGCACGCGTACACACACACACACACACACACAAACAAACACAGCTCAGACACACAAATGAAAAGTGGTATGTTTGCAGTCCAGTTTGCACAGCTTTTTACAACTCTGAGTTATCAGTTTGTTTCTCTCTCGCTCGCTTTCTCTCTCTCTCATACACACACACACACACACACACACAAACACACACACACATGCACACACTGAGATCTACAGAAATGTCTTGCTGGGAAGTTACAATACCATTCCCAGTATTATCAAAGATCAAAAACGTCACTAAGTCACTAAGCATGCCAGGCTCAAAAGTGGCTCTTCTTATGCAACTGCTCTTTAGGAACTACTGGCGAAAAATAAAAGCAGAGTGGCATTTGCCTTGTAAGGAGCTGATGTGACCCCGACCAGACCCTAGAACACACACACACATACGCACACACACACACGCACACACAAACTAAAGAAGTCACCAGAGAAAGCATTCCAGTAGTACTGGGAACATTCCGTCTTCTGACCCCTCACCCACAGAGTTGAACAACAGGGTGTGTGTGTGTGTGTGTGTGTGTGTGTGTGTGTGTTTGTGTGTAGAGTGGGTTCCTAGTGTCTCCAAAATACTAGGAAGGAAAATAAACCCAGTGCAATGCAAATTCTAACAGCAGTAAATAACATAACAACTCAGCTGTGGAGAACTTTGGTGACCAGAGGCTCAAGCAAGCAGCAAGCTGAGTGGACACAGGGACATGTGAATGAGTTCCTGGCGGTCAGAGACATGTTTGGTTTGCGTTATTCACTATTCAGGTCTTATTCTACAGATAGTCATTCAAGAACAGGGGAAATTTTTTTGTGGGGTGGGGGGGCCAGTGAGTGGTTGTGTGGGGGGATGCTATGATGGGGGCCGGGGGGGTTAATGTATAGGGGTCTGAGGGGGGCGGTGAGTTTACGAAGTCTGTGGAGAGAGCTGGAGAGAGAGGTCTGGGAGACTAAGTGCTTGGTATATTTGGGGAAGGTGTTGAGGAGAGCACTCCAGACATGATGAGGGATTGCTGGGCACAGCAAGGGGGGGTGGAGCGTTTACTGAGACAATTAAACTGCTAGAGCTAGGCAGAGTGTGACGGTGTTGGGGTGGGGTGGGGGTGAATGGAAAGTTGATGGGGTTTGGACGGTGCTGATGATATACTGATGGTTGAACTGTTGGTCTAGGTGTATACTGAGCTGAGCTGAGAGGCTTAGACTACAGCCAGCAGTGTGCAAGCAGTGCTGTTCTGGAAAGCCTGGTGCTTGGCCATGGTTTTGGATGGAGGTGCTGGACTGGGTGGCTTTGGGCCGGGTTCTGGATACTGGGCTGGATTAGAGAGAGAGGAGCTATGGGAAGGGAAAGGGGGGGTTCGGGCGGGTTCTAGAGGGCTGTGTGTCCTCAGCTGCCTCTGGTCTGGGCCCTTTGGATTGGGCCAGGTCAGGAGCAGACAGCAGGAGGGAGAGAGAGGGAAAGAGGGAGAGAGAGAGAGAGAGAGAGAGAGAGAGAGAGAGCAGCGACTGATGACTGACAGAAGGAACATTTTGTGATCTGGCTGCAGGCCATGTTATGTTCTCTCTCTCTCTCTCTCTCTCTCTCCCTCCCTCTCTCACACACACATTTTCTCACTCCCTATTTTTCTCTCTGCCCCTCCCTTCCTCTATCTCTCTCACATCTCCATCTATTCCACTTGCTTTCCCTCTCTATGCATCTCTCTTTCTCTTTCTGTTTCTTTTCTCTCTGCTACCCTTTTTTTCTCTCTTGTTTTCTCTGTTGTTATTCCCGCCTCCATAGCCTTCTCCCTCTCTTTTTCCCCTCCATTTCACCCACCATCTCTCTCTCTATCTCTCTCTTCCAGAGAGGACTGGAGCAAAGTGCTGCAGTGGAGGAAGCAGCGGGTTCTGTGACGTCTGGTCTTTGTGGTAGTCCCAGTTTATGACCTGACCTTTCACCTCCCGACTCCAAATGTGGGACTGTTACACAACCGCCCAAAACACAACCCAGCACTCCGCCTCAGCCCACTTACTCTGTGTGTGTGAGTGTGTGTGTATCTGCACAAACGTATGTACCTGTGTGTGTGTGTGTGTGTGTGTGTGTGTGTGTGTGTATGTGTGTGTGTGTATATGGTATAAATACACCAAGCAACCTCATGACAGGACAGGACAGGATAAGATGTCCAGAAAATGTCCTATAGCATGCAATGTATACACTAACCTCACACACACACACACACACACATAGTTCCCTGTTTTCCTCCCACGCTTCAAAGCCCCAGACTGTCGATGGCATCTCCTTGATCACTGATTGCCTTAGCTGGTTAGCCCAAACAGTGCCAAGCTGACGTCAAGCACCACCACACACTGTTTTCTTTTCATAGCACCGTCATAACAACAGCACACTAACTCTGTGTGTGTGTGTGTGTGTGTGTGTGTGTGTATGTGTGTGTGTGTGTGTATGTGTGGTGTCATACAGCTGCAGCAATGTATTTGGGTTAAGACTACCCGGTGACAGTGAATCATGGGAAAATCAAGTGACCTTATCGCTCCAAATCAGAAAAAGGAAGATGGCTGATTTAGATGATTCAGTCTAAAGATATGCCATGTTTGGGGAGAGATAATATTCTTGGGAACTGTCACAATAAAGGTGAATCATGTGTCATCATTAAGTTTCTCCATTTATAATCATATGACGAGAGCAGAACACACAAGGGGAAAGATTACAAAAAAGATCTTTGCTTTCAATCTAATTTGAGCAGCTATAGTATACAAATACAGAAACTTGCTCTGCTCCATTTCTGTCCAGTGGAATTAGTGCTGTTGTTGCTGTGGACTCACCTTCTCTCTGCTGCTGTGGGCTGTGATGGATCGCTGTGTGGCTCCACGCAAAGCTGTGCGATAGTTATAGAAGTTACTGGAAGGATCCATTTGATGCTGCGGGGTCAGAGAGAGAGAAAGAGAGAGAGAAAATTAAGAGACTTTGTTTGGTTGATTTGCTTACTAGAGTTGCCCAGTACAAAATAAACAAACACACAGACACACACACACACTCACACACACTCACAGAAAATATCACAATAATTGGGACTGAGTCACATTTAGTGTCTTCCTATATGTGTTTCTCCTTACTCCCTTCTTTGTATGTGTGTGTGTGTGTGTGTGTGTGTGTGTATGCATGTGCGTGTGTGTTTGTATGTATGTGTGTGTGTGTGTGTGTGTGTGTGTGAGAGAGAGAGAAAGAGCTCCTGATCCCCCTGCAGGCATCATTAAGTGCAGACGTCCCTGGCGGGAGTCCTCAGCAGGGAGAGGGAGGCCCCAGGTGGACAGACAGTCTGCGCCTCACAGTGGAGGCAAACTCTCTATTGATCACAGGCCACACTGGAGGACATGTCACACAGCACCCTAAACACACACATCTACATTCACACACCTGTGCATGCATAAATGCACGCACACATACACACACACTCACACACACACACACACACACACACACACACTCTTTTTGCGGAGGCCAGAGTGAAGAGTGAAGACCAAGTGCACCTCTTTAATCTATTTCTTCACATCTTTGGATGAAGGGGGGACATAAAGACAGCTGCTGGCTAGCACACACACACACACACACACACACACATTAACACAGAGACAGACGTGTCCAGGGATATTTACATATCAAGCTGCATTAGATGCTTTGATAGAGTCAAACAGCAGGTGCCGGGGCATAGCCTGTGCTGATCAATTAGCCTTTGCCTCGTTATGTGTACTAATTAACTAACGAACAAGAATCAGCACTGCCCCGCCCCATCCTGCCAGAGTCTCCGGCAGTGCCCCATCTGTCAGCTAGGCCCTGTCATCTCAGGGTACTTTTTACTTTTCACACACAAACACACACACACACACACACACACACACACACACACACACACACACACACAGAGCTTGCAGGGTTCAGCCTCTAAATGCAGCCTGCTGCTGAATAACTAAATTGTTTCTACCAAAGTACCAAACAAGAGATTCAACTACCAAACAAGAGATTCATTGTTTTTGTTTTGTTTACAAATGTGACATAATTTTCAAAATCAACAAATCTGTTGTCATCAGTGTTTGAGAGGCACAGATCAGTGCACTGCAGTGGAAAGCAAAAGGTGTGTGGGAGGAAGCCTTGTACCTGGTGACCCACAGAAATGAAAAGCAAAGACATGATGAGGAAGCGAGGGATGAGGAGGGGGAGGAAAAGTAGGAGGACAGCGCAGGGCTTCGTTTAACAGATGGCTGTGGGCAGCAGATATGAGTCACGCCTCAGCCTACACACACTGTCTCAGTACTGGCTCAGTAAACAGCCGATGCTTAGGATTTAACATTCTCCTCAAACACATACACACACACACACACACACACTCAGAGATAAATACACAATGTACACCCCCACACACATACACTTATGCACACATGTAAAAAGGTCTGCACACACACACACACACACACTAACCCGCTAATGGCTGCGGGTTAGGCTCCTCCACACATACATTTTTCATCACCTCCAAAATGCTGACTCATCGTCCACACCACTCCATCCCCTGTTTATTTGTGTGTGTGTGTGTGTGTGTGTGTGTGTGTGTGTGTGTGTGTGCAGACCTTTTTACAGTCCTCTGTGTCATAGTGAATGAAAATGTCTCCTTACCTCCAGGATGTCAAACTTGGCTGTTTTGACTTTGCCCCAGGTCTTCTTCAGTCGAGACACTGGACTCATGTTCATCCCAGCTGCAGACACACACACACACACACACACAAACCACAGAGAGAAATAGGTCAACACATGATTTTCCTCATGGTTATTATTCCATCAAAACTTCTTACTGTTGGTGTGTGAAGAAGAGAGAGAGAGTGTGTGTGTTTTTGTGTGTGTGTGTGTGTGTGTGTGCCAGCTGTACTCTGCTCTCATGACATTGCTAGGGGCTGTGGGCTGACTTCACAAGAACAATTGAATTATCACACACTTCACTGACTGTCCACACAACACTTCACCATTCACATATGGTGGCAGAGTGGGCACAAGATGTATGTGTGTGTGTGTGTGTGTGTGAGAGAGAGAGAGTCTCTCTGTCTTTTGGAGGCCCTCAGAATAATGGAAAGACTAACACAGTCAAATTTCAGCTTCAGCTTGATTGAGTCCAACAGTTCACACGTAAATTAATTATGTCACGTATATTAATTAATAACACTGTTAATGAAAACGTCAAGACTGTGGTCTAATTATTGCACAAACTTAATTACATCATCCATGACTACACTGTGGCACAAGTCATGACTCAGTGGTTTAAGTCGTCACTGAGAGGAGTGGCCATCATAACATGGGTGGCTGCATGCATAGTGTGCACACCCAACAGTGGTTTAAAAACACATCCAGCTTGTGTTAGTTTCTTTTTAAAACAAGACTCGTGACGTAGCACTAATTCAAAAACCAATGATCAGATGACAGACGATGGGATCACAAAGTATTCTAGGAAATTGTAATGCCGTCACGCTTCCCAGATGTCTCACTTGCGAACAGACACCCAAACACAATAGTACCCTCTCTCTGTCTCTGTCTCTCTCTCTCTCGGTCTCTGTCTCTCTGTGTGTCTCTCTAGGGGGACGTGAAGCTTTGTGGGTATCGTGTTCCTTCACTGTAATAGAAAAATCCAACTCAAGCTTCCCCTGCCCCTCTAATGCTTTATAATGAGGCTGCATTGGACTGGACACCACTGAAAGAGAGAGAGAGGGAGAGAGATAGATAGAGAAAGAGAGAGAGAGAGGAAGAGATAGAGAAAGAGAGAGAGAGTGAAGCGTCGTGAGGAGCAACAACATTGAAAGCTGTCTCATCGATAAGCCATATTTCTCTGTCTTCTATCTCTCTCCTTCCCTCTCCCTGTGTGGCTCTCTTTTTCTCCCCCTCTCTTTCTCCTCCTCTCCTTCCCTGCGCTGCTGTGATTGTATCTGTTTTCTGTGATGGCAACAGCATGACCCTGGAGCTCTGCACTTTGTGTGTGTGTGTACTGTGTGTTTCTTGAGTGTATTATATGGACATTGCTTGTGTATGGTATGTACAAATAGTGTGTGTGTTGTGTGTATCGTGTATGTCCTATGTGTGTGTTTTTTGTCTGTGTGTGTTGGAGACCAGGGGAACCCAAGCACAGATGATGGCAGCAGAAGCCAAAGCCTTTCCCATGACATGCCTGTTCTGTTCCTGGGACTTTATAATAATATCCTGCTGCTCCCTGGAGATACACAGAGAGGAGAGTGTGTGTATGTGTGTGTGTGTGTGTGTGTGTGTGTGTGTGTAGGGGGGGGGGGCTTGGGGGTCTATTGTGAAGAGGGGCAATGGTGGCGCTTGTGTAAGAGTCGTGGTGCTTCAGGGCATCAGGGTCTCTAGAGACAGGGGCTCAGGGTTGGGCAGCTGGTCAGTCTCTCTCACTCTTTCTCTCTGCCCCCTTTCCTCCCTCACTTCTATCTCTATTTCTTTCTTTCTTTTGTCTCTCTACATAGAGAAACAAAAGAAAAAGAGAATATATATTTATATTTATCTATATTTCTCTCCCTATCTATAAGAATCTAAATCAGTCTCTATCTCTCTCCATCCATCTCTATCTATCCATTTCTCTTTTTTTCTTTCTTTGTCGTGCATTCTCTTATTCTCTCTCCCTCTCTGTCCTCCTCTCTTTCTCCTACTCTGTATTTTCCAATTCTAGTCAAATATGCATTGTCTGCACACTCATGGAATGTTGTTTTTCATCTTTTTCTCCTTGTTCTATCTGGTCAGTGCTGACCATCTGCATGCTGGGTGCAGTTGCTCCCTCCCCTGCCCTCACATACACACACACACACACACACACACACACACACACACACACACATACACACACACACACACACACACACACACGCACACACAAACACTCCTGCCCCTCCCTCGCTGTTGTAGGCTAGCCAGCTGCCTCCCCTTGAAGTTCTCCCTCAGACACACACACACTACACACTTATGGTCTCACACACAGTCTCCTAAAATCACACTCATTAACTCACCTCACACTTTCATGCAATGTGAAACACAAGAACACAGTCACAGAACACACACACACGCACACAAACGCACACAAACACACACACACACGCTTATCCACAACAATCACAAGAAATATGAGCTGACAAACTGTATTTAAGGACCTCCTCTGCTTATATATCCCTGCTGAAAAGTCCAGTGGAAGAGTGAGCCCTATTCAGTTAGCCTCTAAGCCCTGCTGATCCATGACCACATTCCACCCTGACTGACTGGCACTCAGCCCTATCCGTGAGACCCTGCAGTGAAAGGGTGAGAGTGTGCCACCCGACTAAACCCATCTGCGTGCTTTAGAGGGCACCTATGCCAAGGTAGAGGGCCCTTTTAGTAAGCCTGCACTGGCATAGGGAAGCTTGGCATATGAATGTAGTCCCTCTGTTTACTGAGAGATAGCTTACGTAATTCATGTATTTGTATGTGATTTTATTGTGATGTGCATATTTACGAGCGTGTGTATGTTTGTGTGTGTCTGTGTGTGTGTAAGAGAGAGAGAGAGAGAGAGAGAGAATGAGTGAGTGAGTGTGTGTGTGTGTGTGTGTGTGTGTGTGTGTGTGTGTGTGTGTGTGTAATTAAATTCATACTCACAGATGATGGCCATGAGGGAGTTGAAGTTGCCGATGTTGAAGCACTCGCGCGCCACATCGATGAAGAACTCAATGACCCGCGCCCGGTGCTTCTTCTTCACAGCCTGTGCGACACACAAGAACGGGACAAGAACTTCAGGCACTGATCTTCACTCTCATTACTGCTGAGCCAAGCCTACCACACACACACACACACACACACACACACACATACACACACACACACACACACACACACACACACATACTCTCACCATGCAAATCTCCGTAGCTACCAGGTAGCTGAGTCTGTTGAACCAGGCCACATAGGCCTCCAGGTTACTGGCCTTCTTATGGTCACTGAAGCAGTTCTAGAGGGAGACATAAATATCAATATTACAATACATTTTTGAAATTGGTCACAACCATGATTTGTCAACAACAGCGATGCAGTCATCACCATGACAAAACAATGCAAAACAAAACATGACGTGGTCGTTTTAATCACCGGTGTCTGAAACACAACACCTTGTTCAGCACATCCAATTAAAAACACAATTACTGACACCCAGATGTCTGGATTGCCACTGAGCCTTTTCCACTAAACCTGAGATGGCTGCCTGGGACTCCAACCTGCTCCCTCTCTCAGGGGATTTCACGGCCGGCGTGAGTGCGCTCATTTGCAGGCTTACCTCATCGCCACACAATCCGGACCACCTCAGTTTCGGTAAGCTAAGCCAGTTCATGAGTAGGCCTGCCTATTTTTTTTCTCTCTCTCTTTTTTCCTCTCTCTCTGTCTGTCTCTCTCTCTCTCTGGGTGTGTGTGCTGAGTGGTGGGAACACGTTCTGAGTCTCCCTTAGAGCGTGAATTGCAGTCCAGCCAGCTCTACATAAAAGCAGCAGCTCCACATGATTGATGACGCTCAACAATGCACAGCGCCATCCAGCACAGGTTCAGTGCACTCTAAAGACTACAATATTGCACCCTCTATTCACTCCCTCTCTCTCTCTCTCTCTGTGTGTGTGTGTGAGAGAGAGAGAGAGTGTGTGTGTATGAGTAGATTTCAGTGTGTGTGTGAATGTGAATGTAATTCAGTTCATGTTTGTGAGAGTGTGTATGTATGTGTGTGTGTGTGAATGATTGAATAATCGTAAGTGAGAACATGTTTGTGTTTGACTGCATGAGTGCATGTTTGTCTGTGTGTGTGTGTGTCCATGCTGACATATTATTCTAAAGCCACTCTCCTCTCCGCATTCCCAGCATTCCATCGGCGTGAAGTACACCACCCGCACACAATGGCCGCTCTCGGCCCTCAACGCCCTCCTTTTGATGGGCAGCCAGGGAGGCCTCCACCCCTCACTCACCATTATGGCCCTCCGGCTCATCCTCTGAGGAAGGCAGCCAATGTGGGACAAGGGGATGGGGGGGGTTGGTGAAAATGGAGCCAATTCAGGCCAAAAAGAGGCTCCCAAGAATGTGCAGTGCGACCTGAGCAAACTTTTAGCCAGCGTTTCATTTCCTCTGATTGGACAGACTGCAGTGTCTAGCCAGTTGCTAAGATACAGCCAAACAAAAGAAGCTGGAATGCAGAAATGGGAAGAAAGAGAGAGAACCAGAAAGAGAAATGGGGAAATGGACAAGTGAGAGGAGAGGAGGTGGGGGTGGGGGTGGAGGTGGGAGAGGGGGTGGGAGTGGGGGTGAGGGTGGGAGTATGTGGCGTGCTTGGGAGTTCTCCATGTGTGGTGTGAACGAGATGACTTTGCTTTGACCCTCTGAGGTCAACGGGAGTGCTTATTGAGCTGAGCGTCTCACAGTCGATGGGAACCTTTTTTGTCACTTGGACGCTTGTGTGCGCCTGCAACCTTTCAGCCAGTTTCCTAAAAACCCGTCTGAACCCGTCTGCATACACTAAAGCACTCAATCTTTACTTCATTCCTTGTGCTATTACAGTGATATTCTATATCTGTGTACCATACCGTGTGGGGGCAGATTTGTTTTTCACATACCTTATCATTGTCCAGCGGGCTTTTCTGACCGAAGGCCTGGACAAATTCCTCAGGGCCAATGTAGCTTAACCTCTCCTGCAGGCGAGAGAGAGAGAGAGAGAGAGCACATTATGTCAATTCTAATCAGCCGGGTCATCAGTCAAATGCTGAGAAATCAGCCAAGTGGTCACCTTGGAAATATATAAATATATTAATCTGGTTCAATAACTGGATCAATGGAGTCACAGACGCGACGCTGATGTAGGAAAATCAATCGGCTAAACATGGGCCAGATGGAGGGATCACAGTAAGTGGTGCACACACACACACACACACACACACACACACACACACACACACACACACACAGCTAAGATCACGTGTAAAATAGTGTATTTTTAGCCATCTCTGTTGTGGACCTTTTAAACTCCCTTAAGTGTGCTGAAAGGTAGATACATCTAAAGGCGATTTTTGAGGATGTGATTCCCTCTTTAATTAAATGAGTGACAATGACCAAAGCATTGACGCATCGGTTGATTCCATTTCAGGTATTTTAGTTAAATGAGGTCAAGCCCAGGTCAGTAGCAGTGGGATTCCATCAGGCTTGTTAGAGTTCTTTATAGTGGTCTGTCTTTCAGAAGGTGTTTGTGTGTTCAGTAGACAGAGCTACAAATGCAACAAATGCAAGTGGTCTCACCTTGAGCTTTCTACTCTGGCTGTAGCTTGTGAGTTCTAGGTAAGTTAAGAATGTACACAAATTTGTGGGCCGTGGTAGCGTGCTAATGTGGCAGTGTGCTAGCAGCCTGGAAAGTTGTGAGTTCAAATCCTGTCTCCATTGTGCCCTTGAGTAAGGCACTTAACCCTAAGTTGCTCTAGGGGAGACTGGCCCTGAACAATTTATAGCTAAGTCGCTTTTGATTAAAGCATCTTCTAAATACATAAATGTACGTGTAAATGTAAATTCATATAGCTGGGAATTTGACATTTCAAATAAACATGACCCTGTCATTAATCCAGCAAAGACACTCCTCTGCCTCTAGTAGATTTGTTCACCTTGCTTGTGAAAGGGGGGATCCTACGGATTTGAAAATGACATATACACACCCAACCCCACACCCACACTCACCAGTTCGATGTGTGTGAGCTGCTGGGCGAGGGTGAAGGGGTCGCTGCAGATGCTAAAGATGTCGCGCTGCACTGACTGCGGCTTGGCTTTGATTATGGCTAGTCGCTCGGTGACCGTGGCGTTGATCTTGGCCAGTGCCTCCTCGTACTGGCTCAGCGCTGTCAGCTTCCGAATCAGAGCCTGGGTCATCTGCTGCACAGCCTTTCGGTACAGCTATAAAAGAAAATAGATAAACAACAGAGAGATAAGAGGAGAAATAGACAGAGAGAGAGAGAGAGAGAGAGAGAGAGAGAGAAAGAGAGAGAGAGAAGAATTAGAACAGAAGGTGTTCACCTAGATATTCAAACAGAGCCGAGTACAGTGATTGCAAAAAGGTCAAACACACACACACACACACACACACACACACACACCTCCATCTGAACCTGTAACCACATTGAAATTCCTGTGCATGAGTGGACCCCTCTTAACCAGCAACACATGAGCTTTTAAATCACTCTGGCCAGCTGAGCCCAGTGATTTGGGGTGCAGGGACACTGTGCGTGTGTCTGTGTGTGTGTGTGTATGTGTGTGTGTGTGTGTGTGTGTGTGTGTGTGTGTGTGTGTGTGTAAGCATGTGTGTGTGTGTGTTGAGAGGCATAAAGGCAGCTGTCTTGTGACGTAGCCAAGGTCTCTTATGTAAGGTGTCTACGAGAGGAGAGCACAGTCTAATATACTCCCACTCACCCACCCATTGACAGTCTACCCTAGCAGTGGCCCCTTTGGCTCGGCATGGAAGGGCCCCGAGGGGCCAACACAGAACCAGCGAGGCCCAGCCAGCCCTTTCCTGCTCCAGCGTCGCATGACATTAGATAACACAACAAACTTCACTCCACACTGCTCAGCTCCACCAGATTGCGTAACCAGCAGACACAGAGGAACAGAGACATAGAGAGGAGAGAGAGAGAGAGAGAGAGAGAGAGGGTCTAGAAGTGAAACTGATGGGCCTATTTTCAGCAGAGAGTGGTTCCATACAAGGCTGTCTCTCATCACTCTGCCAGCTTCGTTCAGGGCAGGAAAAGAAAGAGAGAGAGAGAGACAGAGAAAGAAGGGAGAGGGAGAGGGAGAGAGACATGTACACTCTTCTGCTTCCGATACATATTCTGAGCATCTTAATAGTGATGGTACTCTGCTCAACTGGTCTTCATTTTCACCTCTTCTTCATATACGTTTTGTGCTTTTTGCTTCTGACATTTTCTATAGATTGTTGTTTGTTGTAGTTTTACATGGGTAAGCCCCTATGGGCGTCGCAGACATCCGCAGTGGGGCCTTGCTCACCCTACCACAGGGGAGTGAGAAACGCATTTTGATTCCTTTGTATGTCTTGTACATGTGAAGAAATTGACAATAAAAGCTATACCATACCATACCATATCCTTTAGCTGAGTATGTGAAAGATAGAGTGATAGAGACAGAGAGGTGAAAGAAAGAGTTGGGCCTCTGGACAGGACATTACATTTTGATGGACTGTCATAGGCCACAAAGCCAGCTAAGGCACTGATCAGCATTCTCACACTCAATCTATCTGCCCTCTCCATTTCTCTTGCTTTCTCTCTATCTCCATCTCCCTCCCTCCATCCCATCTTCTTCCCACTCAACTCTTTTTCTCCTCATATTCTTCATTCATTTCTCTCTCTCTTTCTAGCGATTTGCTGCTCCCCCTCTTTTTCTGTCTATCCACTCCTCCTCCTCTTTTTTCTGTTCCCTTCATCTTCCTGGGGTGAGAGGGTGTCACTCAGACAGCTGGGCCAGAAATTGAGAGACAACCTCATCAATCAACAGGGTAGCCTGTGTGTGTGTGTGTGTGTGTGTGTGTGTGTGTGTGTGTGTGTGTGTGTGTGTGTGTGTGTGTGTGTGTGTGTGAAGAGTGGAGAGGAGCACATCTACACAACAATAATAAATTCCACTGTGTCACAGAGAGAAAGAGAGAGACAGGTAGAGGGAAAAAAGGTGGACAGGAGAGAAAGAGAGAAAAAGAGAGGGAGAGAGCAGGAGAGAGAGATCAGATGTATACTACATGTAAATTTTTGCTGAGCTCACCACCAGAAGGTTGAACTCTGCCAGGAGGACATACAGGGTAAAATAATGTCTCATGTGAGGGTAAATGACACACACATACATACATACACACTCAGAGAGGGAAGTGCGTGTGTGTTTGTGTGTGTGTGTGTGTGTGTGTGTGTGTGTGTGTGCAAATCCAAAAGAGAGATCTCTAAGCTTACACACAGCTGGTGTATGGGTCATCTTATTCTGCTGAACCTTGCATAGCACCTGACCAGATTGGCTCCAGGGTGTAGTTAGGAGTGATAGTGTAGTTAGGATAACAGTGCCCTTTGCTCTGATACTCGACTGTGGTGATTAGCAGTCTAAAGTCTGCAGTAGCATCAGCTTTTAGAAGTCTGCAGAAATGCCAACTCCACATAACTGACCCGTACAAGTAGAGCATGTTGGTATATGCCGTGCTGATAACACAGAGTATTTGAAATGATTTATCCACTGAAAAAAGAAAAGTATATACTGTATATTAGAAAATTATTCTATTTTCATACTTTGTCTTGCTTTGGTAATTCAGTCCCAAAGGGTTTAAAGGACATAAAGTCAAAAAATGAGAGTAGCAGCCTGTGTGATAGCATCCACCACACACACACACACACACACACACACACACTCACACACACACACACACACTAGCAAGATCAGATCAGAAAGGATTGTCTCGGCCATGGTGCTCTCCATGGCTCGCCATATGGCTGAGCGTGTTTCCGTGCCGACCACCAGCTGAGCAAAGGGCTAAATTTAGAGGGGCCCGCTCTTGGAGATAACTAGCTGGCATTCTCCTGCAGCACGGGGGCCCAAACACACACGCACACACACACACACAAACACACACGTCTCACTGATGACCAACTCGGCAGCAGAAAAGCTGCTTTTGAGATGTTCCCATCACCTTGGCAACGAGGAGAGTGACAGACGGCCTTGTGCTCTGCCCTCAGCCTAGGTCTCTGGCCATCTCCTCTCCATAGTAACGCTGCCGTGATTTCTTCACACCCCCCTCTTTCTCTTTTTTCTATCCTTCTCTTCTCCTCTTTATCGCTTTACCTCTATCTTTCAATCCCACTCTGCCACTTATTCTTTCTATCTTTAGTCTTATTCTTGATCTCTCTCTCCTTCTCACTTTTTATTTATCTTAATCCCCCTCTATCTATCTATCTATCTATCTATCTATCTATCTATCTATCTATCTATCTATCTATCTATCTATCTATCTATCTGTTCATCTGTCTATCTGTCTATCTGTCTGTCTGTTTCTTGGTCTGTATGCCTCCTCTGAAGAAAACAACTTTCTTCCCCTTTGCTGTTTCCTCCTTCTGGTTCCAGAAATAACACGTCCAAGAATCACAACCCTAAACCACCGGCCCAGATAACAGGCCCGCCGGTGCTGCCGCTCGTCTCCAGGCACACTGAGAACCACAGAGAACTGTGGAGAACCGCGTCCATAATGACAGTCTGTGCATGAAAGAGCCAGTGCCACAGAGGCTGGGGCCAGCGGTTGGGAACCGCAGATCACAGATGTTCTGTTCCCCGGAGAAACTATTCCTGGCGCCCAGAGAACTGAGGCACAGTCCGCCTGCCCGCCCGACCGCTGGGAAACAGACAACGCTTCCTGGGTCAGCTGCAAACACAGCTAAAGTCTGGCCATTGCAGGGGTACTACACACACACCCACACTCACACACACATTGCAGAGATACTGCAGACACACACACACACACACAAAACCTGGACATTGCTGAAACACACACACACACACACACACACACACACATACAAATCTTGGCAACTACAGTGTAGCCACTACCGCAGGCCATTCCAGTCCATGGTCTGGGTTCCTGAGGAAATGAACTATGCTTTTAGGTTTCTGATTTCTTGTTCTTTGTATTTAACAACTGCTTTGGCAACACCAGTGGCCTGTGTGCCACGCCAGAAAAGCACTTTTGAACTGGAACCCGGAACTCTGGGTCCACACACACACACACACACACACACACAGTGAGAGAGAGGCCACGACTGTGTTTACTGTGTCTACATTTCCATTTTTGTCCCTCAAAGAATAAGAAAAATAAAAGAATAATCCAAGGCCCTGCTGACCCCATTGTCTTACTTGTGGCTTTCTTTCTGGACAAGAAAGCTTGACCACAACTTTGTGTGGCAAACACAGAGCCGGTCAGTTCTCCTGCGGTTTGGTGCTGCCATGTCACACACTATAACAGACAGAGTGAGTAGTCAGGTCCATGGAGGCCCAAACAGCCACTGTCTCATTCAATTTGCGGCGCTCAACCAAGGGCCTTTTGGAGACAGACATCCAGAGGAGGTTTCACTTTGCATAAACATGTTTTTTTCTTCACAATGACAAGGTCTTTTGCACAGAAGGGGGTAGTGACTTCCTTAGTGCCTCCTTGTGTTACTTTGTTACTTGTCATGGCCTTGCTGACAGAGGGACAGTCTCATCATCATCATCATCATCACACACACAAACACATAAATATTGATTTACTGGGCTTTGGGAGGGTCCTAGAGAGCTGTTTGGAGCACAAGGTCTGCACTCTTGAGGTAGCTTACAGAGAGATCTTTTCCGACCAATTAGTCACAGACATGGTGCCGCTATGGATGAGAACAGACACGGCTTGGCTTAAAAGGGAACATGGATTTTTTGCTTAGGATCTGCTTTTATAAACACACACACAGACACACACCACACACACCACACAGCGCCTTAAGAAGTGTCTAAGAGAGAGTTTACAGGGACAGAAAGAGATTCCCATTGCAAAGACAGAAAGTATTTCATTTAATACAACAAGTGTCAAGTTTAATGCTGAAATGTAGGTTTAGTATTGGAACTATAATACAGCATTATATATTACATATGTAATAATGGAATAAACGTACTGTGTAGATGATTATACGTGAGACTTTTTTGAAAAATGCCGCGGGGCAACCACATAACCAGTTCCATGTATGTTAGCTGGATAATTGTAGCTACGTTCCTACTGATTACTAAGGTTCTTGAGAAAACATGTTGCCCAATATTAATGGTAAGGTGAGAACAATGACACTAGGGGACATTTCCTGGCAACAATGTTTGTGTGTTTGATCAGCTAATGTCTATCTGACGACAGAAGCTGAGAACACAGTAATAGCACAATAGCTATAGATGGGCTAAATACACTGAGCTAAACAGTATTTGCTAACCAGCCTTCACTTCACCCCATAAAGGTGCACATCCTCTCTCACACACACACACACACACACATACATTGATCATGAGACCATGACAAGTCTGAATCAATCACCTCCACCCCTCTGATCAGCTCCATAATCAATATTTTCATTTATCTAGGACTTGTACTAATCAATACTCACATGTGTTTACTGAGCTGAATGTGTCACTGGGGTAAAGTGATGACAGATTGGTCTGTACCAGGAGAACATAATGACATCATCTCCTCTCTCATCATCACTGCTCCCACTATCTCTGTGTGTGTGCTTGTGTGTGTGTCTGTGCATGTGTGTGTCCTGAACTTAATTAGCCTTCTGATACCAGTGAGCCTTCTAAGTGTGTGTGTGTGTGTGTGTTTTCTGTACATGCTGATCTCATCTCTATCCTAACGCTTCTAACAGAATCAAATGTTCTAGCAAACAGACCACCAGAAGATGCCCCCCCCCACACACACACACACACAAGGACACAAGCAAACAGACTGTCTGTCTGCCTGAAAAGCAAATCTGACGAGGAGAGCAGATCAGGACAGTACACTGGGGACACGAGGACCCTCTAACCCAATTACAGAGGACAGGGCTAGTTAGGCTCCATGGAGGAGATGGACCAGGGGATTGAAGGACTATCTGGGTTCAGGAGGGGGTATGGGTGGCCGACTGCTGAGCCTGGAGGTGTGTGTGATGCATGCTTCACAGGAGAGGAGAACTAGGTCTATTTAAAAAGGCTAAAAAAGCCCCTTGGCAACTTCTCCTGTTCTAAAATACTCAAAATCAGCAGAGGCATGACAATCATCCTTCAGTGGAAAAAAGGAGGAAGTGGTTAAACACACACACAGAGAGATATGGATGGATGCACAGTGGAAAGTTATCCCATAAGCCTCTGATACTGGAGTCAGCGATTGGGGAACAATTCAAATGCTGGCTAAAGGAAGAGCGAGTGTGTGGACAAAGGCTGCCAGCCACTTTCCCCACCCCTAACACACACACACACACACACACATACACACACCTACCCCTAGCGACAATGGAGCTTTTCACTCAACAGTGTCGGGGGCCTCCCGCGAGAAGCTTTGTGACTGATCACCCTCCCCCAACACACACACACACACACACACACACACACACACACACACCTCTACCCCATCCCCCCAGCTGAGACCCCTGTTCCCAATACAACATGCTGTCCCCAGCAGCACCTCCCATGCCTGAGCTCCTGTGTGGACAGGGGCTGGTTCCAATCTCAATTCATCAGCTGTCAGTCATTGCAACACACACCTCTCAGTAACACATACACACACACCTGTCACAGACAATAACACACACCTCTGTCTCACACAATTCTTCTCTGTCAGCTTGTACTGTGGAGTGGAGTTGTGCAGTTGGTGAACTGTGTGTGTGTGTGTGTGTGTGGGGCATTGCATGGTCTCTCACTGTGTATACATGAATGTGGAGTCTTTGTGCATTTTCACATAGGTGTTTGTGATTGACTGAGTGAAGGTGCATGTGTGTGTGTGTGTGTGCGTGTGTGTGTGTGTGCGCGTGTGTGTGTGTCCTACCTCATCGCCACTGGCTAGGCGTTGTGTGAGCTCCTTGAAACTCCTCATCGTCCTCTCATCACGGAAGTCATACGGGAACGTCTCCGTCCACTCCGTGAGCAGCTGCAGAACCTTAGGAGCCATCTTCCTAAGCCGCATCTACAGAGCACACACACACACGCATGCACACACACACACACACACACACAGACATGTGTTAGCCACACAAAGTACAACAGACCTGAATCAGCTGACAAAGATAGAGACCTTGTTCACACACACACAAGCACCGGAGACATACTTTTGCACATAGTAAGAAGACACACTCTTAAGCCTCTCTGCAGAGCCATGGGGTCTTACTGACTTCTCGACCTGAGTGTGTGTGTGTGTGTCTGTGCGCATGAGAACATCTCTGGCTTGGGGACATTCACAGAAAAAGGGCAGCCTGTAGCCAGTAGCTGCACATGTGTATGTGTATGTGTGTGTGTGTGTGTGTGTGTGTGTGTGTGTGTGTGTGTGTGTGTGTGTGGGTGTCTGTGTGAACTTCTCTAACTTGAGGATATTCACAGAAGCAGGACGACCATTAGCAATGGATATGTGTGACTTCCAGAGAATGGTTATGTAAAGGTGTCCATAGAGATATAGGACCTGCCATTAGGCTTGTGATGTGTGTGTGTGTGTGTGTGTGTGTGTGTGTGTGTGTGTGTGTGTTTGTTAACTTTGCTGTCTGGTCCTGTGTCCAACCCTATACCTGGGTACCTGTACAGTGCAATACTAGTGCATTCTACTTGGAGCACTATTGCACACTGTGTCACTACAGTGGGATTTGAGGTGTCCATTTCTGAGGTGAGTTTTTGAGGTTCTGTTTGTATGATACGATGATGGTGTGTGACGGAGCTGAGGTTCCTTAATTGTACATTTGGGTGTTTGTATAATGTTTGTATAATGTCAGGGTGTTCTACTATACGTTGGGGCACTGATTGGTGCTGTATTAAAGATGTATTAAAGATGTATTAAAGATGGTGGAGATGTATTAAAGCGTTGCATTGTGAGGCTGTGGATACTGTATGTTATTTTGGGGCGTTGTTATAATATGACTGGCCACGGGGGGCTGGTACCTTGTCAGCCTGTGGGTCGCTGAGTCTCTGGTGGTCCACACACAGGTGGAAGACCTTAGACATGAGTTCATAGGGGTGGATGAAGAGCCGAGAACTCAGCAGGAACGTGAAGATGTACGTCCTCTGTGGACCGGAAAAGACAAGCGAGAGAGAGGGACAGAGAGATTAAAAAACAGAGAGATAAACACACAGAGAAGGGGAAAGGGATCCCGAGAGATGAAGTAAAGACAGATGGCAAAAAAGAGAGAAAGAAACAGAAAGACAGAGAAAGGAACATTAAAGAGAAAAAAATAACTTCACATCAACCTGTGTGTGTAACAGCACCCCCCCTCCTTTACTCAAAACTCAAACTAATGAGGTTCTGTGCATCCCAGAGGAGCAGAGGCAAGCAGACTCACGTCAGGGTAGTAGTCCACTGTGGGGACCAGATGCTGAATCAGGGCCTCCAGGGAGCCTGAAACAAGTGTGTTGTCATGGTAATAGAGCCCCCCGTAGCGCTCCTCCTTTGTCTGGTAGAGGTTCTTGTTGTAGGCGTTGTTGGGAAACACGCCCGCAAAGGGTGGCGTCTGAGGCATCTTGTCCTGGGCAAACAGACATGCACACACACAGAGGAAGAGGGAAAACATCATTTTTGTTATTTTTACAGGTTTTCTTGGCATGAAGAACGTACGTGCATACACACACGTGCGCAATCACACACACACACAAACACAAACACACACTGTTGAGTTGTTTCTGGCAAAGGAAAGACTATGCGGAATATGCAGGCTCCTCTGTCAGTTCTTATTGAAGAGGCAGCTCATCTGCCAGTTCAACATTACAACATCCTCCTCCTACAGCAACATTCAGGCACCATCTAACACTCTGCCCGCCCCTAAACAAAATATAATCATCAGAGGAAGTGAACGGGAAAATTTCTGCAAACTCTCTCTCTCTTCTACACGAATCCCCTCTCTCTCTTGTTTTCATTACTCTTCCTTTCTTTATCTCTCTCTGTTCCTTTGCATGGCCCTCTCCTCTCCCAATTCTTCTCTCTCTGCATGTCTCTCTCCCTCCATGTTTTTCTTCCTCCATCTCTCTCTTTCTCTCTCTCTCACTCTCTGATCCCTGCCAGGCTGTTGCTCTTCTATTCTAATCCAGCCTTGTTGACCGGTGGTGGCGACAGTAGAGGCAGCAGCAGTGCTGTGGGCCATGAGTGAGCAGGAGCTCCAGCCTGCCACGGCCCTAATCCTGTGCCACCCTCTCTGCCCAGCGCTGCCCGCACCAGGGCTTAAGGCGCTCGTAATCCCCCTTCTAACCTCCACCCCGCTCACTCACGTGGAGGCCGCCACGACGTGCCCAGCTATGTGGCACAGCCCATGGCCAGGAGGGATGGAGGGATGAAGTGGTATTGGGGAGGGGGGGTGCCATGGGAAACATTTACATTTTGAAAAGAGCTATTCTCTCTCTCTTGCTCTCTCTCTCTCTCTCTCTCTCTGTGTGTGATGATTATTCTCTGTGGGACTCTTTCACTTAGAACACGAGGAGATGCCTCAGGATGGTCTCATAAGTGTCAGTACTTGCCTTGGGACAAAACGTGTGCAAATGAATGTCTGTACATGTGCCTGTGTGTGTGTGTGTGGGGGGGGGGGGGATCAGGTTACTCAGTCTACTGATTCTAACAGTCTCCTCTCGTTCTAAACTAAACAGAGTAAACAGTAAACTGTGGCCGTGAACACATGGAGAGAGAGAGATGGAGAGATGGCTAGAGTAAGATATGATGATGAGTCTGCTCTGGCGGATCCCAGAAGCACAATACAAGCATTCAGGAAGCCCGGCACGGGGCAAAGGGAACCCCACAACAAAGAACTTCCCCAATGGAAGCCTGTCTATTCACTGGCAGCACTTAGATCACTGACACACACACGACACACATATACACACTCAACCAGACGCTCTCTCTCTCTCACACACACACACATACACAGACCCAAACACACACACACACAACCAGAGATCCTCACACACATGAACACCCATCACCTCGGAGTTGCCAATTACCTTCAGCTGCCATGTACTTCCTTCATGAAGATACACACATACACACACACACACTGACAAACACACACACACATACATACATATACCATACACATCCCCACACACACCAGTTGCCACTAGCCTATTCAACTTTCAAACCCCCACTACCCCCACCAACACATGCAGCACAATGGCCGTGTGACTATTCTTCCTAAATTCAAATTTCAGCAGATCAGTGCCAGAGGCGGACTGCTTTTGGCCTGGGTGTGGAGGGGGAAGCAGTAGCGTTGCTAGGACCACCCCCACCCCTGATCTCTCTCATTCTCTCGCTTCATCAGAGAGGTTATTAACATGAGAAAGGACTGGCCAAGAAGTCAGGGCTGCGCCCTAAGCATCTGTTGCTCCATGTGTTTCTCCATTTCAGTTCGTCAATACCTCTTTGCGCACACACACACAGTGTCAGAACACATAGTGTCAGAAGAGGAGGCTTTCACTACCTTCACATGTCCTGCTACACACACACACACACACACTCAAGTAATCCAGCATGGAAACAACCGTGACAGGAGGATTTGTCTAGTAACCCACCCCATCTGAACACGCTCTCTCTCCTCCTGCTTTGTGTCTATGTCCAGAGCCCAGCCCTTGCGTGGTCTTAGCACCCTATAAAAAAAGCCTCTCAGCTCAGAATCAATTTTCTCTAACGCACCAGCCGAGACCCCCCAGCTCTCATCAGGAAAGAGAGGGGGGGGGGGGATGAGAGAGAGAGAGAGAGAGAGAGAGAAAGACAGAGAGAGAGAGAGAGAGTTTTCCATGGCCAGCTCGTCTTTGTGTCAGCCAGCTCTGCTCTCACACACACACACATAGAGAGAGAGAGAGAGAGAGAGAGACCACAAAGGTGCACAAATCATAAAGGTGCCGACAGGTTCCATACCTCTTCTGGGGGTCTGGGGACAACTAACTAACTATTGCAACAGTAGGCATAGAACACACACAAGAACACAAACACACACACAAACACTGACATAATTGCTCCCAAAATGTGAGCCACTCTATTCTGCTGCTGATTTGTGTGTGTGTGTGTGTGTGTGTGTGTGAGGTGAGGGACACAAACAGAGCAGGCATGGTGCCAACTACTCCCTAAGGGACAGCAATACAAACAGACCCCTTGTCACACACACTCACTCTCTCTCTCTCTCTCACACACACACACACATATTACCTTTCACTCTCCACTCCACACACACGCCACGCCAAGCAGGACCTTTTCTTTCCACCTCAGAGGGGGCAGCTGCAAAGAGCCATAATCCTACAGCAGCATGACACAAACCAGCGCCAAACACACACACACACACAAACTCACATGAGTGTGCTCCCAGTCAGGCTGCAGGTGGTAAACAATGCCAGGCTTCCCACTCCAGCACACAGAAAGACAAACACACACACACACACACACTCACAAACATCATTATGAGAGGGCTGCTGGTGTGGCAATGCACCGACAGGGTGGGAAGCAGATGCTAAGTCATTCCTAAACCAAGCTGCCTGTTCCCCCTAATCCATGATGGGCACCGCTGTTCTGGCTCCCACAGTGTGTGCATGTGTTTGTGTATGTGTGTCAGTTATAGAGTTACCCAAGAGCCTGGAGGTGGTTGGGTGGATGTCTCTGTGTGTGTGTGTGTGTGTGTGTATGTCTTCCACCATGCTTAACTCAAGCGTGGGCTGCTGTGACTAACTCACTAACTGTGTGGCTGAGGCCAACTAGTGACCAGAACACACCTGCACATTCAATCTGATCCTAGACAAGAAAAGAGAAAGGTACTTCTCATTCTGTTTCCAGCCTGTTCCCACAACTGCCTCTGGGGTCGGGCGTGTGTTTTAGCTTAAGGGCGAGCCCAGGAAGACTCCCAACCAGGAGATGATGAGGCGCTAATGACTATGTGGGGGGCGGGGGGGTCGAGAACAGAGGGAGAGAAAGAGAGAAGGATTGGAGAAAAAGAACAAGAAGGGTGGGGTAGGGGTTGCCATAAAGGTGATGACAAGGAAAGGACTCATTCCCACACATCTAATGTCAGTGGCTAGAAATTGTGGGTTCGAATCCCGGCTCCCACCGTTGTACCCTTGAGTAAAGCACTTTACTCTACGTTTCTCTAGGGGAAACTGACCCTGATGTAATTGAGAGTTGACAAATGTACTATAAGTCGCTTAGGAAAAAGGCGTCTGCTAAATGCATAAATGTAAATGTAATGTGGCAGTTCGGGGTTTTGGGGGAGAGGGCTTCTAAACAAACAACACCCCCAGCCACCCACACACACACCCACCTCCCGATAATTACACAGAACTAACTTGAAGGAGTTCCACTCATTCTTTTAAGTCGGTGACAGGGAGACCCCCTACTGTTTCCCGGCTGCTGTATCACTTGTGCTTGGACTACGCCAGCGCCAAGACAACACACTACCATCTCACCCATAATCTCAGAAATGAGTTTGACAGGCCGCCGCCGGCCCAATCTTCAAATTCTTCTTGAGATCAGACAACAGACAGCTCTCCTAGTCGTGTCGGAATGCGTGCACTAAGGGTGCTTAAAAGACTAGGTGAGGGTCGCCCCGTGGGGAATCCGTTGACAGACCGAACCGGATAAACCTCCCATTGAGATCCACTCTGCATGGCTTGAGGCACGACACTTAATCTTTACCCTGGGCAAAGTCCCCGCATGCCAAACACCGATACGTCTTTCAATCAGCAGTTGCAGTCGGCCATCCGAAGCATAAACATCCCCCTGAACAGAATCGAAACGAACCGAGCGAGTTTGTTAAATAGGTGAGTCGGCCAGTCTCCTGCCTCCAAAAACCGGGATTAGCCACAGTAATCACTTGATGTCTTCGAAGAGAGAGAGGGAGAGTGAATCCACTTAACCCTCGAAATAGTACGATGTAAAAATAGTGGCACTAATTGTTAGACGCTAGACACAATCCCACACAGACTGGACTCGCTGCATTAATTGCGACAAGACAGAAATGCGCTGAGAACCTGCATATCAACACGCGCGCAGACCGTTTCGTCAGCGAAACAGGTTCCTTCAGCTGTTGAGAGAACAGCTGAAAATTAAGCTTTAGGGGCAGTAAATATCCCAACGTCGCCACCGGCATTCCGTAAACAGCATTTATGTAATAAATTAAGATTTACCACCCAGAGGGAAGCAGTTACGAATCACAATGGCAACGCTTTTCGCTAATACTGCATAAGTATGAACCTAATACAGGCGAAACAAAACCCAGTTTAAGGCAAATACAATTACCGCATGTCTACATATCCATATCTTAAATCCGTGAAAACTCATAAAAGGTACTATTTCCATATTAGATTCTAATACTAGATACTAAGTTCCAGTTATTTGTACCCTAAAAAGAATTAAACATTCTCAGCGCCACCCATGTCAAAATGCTAACCTGGAATAATTACAAGTGAAAAGAAACACATTGAAGAGAAAGTTACCTCAAATTAGACACCTGTAGTTGTCAATGATATAAAATCCACTCCAAGTGACTCTAGGAATCTTCAGGGATACAGCAAAAGCTTTAGAAATAAATTCCCGAATTAATATCGGTGCATGTAACAATCGTGTCCTTCAATTCAATATATGACTGATAGCTGTGGATCCGTGTACATCCTCGACACAATGCTTCACAGACACATCTAACCGCTCTCCTCACTGCAGACGTACTCTCCAAGCGCAACAGCAAGTGCGAGTGCCGGAGCTTTGGAAACGCAGTAGTCTTAACGATACTACCATCCGGCAGTCGACAGCCAATCACAGTGCAGCACAGTTTTTTTTCTTCCTCCGTTCACTGATGAGCGTCTGCACTGCTGACCGACTAAGAAAATGTCTCTTATCCGAACATGCGAGGTTTGCTGTATGTCGAAGATAAAGACTTTTCTTTCTAATAGTATAAATCGAAGCTCCCTATTTTTATTATTATTATTTTAGACAAAGATGTTTTAAGTTAAACATAAAGTAGTCCATAAACAACAAATCTACATTTATTCTTGGCAGACTGCAGAGTCTTAAATGGGATTATATGTCAGACGTCCAAAGAGCTGAGGTGACTCCAAGGAGAGAGAGTGATATATCTGCTCAGCAGGTTGTGTGTAAGCATGTGAGTGTATATGTGTGTGTACGTGTCTGTTTGTGTGTCACCCTTGCAGAATCGTGCTGTTCTGCTGGCAAAGTCTGTCAACTCTGTACACCTGGATCACAGAGCTGACCTGCCAGAGAGGTGATGCAGAGGGTATAATACCTAACACACACACACACACACCTCACCTAAGGGAGAGCATGAAGGTGAAGATTACTGTCACATTCCTCCCATAGTGACCACTTACTGTATCGTAAAGAACTGGAACCAACTGGTCTGCCTGTCCATCTAAAGACAAGATAAGGGCTCAGGGTTTAGGGCTTAGTGCTTTAGGGTGATGGACATTGAGATTCAGCCTGTAACTTCAACAATAGAGTGAAGAGCTGTTTAGTCCTCTGAAGGGAATCCTCTTTTTTCCTCTTCCCTGTGTTAGCTAATCTTTGGCCATTGGGTGAAGTGTAAATGGATGAAACACAAGGGGACAATGATATGCATACGACGAGGAAGTGCTACATAGAGTGTGTTTCATATGTAAACAAGGTCTTTAGTCAAACGTGTCAGGCCTATTAGACCTTTAAAAGGTGTCAGACTGCAAGTGAGTACAGAGGGAAAACAAACACTTTCTTCACACTGGCAATTCCAGTTTAGTAGCTACTGTGCAATTTGTGTGTAGTCACACCTATAAACACACACACACACACACACACACACACACACACACACACACTGCATTTGCATAGACACTAAACACACACACCCCTTCCAAATACAACTCCTGTGTGATTAACCCCCCCCCACACACACACACATACAGACCCACCCTTACCACTGAATAGGTGTGACTGTCGTTTGCCCGCATCACAAATGAGGAGTTGCTGCAGGGGCTTTGTGTCGAACAACAGTGATCACTCAGCATTACGCTGATCAGTAGAGGGGAAATCACTAGTTATCACTATATAGTAATCACTACAGAACAGAGTCTGATCTCACAGTGTGGGTCCCCTCAATAGCCCACAGCATTCACATTTATGACTGCTCTTTCACATCTCTATCTCCACATACATACACACACACACACACACACACATACACACACAGACACAAAGAGATTGGGAAAGAGAGAGAGAGAAAAACATACATCGACACACATTCACAAACACACACACACACACACGCACACACACACATACACACCTGACATTTAAAGGGAGTTAGTAGGTGGTAACCATCTGTGGTCATACACATCATACACATCTGTATTCACACTCACATAGCCAGTCATGTGCTACAGTTTGTTCCAGAAAACACTACATACACACACACACACACACACACACACACACACACACACACACACACACACACGCACACACACACATACACACCTGACATTTAAAGGGAGTTAGTAGGTGGTAACCATCTGTGGTCATACACATCATACACATCTGTATTCACACTCACATAGCCAGTCATGTGCTACAGTTTGTTCCAGAAAACACTACATACACACACACACACACACACACACACACGCACGCACACTCACTGGTCATGCGTCTGTGTTTGAGATAAAGTGTCAAGGAACATTTGAGTCTGATGCTGGTGTGGAGTGAGTTGCTCACTCTAAATAAAATGTCACACACACACACAAGCTCCATAATAGACAGTTGATAAGGTCTTATGACCGAGTTCAGTTAGCGGGCATGAGAAATGATCATTATTCACTTATAAATATCTTATGCATGTGTACGGGGCACTGATGTATCTGCTAACTGGGAAACCACTGGAATCTGACCTAATGTTATACATGCTGTACTACACATACACAGCACTACACACACACACACACACACACACACACACACACACACACACACACACACATCCTCACTGTATCTTGCTTTGCTTAGAACACTGGTTCTGCCTGTAACATTAGTATAATGAGCATAGGAGTTCCGCAGTGCAGTGCCCTTGACTGAACCGCACTGAATGTGTATACTGTACATTGAACATCTTCCAGATCACACACACCTTTACTTGCAGGGATTTTGCATTGACTTTGAGGTTCAGTGAGCTTCACTTGCCTGCCCCTGAATGCCATCCTAGCTTGTGTCGCTGGCCAAAACCCTTTTCCCTCTCCTTGTCACATTGAACCATTCAGGCACTCCACAGCCTTGGGTTGCTCTGATGAAACATTAATGACTGCCAGTGAGAGAGATGACACCAGCCTCGGAACGCGTGCATGTGTGAACACGACCCAGTTTGACATAAGAACACGACCACCGTCTGCTCAATGATGATTGCAACCCCCCCACCCCTCACACACACATCTCTCACTCTCTCTCTCATCCCCCTCTCTCATTCTCTCTCTCTCATACACACACACACAGACACATACAAAAACACACACAAGAGTGTGTGTTGTGTAATTACAGGACAGAAATTTGGGTCAATGTGTGACAGCAGGAGAGAAAAGAAAAGAAGTCAGGCTGAGGGTGATTATGTCACCGTAACAAGGAACAAACAGAGGAAGAGAAAAAGGAAGGTGAACATCATGTACAGGTCACACTGCCTTCACAGAATCTCTTAAATAATCTGTCCTAAATATTTTTAGTTACATTCAACTCAATTAAGTTCAGTTCATTTCAGTATAAACACACTATGGTGTAGCAAAACATGCATTTCCAGTATTTGTATTTTTCAATCATAGACATTAATTTATAACATTATATTAAGGCGTTGTTACCAGTAGCACCAGTAAATGCACATGCCAAGCAGAACTCTCCAATAAACCCTCTACTGTCATAAACAAAATGCAACTTAACATTATAGGTTGACCATAATCATTCAGTATCATTCAGGTACTATTGACCTAGTACTACACCTCAACCTTCACACATACATTAGAGCGCAGAGCGGTGCAGTGCTAATCAGGCTAGGACTGTCTAATATCACATTTACTGCAGCACTGTGTCAGGGATCTCTCCATTGGCTTAAGTTTCCTTCAGCAAATTAATGGCTGGTCAACCACAGAACAGAGGTTCAAGGTTAACAGAAAGTATCTGCCCAAGAGGAAGAAAATGAAGGCCAGTTGAAGAACCCTAGACGCTTTGCGCAAAGAGAAACAACGTGAAAGCATTTTGTATACCAGGCTAGTGCTTCACTGGTCAACAGCCACAACCTTCCAAAGGTCCGTGCTCTTCTGAGCGACAGATTGAGCCCTCCATGTACTGCTGTCACACATGTCTGTTACGTAATCTCAGTGTTAAACACCAACTCATACAGATTTAAAACAGGGATGGGAGATGGACAGCTCAGCACATTGCGTCTGCCTCAGTGAAGCCCGCGGCCCAGATCCATACATTGGCCCCTTACGTAAGAGAGAGTGATAACAGTGGTCATAAAACTGCATAACTGAACTATCTTCAACATATTAGTTTGAAAAGTTGCAGTATACCAAACACAAAGAAGAAAAAACAAGTCCAAATGAGGACAAGTGTGAGAAACTACAGGAGATCATAGGAGAGAGTGAATCTATCTCTCTTTCATCTTTCCTCAGGGTGCAGAGAAGACAGAAGAAAAAAAGGAAGAAAGGAAAAATGTTTTTTCCTGCATTCCAGTCTTCCCTTCTGGCATTGACCTTGTCCTCCTGAGTGGCCTGTCTGCCTGTTGGATGTTTGTTACATAAGCATCAGAAAATTGTTTACATTTGCCGGGTGGAATGGGGTCAGTGCGGTCTGCTGATCACACGCAGCCCTGCTCTGCTCCACGCCGCTCCGCTCCTGCTCGCTGCCCCTTTTACACCACTCATTAGCAATCACATGTTGCATCATGGGATGGGAGTTGCATCATGGGACTGCGGCGGGGGAGGCTGGAACATGCAGGTCGCTGGGGGTGATGGTCCGAGGTACCGAGTCAGACCAGAGAGGGTTGGGGAAAAGCACTGCTGTCCAAATCTACAGTTCACAAACAGCTCACCACCACACCCAAGGGCTAAAAAATGTAAAATCCCTGGGAACATCATTGCATTGAAAATCATCAATGAAAAATATTCTTCAAGGGGAAAAGCAGCACTTGCTTCCAAAGAACACATCAAAGAGTGTTTTCATATGTGTTTTCTTCCAACACCATAAATCACAGTGCCTGGCAGCAGCTACTCAGGGTTTGTCTTTGCTGTTTTTGTGCTTTTCTGTGTTCATTTCTGCTTTTATTTTTACTTTACTTTTTTTTACTTTATTTATCTTTTTTTTCTGGCTGAGGTTGAACTAAAGGCCCTCACCCACATTCTTTACATTCTGTGGGTGCAAGTCAACAGAGAGCCCCTCATTATGTGGGTGAACTGCAGGCATCTCCTCTCTGTCTCCACTGATGGGAATGTGTGTGTGTGTGTGTGTGTGGGTTGTAGTGTCTGAAGCCTGCTCTTCAGCCGTGTGTAAACTGACACCGGCCACACACGAGGGCCCCTCACACCCACACCCCTGTCAATCACCTACAGCTTCAGGTCTGTGATCAGAAACAGATGGGTGCATACACACACACACACACACACCCACAGCACGGACATTTGATAACACTAATCTACATACATTTATGAATTCTCATTCATACATTTCTCTTTAGACAAGCTGTACTGGCAATATTGATACAAAAAATATTGTGTGATGGTACATGCTTTCAAAGCCACAAGCACATACACTATTGTGTGGATTCCTCTTACATAAATACCCCCCCCCCCCCGACACACACACACTGAAATCTACACCCATACATGAACACAGATCCCTGGATTTCATTTGCCAGGAATGTGTCCCATATAGCATGTGGGCCTAGCAGGGATATTTGGCCTAGTTTCTGCACTCCATTCCCTAGTGCTAAAAATCAGAGCGGACGCCCGTCTGACAGCGCCCGACCGCACCTCTCTCTGCAGAACAGACATAGGAACATCACCTAGAGCACTATGTGACTTTTTCAAGATCCCCTGGAGAATTGGTTCAGCAACGCAAATGCCTGCCAGTCTGTCTGCGTGCCTTCCGTTGATAGCAATGGAAAAATATGATACATTAAATATGAAGTTTCAGAGGGGTGGGGGACACACACATACTAAGTCTGTTCCTAACCTAAGGAAAAAAATTAAAAGAACTCACTGCCTGTTACAGAAATAACAACATAAAATCAGCCTGCACAGTAAGACACTGCTATGAAACAGCCAGTACTAGGCTGTACACTTAATCATACTGATACAGTATAATGCATGTAATTAAATACATCACCTTCTCAGCAGAGGTGTAGTGAGTTTTTTTTAATGAGGAAACACAATATAATATTATAAATGAATATTTAAACTGTGAGGAGTACATACTAGAGCGGTCGTAGCGTAGTGGTTAAGGAACCTGGCTAGCGTGCAAGTGCCTGAAAAGTTGTGGGTTTGAATCCCAGCTGCCACCGTTGTGCCCTTGAGCAAGGCGCTTAACTTAAGTTGTTCTAGGGGAGACTGGCCCTGAACAATTGATAGTTGACAAGTTGTAAGTCGCTTTGGATAAAAGCGTCTGCTAAATGCATAAATGTAATGTAAATGTACATAAATGATCTGGTTTATTAAGTGGGGGGACTCTGTACCCCCATGTCCAACACCCACTACGCCCCTATTGCTCAGCAGGCACAGTCATGTACTGCAAAAACAAACAAACAAACAAACAAAACAAAGAAATCCAGGCACTCAAAAATATGTACACGGGAAAAGAAGAGAGGTACATATGTGTAAAAATCCTTTGTCCTTTAAACTTCTATTTTAAGCAGACAGAATGGATGCTGCGGGGTGCTACACATTGTGGGCTGTGCAGGACATGCGTGTGGTGCGCATGGTCTAATTTGTTAACACGCTTTATATTGCGACAACGGACCAAAACTGCTCAGATTGCAGTGTGAATGATGCGTCACTCATTCAGTCCCCTGTGCCAGCTGAGAATCCTGCATTCAGAGATCCACAGGAACTGTGGAGGAGGAGAGGAGCAGGTTTCACACCAATGAACCCCCCTAACAGATCAAACTTCCAGAACAAAGATCTACTCCGATAACCCTGTTATAATGCCTCCACACACACACACAAACACACACACACACACACACACAGAGCGGATGTGTTTCAGGGGAAGCACCTGATCTGTGCTGTTCGTAGTGGGTAAGCAAGATGAAGCTCATAAAGTGAGTGTCAGGTTAATGGGGTGAGACTCAGGCTTGGGAGCTGACGTCTGATCAGAGGAAAAGACATAGGAAGACAGAACTCATGATCTGAGTGCAGTGCCAAAAGTGATATAAGAACTAGTGGGGAAAACAGAGCCCTTGTTTCAGCTCAGCTGCACTGGGTGCAGCTATTGTTTTACAGCTGGAGAGGGGAGTGTGTGTGTGTGTGTGTGTGTGTGTGTGTGTGAGAGAGAGAGAGACAGAGAGAGAGAAAGAGAAAGACAGAGAGAGAGAGAAAAGGAGGGAGAATTTAGGCATGTGTGTCCACTTGCGAGTGTGTACCTGAAGATGTATGTGTGTGTGTGTATGTGTGTGTGTGTGTGAGCGTGCACCTGTGTGTGTTTGTGTGGCCCACTGCCAGAAAGAGAATGTTCCGGAAGCTCTATGTTCCCTAACTGAGTAGAGTCACATGTCTGGAGCTGGAGGCAATGAGACTGTAGGATGGGAAACACCCTGTTACACACACACACACACACACACACACAATGACCTCTTCAGACCTCTCACACCTGGCTAGGACTCTCAATTTCTTCTAGAGGGATGTAAGCTTTCCTTTCAAGAAACCACACTAAACACAAACACACTCTCACACACACGCCCCCAAAAACAAACAAAAGTATGCAGGAACACAGATACAAATAAAAACAAGCCAAATACACACACACATGCATCCACACACACACACACACACACACACACACACACACACACACACACACACACACACAAGCAAGAGCAGTGGCCAGCCCAGTCAATCATGGGGTTCTTGTGGTAAGCACATCTGTCCATGTGTGTCAGGGGCGTCCAGACTGGCTGTGTGTGTGTGTGTGTGTGTACACAGACAGGCCTAATTACCACTAATAGAATGAGAAGCCTGAAAGGCACCATCAGGCAGAGTGCATGTGAGGAGGGATCAGAGAAGAAAGGAAAGAGAAGACAGACAAAAGAGAGAGAGAGAAAGAGGCAGACAACTGGAGAGACTGTAAAAGGGGAACAAGGGGAGAGAGAGAGAGAGAGAGAGAGAGAGAGAGCTCACTGCCAAACAGGAAAGGTCAAGACCGAGGAGCAAATTTCTTCTTCATTATGATAAATATAAAGACATAAGACAATCATCCTTTCTAGATTCTTTTTTGAAATTCACCTTTTATTGAGTTTTGGAAGTCAACAAAAAAAACTTGCCTAGCTTTCAGTGCTTGTTTACACATATCTAGATATTTTTTAAAAATCAGACATTGTTTTATCCAATTCTTGTTTTTTTATCATACATATGAGAGTCTCACTGGGAGAGCATACATCTACGGCAGGGGGACACCCTCAGACTCACACTGGATTAAAGCACTAGTGCTAACGCTAGTGCTACGTTATGGCTCTGTATCTGTGCCATACTAACTCTACCCATTGGCACTGTGTGTGTGTGTGTGTGGGGGGGGGGGGATTTGTTTCCCTCTCTGTGGCTGGTTTGAGTGACTAGGAGGAATATATAAGGCCTTCTCATTCTGTGCTTGTGGCTGCTGTCCTCTACCCGACTTGGATTTATTTTGTTTATTTCATTTTTGTTTACACTACATTACGCTACACTGACTTGCACCACACTTCTTTATCTTTATTCTTTCATCTTAGTCTCTGTTCACTTTTTTCTTTTTTACTTTTTTAAAAATGTATTATTGTTTCAAACTGTGTTTGGTCTCCCCTTTCAATGTACATATGTGAGCCAGTTTTGAGTGTCTGTCTGTGTGTGTGTGTGTGTGTGTGTGTGTGTGTGTGTGTGTGTGTGTGTGTGTAAAGATGTGTACAGTATGTGTGTGAAGACAGCCATTACGCAACACCATTAAGTGTTGGCCCACTTGCATAAGACCTATCTCTTTGATGGCCTCAGATTCATAACGCTAAATAGAGTAGGGATAACGGCAGTTCTTGGGAATAGTGATGTGTGTGTTGGTGTTTCACTTTGCAGATGCTGCCACTATGTCCTCTGACATCAGCATCTAAGAGTCTGTAAATGATGTCATTGATTTGTATGACTTAACCTTTCAACACCCCTCCAAAAGGAAGGAAATGCCAAGGAAAGACTATTTTAAGGACTGATTAGGACTGATTAGTGAGTGAGTGTGAGTGTGTGTGTTTGTGGTGGTGTGTGTATGTGTGTGTGTGTGGGGGGGGGGGTTTGTGTGTGTGAGAGAAATAAATAGAATCTGATTGTAAATGAGTAACACTTTTTCTTTCTTTCTTTCTTTCTTTCTTTCTTTCTTTCTTTCATTGTGTGTGTGTGTGTGTGTGTGTGTCAGAGATATGATTAAGTGTAACAGCTGGGAATCAGGGCTTCTCCATGGCTCACAGGAAAGGAGGGAATATCCATAGAGACAACACCCACAAACACTCAACTCACACACTCACTCACACACACACGCACACACACACATACACACACACTCTAAACTTGCCTAGCAGACACCATGCCCACCAAATGGACTAACGGGGTCTCTCCTTACGTCTGAATACACACAGACACACACAGACACACACACATACACACAGGGGGCCACAACAAACGAATGGTACAAGACCACCTGAGGGTGAAGGAGACTGCATTGTTTACATCCAACGGAAACAGTTGGTGTTTCAGCACCCCCAATGCCAGGCCAGCACACACACAAACACACACAGACACACACACACACACAGTCAATCAGTCACATTCCTCAATCATCATGTCACTTTGCAGACTGCTGCTTTTGAGGCTCAGCGATCCATATGGCTCCAGTGAGTCCCCTCAGGATTCAACTCCTTTGTATTGGGAAGACAAAACACTCACACACTCACACACACACACACATCCACACTTCACCACCACCTACACTAACACTTTTTGACGTACCTCTCCAACCTCTCTTACAAAACACCTCCACCCTCCTCCAACACACCATCCTGTGTACGCCAAAACACCAACACCATCCGTTCCCATAGCTTCCCATATGCAGGCGCTGTGGTATTCTGGGATACTTAAGGAAACACCATTTATAGAGCTAGAGTAGGAAGTGCTCTCCCTACTGGCTTATATAACACACGCTGGGTGCACTGTATATGGTTCAACAATGGGACTCAATGAGGGAAAGAGCTAGATAAATAAACAAACAAACAAACAAACAAACAAACACACACATCATTATGGAGTTGCCCTGGGAGTGTTTTTGGTTTTGCTGGGTTACATGAGCAAGTGCCTCGGCTTTCTAAGGCTGGTCAGTTCAGTACAGTCCCCTGAGCCTGCGGCATACATGCAGTGGGAGTGATGTTGGCATGAGGTGAGAGTTCAGCCGCGTTGGCAGCCTGTCACGGGTGCTTAGTGGGGGAGGCGTCATGGGAGCTGAGGTGGCGTGGAGTGGAGTGTGTGCAGACGACCGGACGCTTGCTCATCACCACAGAGGCAACTGAACTGATCTGAATATAGCAGGACTGGTTAGTACCATATACACACACGCATAGACACACACAGGCACGCTTGTCAATATGCTGATCCCTTAGAGCATTAGTTCTCAAACTGGGGTCCGGAGACCCCCAGAGGTAGCCTACATGATACATTACATCTGTCAAAACACTTTCTTTAAGCATTAACGTTAACTGCAAGCAAAATTAATAGTAGTTATTATTAGTTAGTTGTGAAACAAATAGTATATTTTCAACACAATAGGCCTAGATTTGACAAAAAAAGCAATCCTTTTAAAAGTGCTCCTGCTCTGTCAAGATGCCTATTTAAAATGGTTGTGGTATTAACAAAATGTGTTTTCAGAATAATAGTTAAATAGCATCAAAAATAGCTATAATCTTATAAGGTTAATTGTTTTGTTGTGATTATGAGGGGTCCTTGAAAAAAATTCTGCTCTATGAGGGGACCCCAGCCGAATATAGTTTGAGAAACCCTGCCTTAGACCACTCCCCAACACACACACACACAAATATGCACATACACACACACTCTCTGTCATTCTCTGACACTCTTTCTGTTTCTCAATTGAACTGAACTGCTAGACCTCACAGATCTCTGTCTCTCTCTCTCGCTCCTTAATTCAGCCAAACTGTTAGAGCAGCACAGAGATGTGAGATGTCCCCTAGTCTCAGTTAGTTGAGTGTTCTTTCCCATCAGTCATGGTTATTCCCCCTGCCCCCTCCACAGCCCCTCTGCTGCCACCCACCCTCTCAGACTGGTAGGCATGGTGATGTCACAGGCCTGCCATGCTCCAACTAATTACGCCCCCATATCCTCTCCTCTGCTCTTAATCTGCTTAGGTTACATAATGGCACTTGCACTGGCCCCTCACTGACTGGCCCACTGGCCTCGGCCCCCGCAAGCACTACTGCATGGTTTTCTGATAGTGGAGGCATGTAACAGTTGGGGGGAGGGGGCGAGGCGTAGGAGGAAGAGGAAGACAGTTTGTTCTGTGTTGTGCTCTGATAGAGGAAGGCAAGTAGAGTTCCTTCTATACGGCTCTGATAAAGAGGCATATAGAGATGAGAAGGAGGTGGAGGAGGTGGAGGATGATGGTGTCACCTCCACTGCACTCTGATAAAGGAAGAGGGTAGCGGTTGGGCGGAGTGGTCGAGCAGGAGGAAGAAGAGGAGGAGAAGGAGGAGGAAGGGTGTCTCCTCCATCACACTCTGATAGAGACGGCACACAATGGATGGGAGGAGGGAGCAAAAAGGAGGAAGAGGAGGAAGAGGAGGAGGAGTAAAAGGGAGGCTCTATCATGTTCTGATAGAGAAGGCATTGCACAAAGCGATTGGGAGGAAGAGGCAAGGAGGAGGAGGAAGGGTGTCTCCTTCATCGTACTTTGGTAGAGAAGGCTTGGAGCGGCTGGGAGGAGGGGGCGAGGAAGAGGAGGAGATAGAGGAAGATGGTGCTTCTTTCATCATTCTTTGACAGAGAGAGGACAAATGGGTGGAAGGGCCAGAAAGAGGAAGAGTAGGAACAGGAGGAGAAGGAGAGGAGGAGAAGGAGAGGACGAGGAGAGAGATAATGGTGCCTCCACCACTGTGATCTGAGACAGGGGGCACATAGTGATTAGGAGGAGGAGGAGGAGGGGCAAGGATGAAGATAGATGTCTGTTGTGATTCATTTATGTAACAAGGAGGGATTTATGTAACCCCTGTGCTAATCATTCACTCAGACAGCTCTGTCTGTCTCACTTTCCCTTTCTCTGTCTGCCTCTCTCCCATTCTATTTTTCTGTCTCTGCTTCTCTCTCTCTCTCTCTTTGTGTGTCCTGTCCCTCTCTATCTCTTTTTGTCACTCACTCTCACACTTACTCTCTCTGTCTGTCTTTGTCCCCCATCACATCCTATTTTCCATGTACTCTCTCTCTCTATCTCTCTCTCCCGGTTCACTTACTCTCTCCATCTCTTCACCACCCTCATCTACACACTCACTCACTTACTCTCTCTCCTGGCTCTTACTCTCTCCATCTCTTCACCACCATCATACACACACACTCACTCGCTCACTCTCTCACTCTGTGCCTCCCTCTGTGCCTCCCTCTCTCTCTTTCTCTCTCTCGCTTTCTCTCTCTCTCTCCCTCTCTCCCTGTTTTTTCTGGCCTGTAGAGAAGGGTGCAGATGGTAGTCAGAGTGGGTCCTGCCTACAGCACTCCAAATGCCACGCAGCGGAACGTGGGCATACACAACACCCAACACCAGTGCCAGTCCCCCCCGCACCCCTCTCCCCGTTCTCAGTGGGCACACATAACACTGTCGTGCCAGTTGCAACCCCCCCCCACCCCCCCCCACACACACACACATTTCTCATCTCTCTGTCTCGTCTTTGTCACTCTATCTGTCACACGATGACAGGTCTTCTCCTTCTCCCCATTCTTGAAGAAACAGACTGAAAGTCTGAGACAAAGTAAAGAAAAAGCCAACAGAGAGAAAGAAAGAAAGAGTGTCAGAATGAAAGACTGTGTGTGAGAATGAAAAGAACGAAATCCTGGCTAGTTTGCTTTGTGCGTGTACCTCATGGGGCACGCCAAGCGTAGGTGTTTTGGGCCATGTCTCTGTGTGTGGGCGTGTGTGTTGCATGTGTGTGTGTTGCATGTGTGTGTGTGTTGCGTGTGTGTGTGTGTGTGTGTTGCGTGTGTGTGTGCGTGTGTGTTACATGTGTGTGTGTGTTGCATGTGTGTGTGTGTGCGTGTGTGTGTATGTGTGTGTGTGTAGATGAAAGGAGCTGCAGGCCAGGGAACAGATTGTGCCGATTCCCTCCTTTCGAGTGGCTGGGAAGTCTGGCCAGGGGCGCACAATGGCTCTTATGTAACGGCAGCAGAAGCTCGTCGGCCGCCACTCCACTGCTGTTTTTGGCACCAACCTGCTCAAGTTTGGACTCGGAAATAGGAGACAGAGAGAGAAGGAGTGCAGAGAGAGAGAGAGATGGAGAGATGAAAGACTGCACCAGAGTGAGTGAGAGAAGCCAAGTTCATGATCGCTTGCGTCTACAGCAGGCCACCGTATACATGTGTTTGGAGGTCAGCACCAGACTAAATATAACAGCAGTAACAGCCACAGCAGCAGCAGTAGGAGGTGCAGCAGCAGTAGGAGGAGCAGCAGCAGTAGGAGGTGCAGCAGCAGTAGGAGGTGCAGCAGCAGTAGGAGGAGCAGCAGCAGTAGGAGGTGCAGCAGCAGCAGGAGGTGCAGGAGGAGCAGCAGCAGCAGGAGGAACAGGGTGGGTGACAGAGTGGGAAACACAGCTGTCTGTAGCAAAGGGATACAACTGCACACAAGGCCTCAACACTCAGGCATTCAGTCATGTCTTCTCCTCTCACACATATGCCTCTCCTCAAAGATACACACTCCTCTCCTCTCTTTTCAGACACACACTCCTCTCGTCTTCTCTCCTTGCAGACACACGCTCCTCTTCTCTCTGTTTAAACACACACTTCTCTCACACACATTCCTCTCCTCTCCTTGCAGACACACACACACCTCTCCTCTCTTCTCTTACGCACACTCCTCTCCTCCCCTTGCAGACACACACCCTCCTCTCCTCTCTTCTCACACATGCTCTCCTCTCCTATCCTCTTGCCTCTTCCACATTTCTCCTTTCTCTAGGGATCCTTTAATTTTTTCTTCTTCTTTTCTTCATCTTTCCCTTGCAGGTCTTTCTTCTGTATTCTCCATGTGCTGCCATCTCACAGTGTAGCACAGCTTTCCTGCCAAGCAAATTACAGTAGGCTGGGATCAAATGAGAGAGTTGCCACCCGCACCCTTCTTCAGATCTTCTCCATCTAGTCATTAACAGAAAGGCCTGCTGCTGTGGCTTAGATCTGTGCAGAGGACCGGCGGCAATATTTAGAGCTCCAGATATCGCAAGCCACTGGTTTATCTGTCTGCCTTCAAACAGAGAGGGGGATCATGGGTCGATCTGCGAACGATTATGGAGTGTTTCATAACAGGTCTCTTTGGCCGAGTGTAGAGGCATGTTTTGAAGAGGAGTGAAGAGGAGAAATGACCACCACCCATCCTCACTGCTTTGTGTAGTGAAAAAAAATCAACTTTAAACACTTTTTTTAAGTTTTTAACGAAAGTCAATCCTCAGAAATCCAGTACTAATGGAAATTTTGAAAGGACCCGAGCCTTTGCTTGACCTTTTGACCTCTCCCAGATTCCTATCCGACACTTAGGGGGTCACAAAAGGGGAAATGACCAGCATCTCTGGGGAGTACCCCAGATCAGAGGATGCCGGAAATAATGGGTCTCATTGAGGGGGGTACGGTTTTTATGTGGCAATATGGCCAAGGTCTTTCCATGGGATATTTACCTTCCTAAGGTTTGTTATTTCTCCAAATATTTCCACAGAGTGAGATTTCAGGTAGGAATCAATGCTAGCATTCACTCTAGAATGGGGGGGGGGGGGGGGGCTGTATCACTGAATGATGAAATGAAAGATAAAGTCACAAATTAAAGGGAGAAGTGGGAGAGATTGACATATACTTTCATAAAGCTCTTGAAGTGTGGCTTTATGTGAAGACGCACGTGTGTGTTTTTCACAGTCGTCTGTTATTAAGAGCTGACCTGAGTGCCACTTCCTCTGTGCTGTTTGTGTTCATGGTAAAGACACTCAGGTCACACCAACTACTGCCTGCATCAGCATACCGCTTGCTATCTACTCTCCTCATCTCCTCGTGCATAGTGCAACACAAATGATCAATTATGCCCCAGTGTGTGTGTGTGTGTGTGTGTGTGTGTGTGTGTGTCTGTGTGTGTGTGCCCTCAAGGAATTTACAGTGTGCTGAGCACAATAAAATGTCAGGAACATGCTGTGAGTGTGTAGACTACAACTGTATGTGTGTGTTGCCCTGCAAGAACTACTTACTGTGTGTGTGTTTGCAAGTGAGTTTGTATATGTGTGCATGTGTTCAAAGGAGTGTTTCTTTCTGTGTGTATGTGTGTGTGTTTGCAAGTGATTACATATGAGTTTGCATGTGTTTGAATGAGTGTTTCTGTGTGTGTGTGTGTGGACATGGAGACTGAAGAGGAAGCCTGGCAGTGTCGGGCACTCTGTGTCCAGGACAGGGCCCAGAGCACAGGCACGTCTTGTCTGTAAACACAGAGGATCAGCCAAAGCCTGACTGAGCGGAACCTGACAGTCTGTCTCACAACCATCCTGTGTCTCTACACCGTTACACCAATGCATCACTTGCAATCTACTGCATCTGCAAGCCATTTCTTTAGTGAATGCATCTATTTACATACAGCATAGTGCGCACAAGATCCATCTATCTATCTAAACATCTGCATTCACACAGTAACCAATGTAATATCTGTCTTATAATACTGAAATAGATACTTTAGATAGAAGATATTGACAATATAGATATCTATCAATGTCGTCAAGATCTATTAATACTACAGGCAGAACACATCTGATGAGTTTGATTCTGCAAAACTGGACATAACTGGGCATGACTGGACATCGACAGCCCTGTAAACCCTTTTGTGACTTTCAATTCCTTGAACCCCACTGTGAGTTCTTTAGCCCTAGGCAAACAAAAAAAAAATCAAGTGCATCAAGGCACTTAACCCTAGAGCAACTTAGGGTTAAGTGCCTTGCTCAAGGTGGCAGCTGGGATTCGAACCCTCAACTTTTCAGGCTACTAGCATGCTAACCAGGTTCCTTAAGCGCTACAATACCACTGTCAGCAGGCTGACTTCCTGTTGCAAAACAAGGCAAAAAGCCCAAAAATATACCTTAAAAATGAACTAAAAGTGATATCTTCTTTGAGTACTATGACTTAGAAAACAGACAAGTTCCCTAAACTCGACTCCTAGTTCTGCTTGGAAGGAACCCCAGCCAGCGATGGATTAACCTTAGTGATGTTTAATCTCTCCCACTGTCCCCTGCAGTTTAAAGATAGTCTTTAAAAAGAGAAGGGCCAAACCCAAGAGATGGAGATAATCTGGATGGATTAAAGCCTCACTGGAGACCACACATCACAGCAAGGACCTCTGAATGTCCCCCTAGCAACTCTCTTAGGGGAATAACATAACATAAAGTAAGATCAGTGCCATTTTATACACCATTCCTTTCACAACCTAACTTCGCTGTAATGGCACACAATTGATTTCTTCCTTTATATTTATGAAGTATGTATGTGTGTGTATGTCATGTGTCTATGTTTGTTCCTTCTAAATAAGTATCTCTCTATCTATCTATTAAGTAGACACTTTTCTTCAAAGCAACACAACCTCACAATAACTGCTTAGGGAATGAAAACCATGGCAGAAGGTATTTGTCAGGTGGTGGTACCACTGTGCCACCTCACCCTTCTAGCCTACATTCCTCATGGTAGGGGTCCGTCTGTCAAAGCACCCACAGCCGCTATAAACTATAAGGCCTTATCAGGGACCAATCCTCACAGCAGGTGTCCTCTTTGCCTTCCATATCAGCAGTGAAGCTTTATGTCCTCAAGTGGTGCCTCCAAATGGTTAGCTTGATCACTGGCTGCGATGGCGGACATGAAAGCCTCTTGACAGCAGATGGCAAGGTCGCCATGACATCAAAGGGATCACTAGCGATCCCATTAAACCTGCCTTTCCCCAGAGCGAGTCACCAAAGCTCTGTGACCTCTTCTGATTCGCCCCCAGCATCAAAAGCAACCCCCTGATACAAGAGCCTGTTCCCACATCTATCTATCTATCTATCTATCTATCTATCTATGCAAGGAACATCTGTCTGTGTGTCACTCTGTCTGTTTCATGCATAGCTCGTGAACCACTCATCCGACTGACCTCTAATTAATAGCAATTCCCCACTCACACTCGTGGTGTCATACTCCAAGTGTAGTGGGCTACTGAACCAGCATGGATAAATAAAAAAAACACATTCTGCTGGCACAAGGCTAGGCCAAGATGGTGCCGCAAGTCAAGCTCCAGAGGCAAGACGGCAAAGTGTGGTACATACCACATCATGCGGTGTATCAAAAGAGAAAGAAAACACTCAGAGTGGTGTTCGACTGTTCATCAACATTCCAGCAAGCTTCCCTCAATGGTGAACTCCTTCAAGGACCTGACTTGGCAAACTCTCTCCTTGCTGTTCTGCTAAGGTTCTGTCGAGAGCCCATAGCTATGATGGCAGATATAGAGGGGATGTTTCACCAAGTTCGTGTCCTCCAAGATGACCGAGACCTGCTGAGATTTCTGTGGTGGCCTGATGGCAATACATCTAAGCCACTGGAAGAATATCGGATGACCGTCCACCTATTTGGAGCAATATCTTCTCCAACACTTGCCAACTTCACTCTGCATAAGACAGCAGATGGCCATGCCCACATGTTTGCTGAAGAAGTGAGCAGGACAATCAAAACTTCTATGTCGATGACTGCCTTAGGTCAGTGGCAATAGAAGGCCAAGCCATCACACTCTGTAAAGATCTCAGAGACCTTTGCTTTCAGGGTGGATTCAAGCTCACAAAGTGGATTTGCAACAGCCGCTCTGTGCTTGCTTCTATCCCAGATGAGTACAAAATGAAGCAGATAAAGGAACTGGACGTGGACAAGCTACCACTAGAAAGAGCACTTGGAGTTCAATGGGACATTGAAAAGGACACCTTCATTTTCCATGCCATTCTCCAGGACAAACTGCTGACACGCCGAGGAGTCTTATCAGTTGTGAGCAGGTCCAATATATAGCAGACCTCTTCTGGAGAAGATGGATTAAGGAATACCTGCCTCTCATGCAAGAGAGGATCAAATGGATCAGACCTAAGAGGAACTTCATAGCCGGAGATCTTGTTGTGATTGTTGATGACACTGCCCCCAGGAACTCCTGGCAGCTGGGCCAAGTTATCAAAACCTTGCCTGGATCGAAAGGTCTAGTCAGAAGTGTTATCGTGAAGACCAAGATGAACAATCTTGAACGTCCAGTCAGCAAACTATGCCTGCTCATGGAGGCAGACGATCATGGCTGAAGATAAGATGTAACTATGACAGTTGACACTATCAAGTTTTCTTAAGTCTCATGTTTAATTGGCTCTTTGTTATTTAGTAATTGTTCTCCAGTATGGCTCACAATTAGGGGCCAGTATGTTTGAGGCAATTTATATTCAGCCTATTTTTCACAAATTTCTTCCCCCTGCTGGCACTTTTATGTTATGTTTTGCAACCGCCAGGATCTTCATTTAGGTAGACAGGAAGTGACGCCTGGCAGGTGACTCAGTTTTTTGACCATGCTAAGATAGAACATAGTATAGCTTCGATATTGAGACATTTTTTGTTTACATTTACATTGATACACACACATAGTTACACAATGATTTTTGAGTTTGACTTAGAAGGACGGAAAGTTCCTATTTTTGTTGTAATTAGTTTAAGTGTATTGAACGTGCGTCCGGAAAACCCTCTCACCTGGCTTGTGTGGCGGCCTGAAAGTTGGTAAGACAAGCTGCCGAAACAACATGGGTAAGCAGGCTGTTAAATACAGCAACCGTTGTTGCCTACTGCCCTTGCAGTTCTGTTGCCTCATGTGTCTGGATTGAACATTAGCCTGGAACATTAGCCTAAAAATCAACTTCTCAGCTCCATTTGTTGCCTCATGTGTCTGCACATCAACTGACAAATAGCATTAGCCTAAAAATTTACTTCTCGGCTATCACACACAAACATGGCCCTGTGCTTACTGTGCACATAGTCATTTCGCAACGAAGAAACACACGGGTAGTGCAGTGTATCTTTCTTTATCTGCAACCCAATCATGCTTGACTATTTCAACTCTCACTTCTTTTCACCATCTTTGTAACCTTTAGTAAACAAGTTTCTCCTCTAATAGCCCGGGCCTGTCCAGCCTGTATAGTTACAGATTCAACATGGTCCTACTGCACACATGTAACGTGCTACCAGTTTACTGAAATACATTGTTTGTATGTGTACTGCACTAGTCTGTCTTGATGAAGGGACCTGCTGTTAGCTGTGCCTTGTTTTGTTTAGAGTCTTTTTTGGAGATAGCCACGGAACACTGGCATCACCAGGCTCCCACGCAGCTGGGTCTAAGCTATAGGCTGCCACGCTGTAGGTCTTGTCCTGGGACTGTGAGGAAGTGAAGGATTTACGGTTGCGAGGAAATGTGTGTTTCCTCACAGAGCGCCTCACAGATAGATGGTCTGGTTAGTAAGGCAGTGGGAACCGAGAGGAGTCTGTACTTAAAAGCTCCATTTTGCTATGGAGTAGCCCGGGGTGAGGAGCTGCCTCTCTTTAAGCAAGCACAAAAACTGCACCATAGCCTGAAGCTAAATCCACTCTAAATCTTGTTGTCTGAACCTCAAAACCCATTTGGCTGCCAGTTATATTTGCTTTCTTTTTTTCTTTTTTCATTGGCTTTTGGAAGATCACTGTAACATCACCAATTGTCATACTATTACTATGACATTCAAATCTAAGGCTACATTTGCATAACTTTAACTGTTCCCTTTTTCTGGCGTTTTACGCTTTTCAGAGACCCAATAGTCACAATCTCTTGCTAAATACATTGCATACTGTAGCATTTGAACAAAGAAATGCTATTCCTGCTAGTGTAGAACAAGGCATCCAACTTAAGAATCCTCACCATGGCCATTTGGATAAAAAACAGCACACTTACCATCACTAAATTGATCCTGATGACAGGTAACCGTGGCAACGGATGCAGAAAGATGGAGAGGAGACAAAATGGACACAGGTGGACCAGGCATGAGGGAATGAGAGAAATGCCAACTCGCCAGAGAGAAGAGAGAAATGAAACACAGAACAAAAGGCATTCACCACGAGTCCCACGCTACCACTGCCTTTCTGTCATCTTCCACATCTTTCACTTCTCTTTGTGGATGCTGGAGTTTCACCGTTCAAAACTGCATAATGCTTCTATAGATTGTATTTCGATTGTTTTCCCCAAAAAGATGGCCAGCATACATGTATGGGTGTGGCACCATCTGTGTCAGGTTCTGAACACATGATTTCCATAAAATCATAAAATCATCCACATCACTAACCAACCACGTTACCATAACTTGTGTAATTTATAAAGCAAAGATCTACTGAAGACAGTTGTGTATGGATGTTTTTCAGTGCAGTGTTATTGTAACTAGATGTATCTTGTGTGTGTTTCATAGAAGAATTGGTACAGTTTCTGACATTTCACAAGCGTTTCAGTAATTCACAGATGTACATCACTGTTCAGCTCAGCTATGCTCATTAGCTGAACTTGTTGAGTGTGCACGCTTCTGCAGTGGTCTAAAATCAGATAATTGACCATGTTACATAACTTTAAAGCAAACTGAGCTTTTTTGCAGCGGATCTTTTTTTTTATTTTATGGCTTATCTTACAATGATCATCAAAGCTGAGAAGGCAATATAACAGCGGTCATTTCTCTCTAATGGCCTGTGACAGGAGTAGTTCATGACCTAGAATGATAATGTAAACTTTGAGTTACTTTCTGGGGTCCATGTAAAGAATCACAGGAAGGGCCATTGTATGTTGTATGTATGTGTACACAGAGGCACACATATGTTACCCCTGTCACATTTTGTAATCTGCAGTGTTTTCTGGAACTTTCTGTGGTGCTAAGACCAACCTCTCATCGTCCTTCTAGTTTCCTGTGTTGTGCAATCAGATTGAAGTTGAAGTGTGTGTGTGTGTGTGTGTGTGCAGTGAAGAAAAACAGAGACGTCTTATGACCCTGACAGATCCGTCGTGAAAACACGGACCTGCTGGTCAGGGGCGGTAACGAGGAGAGGCCCACTAGACAGGCCAGGGTTACTTCAGCACTTCACACGCCACCCAGTGCCACGCTACTCTAGGCCAGTCAAGCATGCCTCACTGCATCAAAGGCAAAATTATGTAACCCAAATATTTGCCCTGGAAGTTCAGACCTCCACATAGCTATTTATGTAACCCAGATCCCAGTGGTCCCTTTGGACAGAGGTGACGGGGCTGGCGGGGCCATGGGATGATGGATAATCTAATCAGAGATTGACATGTTGGCCTCAAATGGATACCAACATTTTAAGCAATAGAGGTTTCCCCAATTAGACAAAACAATAACACTATAAACCCTAGCTTAAGGGCTTAACATGAACAAATGCTGGCTTTCCATGCACCAGTTACTATGTTCATAAGATAGCAGTGTCATTTTTACAGAGGGTTCTAACAAAGTGTTCCTACTGTAGCTATACAGTAACTCGACTCAAAAATGAACACAGCTGATAATGGTAAAGTCACACACATTTTAACGTGCTTCGTTGCAAAGTTCTGTGGTCTGGGGCACTGTCCTGCTGTGTCAAACACACAGCTTCTGATGCTGAAGAAATTACTGTAAGTTGCAAGGTTGTTACTGCCCATGTCAGCAAAACATAAAAACTCAGAAGCGAAATACAGATTTATCCTATCCTCCTGTTTGTGGTTCCCGCCAACTTCTTCTTCTTTTTCTTCATTTTGTCTGGCTAACCCTAGTTCTGTATTATGTGCCAGATGATATGGCCCTTCACACAAGTCATGTTTCTGTCAAACGTGATGGACAGCATACAATCAGTTCACTTGAAATGAAGAATAACTTTCTCACAAAGAACTGAAATGTAAGAGTTTGTTTTGGTTTGGTTCTCTTCAACAGCTCTCACAGTCTTCTGACTGACACTTAAATAACTCAGTATCAATAAGCAGCATCTGTCAGTCAAATAACCTTTCATAACAGCGATGTGTTTGGGGACACATCCCTGTTATGAAAGAATGGTCAATTGCTCATTTTCAGGAGGTTCAGAGGTCAGCACAAGGTTGTTGAAATTAACATGGAAAGAGAGGCGCATAAAAGTCATATCATTTCTCTGGAAAGTGTTCTCAAGGAGGTGTTTGGACAGGATTGACACAGGCCATCAAAAACTGTTGTTCTGTAATGAATTAGTGCAGACCATCACTCAAGATTTAAAAAAGGAATTAACACAATACAAAAGCCTTGGCCTGCCTAACAAATATTTCCAGTACGATGTGCTGAAAAGTACAGACCTGGCCTTAAAATAGCTTCATAATCATAATACTTCTGTCCCCTTCCTCCAGCAACATGTCCTTATTTCTACCTACAGAACAAATAAATCCTCTGCTGACTTCCTCTTTGTTGTGTAAGTGGATGTATACAATAAACAGACCAGGGTTCCTACTGCTGTCCCTGAATCAGTTCCCTTGCACCTCCTTCCTTGCCATAATCATTACAAACAGAGCATAGGAACTGAGCTCCGGCTAGACACGTAGGGTATGCATCTTTCCTCTTTTCCCCAAAGATAGGGTCTGGGAACTTGTCAGGCAAGACAGAAACAGAGACAGAATATTCTAGATGCTGCTTTCTTTACCCAATGCCCCAGCGTTATTAATATTACACTCCTACTCCACCTTTGGTATTCTTGGTTTGGGGAGGTCATCAAATTAAAACCTTGGGTCAGAGGAAATTAACCATTTTACCTCTGTAATAACAAAAGCATGATTATCATTGTAGGAAGATGAGAATCTCTCTCTATCTTTTTTTACTCTCTCACTCACTCTCTGTGAGACTCACTCATATGTCTATGTCTCTACCCTTTTTCTCTCTCTCCTCTCTCACTTTCCTTTTCTTCCTCTCTCCTCTTCGTTCTCCCAATTGCTCTGTTACTCCTTTTTTGCTCCTCTCTTCTCTCTCTCTCTCTCTCCTCCCCTCTGCCTGTTCTGCATGACATACCCTGCTCAGTGCTGTCCCGTCCCAGTGTTCAGGCTCATTACTTGTGGCTGGTGGAGCAGTGAGACTGTCTGGCTGCACCTGTCCAATGCTCACCACCACCACCACTACTTCCACTGCTGTTGCACCCAAGGGAGTGATCTGAGGCCTGAGGAGGGATGTCTGCCTCCACGCCCACTCTACACCCCCCTGACAAACACACACACACACACACACACCTTACCATACACCCTCTCTGCCTACGACACTCTGCATCTGCAGCCACCTCCTCACCATCTCCTTTTTCACTTTTGGCATTTCCAACATTCAGCATGAATCCCATCCTACATCCCTCTCACTATCTTCTCTCACTTTCCCTCCCTCTCTCTCCACCTTTCTCTCTCTCCCTCTCTTTATCTTCCAATCCCCCCCCCCCACACACACACTTCATGTATTCTTCCTGCATATACTCCTCACCCTTCCTGTCCTGTCATGCTGTATCTTCAGCCTCACTTCACACACACACACACACACACACACACAAAGAAAGAGAGAGAGAGAGAGAGAGAAACCCTTCCACAAACATGTCCTCCCTACCACTGACCTTATCACCCTCTTCCCTCTCTTCTCTCTCTCTGCATTTATTCTTTCATCCACCCTTCCTCTACCCCCCCACCCACCACCCTGGCCACCACCCCTCCATCCTCTTCCCTGGGTGTGCTCGTGCTCTTGCCCAGATGACTGGAGAGAACATGCTGTACGTGTTCCCATGGAGCTTTATTAGCTAACCTCCAGTATAGCCTTTCCTCGCAGTGCTGGTCAAATACAGGACAAGCCGGACACACAAAACAAGCCAAAAGCTGTAAGCTTTGCTTAAAATGTCTGCACCTATTATGGTGCCTATTTCTTTTTAAAATAACTACCTAAACTAATTTCTCCATCAAATAATCAGACAAAATTTCTCATGTTTATAGGAAGTCTTCAGCATTTTCGTAAATATCTTTTTGCCTACAAATATTTGTCCCAGAAGGTATGTTTAATGAGAAAAATACAAGTATCTAAAATAGACTGACATTACATAAATATTTGAAGTGATTTCACCCAAACACTTCTGAAGAACTGGGTCAGAGACACGCTGGCACAGGATATCTTATCCGTCTGCTTCATGACATAATTACCATGGAACATCCCGAGTGTTCCAGTTGTGCTGAATCCACACAAAGCATAGATATGGAGGAAAGGTTTTCTGAACGCTACAGTTTTTAACCCACTAAAGTACAAAATAAAGAAGGAAAATATTCTAAAAGAAACTGAGTCTTCCACAACAATCATGTGCAATTTGATGTTAGGAAAAAAAGATGTTACAGAAATCATATCAAATCAGAGCCCAAATTTAGGGAATAAAGACAGATGGAAAGGAGGAGAGATAGGGAGAGACGAAGAAAGAAATGGAGTGAGACGTATCATTTGCTTTGGCAATATGGTATAAGTTCATTCCTGTCACTGCAATTTGACCTGGGAACATAACAGAGAGAGAGACAGACAGAGAGAGAGATAGAGAGATTAACTGTGCCACAGGTTAGTAGTTCATCGGTGTGTGACGCTGAACTCCTAAGTAGAACACAGTCTGTGCTACTTATATGATATTTCAAACAAACCATGTAGTCCAAGTCTCAGGCTCTAAAGCTCTTTAGGAAAGTGTCTTTAGACAGGCCAGAGGTCAAACATGAACCATGCATTAAGACTGGAATTAGTAGGGGCACTATAAAAAGTTTGAGAAACAGACCAGATATGTTTGTGCTATCCTTGTCACTTTGGATATAAAATGTTCAGAAAAATCCCACTCACTTTCATTTCTCATGACTAACCAGCAAGCTCTGACAGCTGCCCTCCTCCAGGTTCCAATGTGATCTCTTCAGGAGGCCAGGAGATGCAGAGCACTCAGGATGCATTCCAAGGCTATAACCTTCGCCCAGGCAATGCCTATGTATGGCCGAATTATCCCTCTCCCGAGGAAATGTACACATTTTCCGTCCTGATCTAAGATGGGTATTTGGAAAGTTTTGACAGACAAAGTTTATATCTGGATATGATGCCCACCTCCGCATTTGGGCCTTTGTTTAGTCTTCCTGAAACCTGCTGTTTGTAGGGATGTGTGTGTGTGTGTGTATGTGTGTGTGTGTGTGTGTGTGTGTCTGAGAGAGAGAGAGAGAGAGAGAGAGAGAGAGAGTGCTGGGTTTATGTTCACTCACTCTCATCTGGGAAAACATCCTTCTGTTGCTTTTTCTGTCTTGTGACAGGGCCATGACGTCCTCCCTTTCAGAACAACAGGTTTTATTTTTAGCTCTTCCCACCACTGCAGGGCCCCAAACATAGATGAGTGGACTCAGACAAAACACACTCTGATTATGGAGGCACCAGTGAGGGCCATATTTGGCCTTTGACCAGCCACCTGGATCAATGCTATGCTACAGCTTGTGTGCATAAAACAGTCAGCTGAGGAAAAACAAACAACTGCCGTGCAGCTGAAATTGAGTGATTATGCAGGATGCCAAATGTGGAAAATGAGACTACATTTGAACTGTTTTATACCTATACCCTAAATGTACCTATTTACACCCACAATAACAAACGCATTTGTGCATGGACAAAAAAAAAAAACACAGTGAACGTTCACATTTCTGTCTGTGGAATAGGCTACACAAGAATTCATATCTGCAGTGGAGAAATCAGGTGTTTTATTTGTCTAACCTTCATTCAGTGAATGCATAAAACATTTAGTTTGTTGGTTATGGATTGCAAAATCGACAGAAACAATTGCATCCGTGGTTGTTTAGCAACCTACAAAATTGTAAACCAAATTACTAACCTCTCCAATTGTGCTTAGGTTGAACCCTAGTGGATAAGGAGGGCACATGTAGTGTTGGTAATCATGGGTTCAAATCCAGCATCAACTGAAAGGAACACGCTGCCCGAGGAGCAGTGAGGTGTTAGGTGCCTTGCTCACGGACACTTAAGCCTAGGATGTACTGGTTGGGGATCAAACCGGCAACACTTCGGTTTCAAGCCCTAACCAGTTGGCCACAGCTGCACCTAATCTCTCTATCAAAATCTGACTCCTTTGAAATTCTTCATAAAAATGCACAATAGTATCAACAACTAGTGGTAACAGATGTAGAGGGGTAGTTTGTTCCACAGAGGGCAACAACATAGAAGCTCTGTCCCAATCTGGTGTGAGGGATGGCCAAATGGTTCTTATCAGAGGACCACAGTGGACTGTAGATATGAAGGTATTGGGATTGTGTAAGGCATAATTATCTTTCAGAGCCTCATAGCCCACATTATATCACTGTGATGGCTGCTCAGTAGCTTGGCCTCATAAGGAAGCAACCACACTTTCCACATCGGAAAGCAGATCAAGAGTCCAATATTGTTTCCATACACATATGGGTGTAAATAGCATAGTTTGCTACAGACTCCCGGGTCTTTGTCTCTGCTAGTTCATGCTATGTAAACATGGATGTAAATAGTCAAATTTACTATGCACACCAGGTGTAAACCCAAGTGAAAATAGCTTCTGCCAACATAAATCAACTGGTGGCATAAAGGCTAAGAGTCGTGTCAGAAAACTTCTACAACTTCTTTAACAGTTAACTCTGAACAAGCTTGTTTTTATCTCTTCCTAGAGCACCCTTTCTCCTAAAACCCCAAACATGCAGGGGTGCACCTGAAAAGGCTATGTCTGCATTCACCTCAACAATTAACTATTAGTTGTCAGTGGCTACAAAAACTAACATGTATATAATCTACAGGATGTGCTGATTGTTTTATCCTCATATTCTCCCTTTGTCAGTGTGTTTCTTTTCCCTTTTAAGAGAGGAGGACTATTGTCAATTATTCATGGGAAGCCACTAATAGGCGTTTTAGATTGGGCAGTGTAGCTGGTGCATCCTCCCTTCCTATCTAGAGGGAAAAAAGAGAAACAGTTGAGTGAAAAGTTCATCTGCGTCCCTTGGGTCTGCAATGCTGTCCTCTCCAGGCTATACAAAATGCATGGAGAGAGCAGTTCAGTATGCGTGAGCACCAGCTGAGCACTTCAGAGCTGGTGCTAGGCTGGGCTGGGCAGCTAGCTTCTTCTCAGCTAAGAAACTGGATCTCACCTGATTGCTCTCTCAGTTACCAGTCTGAGTTTCTGCTTGGTGTTTCTGAGCACAGTAGTAAACATGCTGCATTATCTTCCATTGATAACTTTCAGCTAATTTCCAGTTTCTTCTAAAAGATCAGATTGATTTGTTTACATAGACACATTAGCACATAGCAATCAGCATTGCTTCAGACTGGACAAACAGGTGGTAAAGCAAATGGCCTTCTTACAGTTCAGAGGTTGCTAGCTGAGCTTACAGTAATCTTGTGCCTCTGTAAATTTTGCATAGCTCACTTAGCAGTTTATGTTTCCTCTAATTAGCTTTAGATTACATCAGTAGTTGTGCTTATATCTCAATTCATGTCACTGGAGGTCTAAATGCAAGGCCTGTGGGGGTGCAGAGGGGCGTAGCATTACTAAGGCACAGGAATTGTTGAGGCCATATTGCGTTAAAAATGTTTGCGTGTGTGTCAAGGGTCACTGTGAGATTCGGGCTCCCAGTACAGTAAGTCACGAGTTTGAGGGTGCTGAGTCAGCATCCTCATTTCCCCTTCAGAAATGGACACAGCTCAGAAACCATGGCACAGTGCCAACTTCCCCTGCTACAGGAGCTGAGAGATGAGGATGGAGGGAGGAGAGGAGTGGGAGAGAAAATTAGAGTGAGAGAGGTAAAGAGAGAGAAAAAGAGAGAGGAAACCTCACACACAGCTGATCCTCTTCTCAAGGCCGTGCAGAGGAAGCCTGAACGTCAGTGTGGTGGTTACTGTGACAACCCACTCATTAGCTCCAGTCCAAGATGTTCTAGAATACGGTCACGCCTCTGTGTGTCTGTGTTTGTCTCACCGCTAGCCAGTGTTAGTCCACCACAGGAAAACACTAACTGTCTGGGAAATTAGCCCATTTGCAGTCTACCCCAGAGTTTTATATGTGCTTGAAATGCCTAATGCCTAGGGTGACCAGGGAACCCCAGTTCCCAGGGACAGTCCCTGATTTTGGTAGTCTGTCCTCAGTAAGATTAAAAAAAAAAAAAAAATACATTACTTATTTTCATGTTGTTGACTGTGGAAATAGAAAAGTCCTTGGTACCCCAGGAAAAGTCATGGAAATGTCCCCGATTTTCATCTCAGAGGTCTGGTCAACTTAAACTAGCATGTGCCTCTCAGGTCCCTCAACTGCCATTGCCACAATCACATCACCACTGCTTCAGCACACAAAGTAAATCGCATATACCTATGCTTTTCTGTGCTTTTAGATTGAGAAGTTAGCAGAATATAAATGAGTATACAACAACAACAACAACAGTATACTATTGACTACTACAGTATACTACTGAATGGGACAAGGGCAAGAGTATCATGTTTGTATGAAGACCACTGTATGAAGATGCACATGAGTGCCACAGTCTGCAAGGCACAGCTTTCTCTGGATGCACAGTCAGATACTCGTTCTGTCTAAACTTGTTTGCACTATAAACGCCTTTGAGATTGATTTACTAAGCCTTTCCTTAAAGTGCCATATGTCCCAATTCAACACTAACACAGCCTCGACCCCTGAAACAGAGGTGGGGAAGGGCCGCTTGCAATCAGTGAGTTTTCACAGAAACAATGCTGAGTTAGGCAGGCGAGCTGCCCTACACTGAGGGGGACCATAAAGCCAAGCTGCTGCTGCATTGAGTAGGGTTGGTTGCCCATGCAGAAAGGGAGGCCCATAAAGGCTGCTCCTGCTCGAGCCCTGCTGGAGGGAGGGGGGAATGGTGGGAGAGATGGGCCCGGTCCATATGGGCTTTTGTGTGAGTGGTGTGTGCGTGTGTGAGCCTGAAATAAATGCAAACACAAACAGATTTCCACACATAAAAGCAAGATGCACACACAAACACACCCATACACACACAGCCGGTGTGAACAGTTTTTTTTCTCACAGACATACACAGCAAAGCTCTCTGTCTTCCTTTCCTCTCTCTCTCTCACACACTCACACACACACCAAACTCCTCTGTTGTACAGTCTTTCACCAAGATAAATGGCTCCTTTAACTTCAACACTCAAACACAACCAGAGAGCACACAAAAACAAAACAAATCCACAAGGCATAAAAGAAGAAGAGAGAGAGAGAGAGAGAGAGAGAGAACTAAGCCAGTCTCCATGGCAAAGAAAAAAGACAAGTTTGCCGCAGAAGCTTGCGTTGGAAGTACAAAGATGAAAAAATAGAGTGTGCGCCTGGAACAGGGCGGGGTGTTTGGAAAGCATCATTAACAGAGCCAAAATGGATGGCTGCAGTCTCTCAATCGGATAATGCAGTGGCACTGTGCTGGCCCAGAAGACTGCTCTGTCGCTGTAAAGGTTTTATGAGTGTGGGGAGAAAGAGCTGAATCATAGAGAGGCCGGCTCCGCATCACTCACCTGGTCCTCGTCCAGACTGAATCTGCTTAGAGATGAAACTGTGTCATCAAGCCACCTGGCTGGCTGACAACACCATCTACTTCTACTTCTCCTGTGCTGGTGTGTGTGTGCCCACTGCACACAGTGGTTGTAGTATAAAGTCACTGTTGCCTTTTCAGGAAATGGTACAAGTTCGTTCTTTTATGAAAAAAATATGAGGTGTTTTGAGATTAATTTGATACTTCTAATGGTTCATGGCTATGGACTGTGTTGATCTTTGTTATTCTTTCATGCCTCCTAGAATTATTTTAATGTTTTTCTCTTGTCTGAAAATGTCAATAGTGTAAATGCAAAGAATCAGTGAATTCTCATGATCGACTTAAATCAAAGATATTACTATTCAGGCAGGCCTTAAACTGAATTGTTGTATTTCATGACAAAAAGGTGATTTGATAATAAATCTTATTGTGTCTTGATGTTGAATTGCACCTTTGGCGTACAAACACTCTCTCTGCATCTTGTGAAAGAAACAGTTCTAATACACTTCACACATTAAAAGGATATTGGAGCTAAATTGTATCACCCCTGGCATGCTTCAATTAGATAGCTTATTACACTGCAGCTAATCTTCTTAAAGAGTTCCAGCAAACCTCCTTGCTTGTAATTTCTCATGGAAGTCTGTGAAAGGTGCTAAGCCAATTCCATTTGGTTTGGGATTACTGGATCAGCCTTATTCCAAAATGGATTCAATTCATTTTTTTCCTCACAATTCTACACCCAACACCCCATAATGACAACGTGAAAAGTCTTTTTGAGATTTTTTCAAATTTATTAAAAATAAAAAAACTAAGAAACCACATATACATAACTATTCACAGCGTTTGCCATGAAGCTCAACCAAGCATGAAATCAAAGGAATTGTCTGTAGACATCTAAGACAGGATTGTCTCGAGGCACAAATCTGGGGAAGGGTACAGAAAAACTTCAGCTGCTTCGAAGGTCCCAATGAGCACAGTGGCCTCCATCATCCGTAAATGGAAGAAGTTCGGAACCACCAGGACTCTTCCTAGAGCTGGCCGGCCTTAGTCAGGGAGGTGACTAAGAACCCGATGATCACTCTGTCAGAGCTCCAGTGTTCCTCTGGTCTGATGAGACAAAGATTGAACTCTTTGGCGTGAATGCCAGACGTCATGTTTGGAGGAAACCAGGCACCACTCATCACCAGGCCAATACCATCCCTACAATGAAGCATGGTGGTGGCAGCATCATGCTGTGGGGATGTTTTTCAGCGGCAGGAACTGGGAGACTAGTCAGGATAGAGGGAAAGATGAATGCAGCAATGTACAGAGCTTGAGAGGTGCTGCAAAGAGGAATGGGCAAAACTGCGGTGTGCCAAGCTTGTGGCATCATATTCAAAAAGACTTGAGGCTGTAATTGCTGCCAAAGGTGCATCAACAAAGTATTGAGCAAAGGCTGTAAATACAGATGTACATGTGGTTTCTTAGTTTTTTATTTTTAATAAATTAGCAAAAATCTCAAATAAACTTTTTTCACGTTGTCATTATGTGGTGTTGTGTGTAGAATTGTGAGGGAAAAAATGAACTGAATCCATTTTGGAATAAGGCTGTAACATAACAAAATATGGCAAGAGTGAAGCGCTGTGAATACTTTCCCGATGCACTGTATAACACACACGCACACACACACACACATACACACAAATACACAGTTCAAGTCAGACTGTTTTTTTTTTGTATTGTTTTTGTATGCAAGAACAGCACAAGGCAAAACCACCAGTCTGGTTTAGACTTGCAGTAGCGGAAGAGACGGTCAAACGGGACCACAGACTTCTGTGTGTGTGTGTGTGTGTGTGTGTGTTCGTGAGAGAGATTCATCTGAGGGTGGTAAGGATGTGGTTTGCTTTCCATAACGCTAGACTCTGGATTTAAAGAGTGTTACTTTGCTTTGCCTGTCTGTACCATATTTACTGTCAGTGTGTGTGTGTGCAAATGTTTACTGTGTTTGTGCTCAATACAAAAGCACTGAGTCAGCTGTTTAAAGCAGCCCTTCTGACAGCTGAAGACAAACCCCTTACATGTGAAGGTCACCTATCTGTGTGTGTGTGTGTTTGTGTGTGTCCACACACTGAGACAATTCTCTCCCAAAGGCAAACAGCATTTCAGGCTGACAGCAGACAGCACAAAGCAAATCTCACACAATATTTTAGCATTCCAAACTGCCATAATCCAAGTTACAACAGACCATGTTGCTTAAAAGCAATATAGCCATTACTTTTTAAGAGGTTCTAAATGTTAGAAAATGGCCTAAAACCATCAACTAAGCAGTGTAGTTTTGGACAAGAACAATGCCTTGGATTCCTCTCTTTTTTGAATGATTTTTTTGATTTTGAACGATTCCCTACACCAAAGAGCTCCTTCAACACATTTCCTGAGTACTTTGGATTTTACTAATTTCATGAAGTTCTAAGTGTTAGTTTGGAAGTACAGTGAAGCAGGTGAGGGTCAGAATGAGGAGAAGGTTTAGGAGATGTCCTTAGGATGGGCTCTGGGTCCCTGCAGGTCCCTGAGCCTGTCTGTGGTGTACACCATGCTGCAAGCAGATTGGTGTAAATCCCATGTAAATCACATGTCTCTTTTCTTTGCATTGCTGTGTTGCTGGCTGCTCGTTCTTTGCTGTTCGTCAGGCGAATGATGACGCTTGTGAACAGTTGTGAGCTACATAGCAACGACGCAAAGATTCCTGGATTAGTATACCATTATTTCATCACCCGGGAACTTTTACCAGGCTGTAACAAATTGTCTATGACATGTCCACAAAGACCTTATGGTTGCATATCTGATCATGTCAATCCCGTTACCAGTCCTGTCCAGATTTGCACAGTGAGTGCAACTGTGTGACTGAAGTCGGTCGGGAGAACCATAACCTGTTAAATCTTTAGAGTTGGACATACTTCAGACACTAAATCAATTCTAATGCACATACAGAAAGCTCTGAAAGACTGTTCACTCACTCACACCCCTCCACGTGCACACCTCTCACACACACACACACACAGATGCTCAATCTATGATAAAACAGCTTGAATAAATTCGTCATCACTTTGACAAATAATAAACAGAAATGTACATATAAGCCTAAGGATATATCCACTTTGACTGTGTGTGTGTGTGTGTAAGTGTGTGTGTGTCTGTTCGTGTGTGAGAGAGAGAGAGGGGGAGAGACAGAGAGAGAAATGTGCTATAGGTTTTATTATAACAGGTACATCAGTGCTGTAAACACACGTCAACACATCTGTGCATCAGTGCTGTTAAATGGCAACTGTAAACACACGTAAACACACTTGTCTCATCTCTAGAGCAGTAGCAGAGCTAAATACAGAGAGATGCATACTTATAAGCGCGCGCGCACACACACACATAAATGCACACAATCAGGGTTAGTCAGGTCCTTAATGGTTACATAATTCTAAGCTATGTGTGTGATTGTATGTGTGTGTGTTTGGGTGGGTGTGGAGGATCCTGAATTCCGTAGACACAGAGAGGTAATCCTGGATTTTCCTGGGAACAAAAGCTAAATCTGCCTCACGTGCACATCTGCTGAGATGGCTTTCAAACATCAGTGAATAAAGCTCCTGATTCTGCTCTGTCCCACGTGGGCACACACTGTACGACAAAACACCCCAACATCCACAGACGTCAGACACACCACACACACACACACACACACACACAGACACACACATCCATAAGCCTCAATGAAGCAGTAGCATTTTGCACGAAATATTATAGACTTCTATGACACAAACACACACACACACACACACACACACACACCTTGCACCTTCAGCACTAGCCACGTCATAGCAGCTACAGTATGGAACTAAAAAAGCACTCGGAGAGCGCAGACCTCCGCCAAGCCAATATAGGGTCACTGATGCAATGCAAATACAAGCCGAACATTTTATCCAAATCCGCTGGCGAAAACATAACCTCCTTGGTGGAAGTAATAACAAAGTAAAACACACACACACACACACACACACACACACACACACACCTATGTCTTGTCACTAGAGTCAAAGGTGCACAGTATCACCTCCACCTGTAGTACCCAAGCACCAAGGGTCTGGTTTAGACACAGAGTTGCAGCATGTCTGTCTAAACAAGTTCCTTTAGCCCGATGAAGTTCTGTTCATCTTCAGTGCTCTTCTATATCATCTAGAAATTACAGTTTTTAAATGACTTTATTTATTATACTGACATGCTTGAACTATTGTCTTCCTATCTGCTTGAAACTTTCTGCTTCACATATGTTAAGCACTGGAACGCATCGTTTGAATTCAACGTTGCTTTCAGCCCTTCAACTGTTCGCTGACTGGTTCGTCCTAGCTCAGAGATGGCAAACTGAAACCTCTGGCTGGCTCCCTGATGCAGTTGTGGATCTAAATGGGATTGAGTGGAAGCACTAGCTGGTGCTGCTAGCCTGGCTAACTACAAGGTTAAGGAATCAAATACTGTAAATAGAACACAAAGAACACAAATCAGTTCAAAATCGTTGTATCGTCAAAACAACACACATGTAAAACCCAACTCATCAGCAGGGATCTTGTGGGTGTTTTACACAGAGCACTCCTTATACATAGTAGAAAGGCCACCACACACACACACACACACCCACCATACACCATATTCTATTTGCAAACTACACTATTTGCTAACATGTACAGGTATATTAAAAAAAAAATCTTTCATCTATATAATTGCATGAGACCTCATTGTTTTCTAATGTACTTCACAGGTGTACACATATACACGTACACACACAGAAACACACACAAACACACGTACACATGGCCACAAACACACAAAGAATACGCAGAATACAGTTGCTCCAATTATTTGACTCAGACAAGGAAACAGTTGCGTTGCCATGGAAATTCAATTTTCAGTGACAGGGCATCAGAGGAGGATGTTTTGATGAGGGGAGACTGGTGGCCTAGAAACATCCTCCACCTGTGTCTGGGGCTCGGGGGAAAATGAAAGGTAAATCTCACACACACACACACACACACACACACACACACACACACACACACACACACACTAACAAAGAGAGAGATGGAAACCAGACAGATCCCAAATCAATGTCTTCAGTCTGAGTCTAGGGATCCCCTGCTGGGTGTTGGGTGTATTTGGATATGGTGTGCAGTGTAGTGTGTGTGTGTGTGTGTGTGTGTGTGTGTGTGTGTGTGTGTGTGTGGAAGAGAGAGTTGTGGGATGGGGGTGCTTTTGCACAGTAAATCAGCACTTATTCATATTTTATCACACCATGCACAGCACTTACCACAATTTGTATTCAGGGTCCTAGCATGCTACTACAGTTGCCATGGGATACCTCTCTACACAATTAAATAACCAGTGATTGGTCAACCACAGCCCAAATGGGGCCATAGCCAAAGCAACATCCTCATCAAATCCATTCATACCAAATCTTCACTAAGAATAAAAAGAAGGACAGTCCACATAATCAGAGAGCGTAGTTTTGGTCTCTGTCTCAGACAATGCCCTTTGGCTAGTCAATAGCTGCCATATTTGATTACTAGAGAAAAAGAAAAAAAAAATTGGGCTCTTTTGGGCATCCAGTCTCCAGATTTCACAGGACAAGCAAATGATGGAGGGGTTTTCCATCTGTGTTTTCCACTGTGACGATGATTCCCAGCTGATTCTGAGTATAGAGACGCCATCCACTGCTGGGTCGACATGCTGGGTCGACATGCTGGGTCGACTTGCTGGGTTGACTGTGTATGCATGGAAGGCATTGAGGCATGTCCCAATCAAACATCTGCATAAAATTCTGCCTTTCATTTCTGCCCCTTTTTGGAAGGCAGTACATATCCCAACTAGAAAAGTACTCGGAGAGCGCAGACCTCCGCCAAGGCAATATAGGGTTTGAAATTTGCACTGACCGAGAACTGACCCAGTACAAATTTCAGACAGTAGTATGAAACACCACCAACATCTAGTCACCTGTTCCTTATCCTAATACACACCTTGTCAGAAAATTTCTTCCAAATCCATGCAGTTACCTTATCTTGTTCTTACCTTGCTCATAACCTCCTAGTGGAGATAACAATTAAACAATTTCAAGACATTGTTCAATAGCTATCATGCAAGATCATCTGAAACAAAGTTTTTAGTGGACACCTTGATGGCTGTTTTGACAAATGACATTAGATGGTGAGGACAAGACAATAAAACAGCAATGTGCTCCCTGTTTGTTTTGGACAGACCTTTTTTTAAAAAGACAGTGCGCTCAAAAAAAAGGTTAATGCAGACTTTGGGTGCGTGAAAACGGCTTATTACATAGAGTAGTAAAAGCCGCACTCTCGGATTTAAATCTTATGATAATCTTATGAGATACTTATGAAATCTTATGAGACGCTGAAGATGGCTTTGGCCGAAATGTTTGTCTTGACATCCTTCCCAATAAATCACAATCATAAGATTTATATTTGAGAGTGCGGCTTTTAATACTCTATGTTTTGGACAGACCCACAGCTTGTCCAGTGTACTGTATGTTGTCCTTGGGTGTTGAACTGATGACCTTGGTTCTTCATGCACCACTTTCTACTTGGTAAACTCCTCTCTGTTTTTGCAGAGTGGACCTCGGATTGTAAGCAATCCATGAATGTATAAAACATAAGGGGTAGTTATTTTACGGAAGGCTTTCACGTGCCAGTCTCTGTGGCTCGTTAGTTCCACATGTGGTCCAGTGAGGATGAGAGGGAGATTGACAGGTTCATTCAGCGCAAATCTGCTTGCCGCTTCCTGCGCTCATTTGCAAGAACAATGTCTACTGAAAATCTACTGAAAATCAATTTGGCTTTGGTATCTTTGTGCTGGAACTAATCTCTCTCTTGCCCCCTCTGCCCCTCACCACACACACACACACACACACACGCACGCACACACAAAGCTCATCTTTGGAGTTAAGCCCCCCTCACTGTGATATCATGAGAGCCTGAACTGCCTTGCTTTCCCTGCTTCAATGATAGTGTGTGTGTGTGTGTGCACGCACCTGTGTGTGTGTGTGTGTGTGTGTGTGTGTGTGTGTGTGTGTACACAAGAGAGAGAGACACAGGGAGTGAGTGAGTGAGGGTAAGCGGGTTGGGGTTGTTGGCACTGAGGTCCATGCATATGTTAGCATAATCCGCCTCCAGTGGGCCCAGCCACTGATCCAACTCATGGCCTCTCTGGAACTGTCTGGAGTGTGCTTGTGTGTGAGAGAGTCTGTGTTCAAGTATGAGTGTGTGTGTGTAAGAAAAGTGCATAAGGTTTTGTGTGCAAGCCAGAGAGAAAAGACAAAATGAATGTTTGTGTGTGTGTGTGTGTGTGTGTAAGAGTATGTGCTAATGCATAAGTCTATGTGTGTAAGTTATGTGCATGAGGTTTATAATGTGAATCAGGGCGTAGAGAGAAAGTGAAAGTGAGAGAATGAATGTGTGTGTGTGTGTGTGTGTGTGTGTGTGTGCATGCGTGTGTGTGTGAGTGTTGTGCTCCTAGTATCCTGAGGAGAGGAATGATTCAAAACGCCCCCTTACTAATCACAGCCACTGCACCTGTTACAGTAATTAGTCTACACACACACACACACACACACACACTAACATACACACGCACATGCACGCACACTCTCTGTCTCTCTCCCTTTCTTTGTCTCCCTTTCTCTCTCTTTGTCCCTGTCTCTATCTTCTCCACCTCTGTCTTTTTTCACCAAATGGATGGATGGCAGAAGGATAAATTCCACTTCAATGGTTGTCTAATCGCCACCAGAAAATGAAGGGCATGGCTTTGTGAGGAAAAGAAAAGGAAAACGACAGAGAGGTGAGAAAAAGGAAAGAGGAAAAAGAGAGAAGAAAAGGAATTAATTTTAGCTGCACAGACAATCAAAACAGACAGACAGACGGATTGATCTAAAGAAAGAATGGAAAACTAAAAGATACATAGGAATGTTATGGAGTGAGAAAGCAGAGTGCAAAGAGAAATAGGAGCTGCTTTAGCATGCAGGGTCTATCAACACATAGGCCACCTGTCTTTCTCTGTGTGTCTGTGTGTGTGTCTTGAGTGTGTGTGTCAGACAGAGAGGCTCAAAGGCATTAGGCTATGATGACCGTCTTTTATTGTTTTCTGATAAATGAGTCCTGTGTCTCCATGAATTTGCTAGCTTCATTATAAGGGTTCATGGCTAGGCAATTAAATAAGCTATTTTGCTCTCTCTCTTTGTCTCTCTCTCTCTCTCTCTCTCACACACACACACACACACACACACACACACACACACTCACAGACCTTCAGGTCAGACTGCTTGATGTATTGTGACCAGCCAGGGGGAGTGAGGGCTTATCTGCCTCTCTCCTCCAGCAGCTGAGTGACAGGCGGCCCTCTCCCTGTCGTTTGCATGTCAGCACCACAGAGCACACAGCCGAGTGGCACACAGACCACTACTGTGCCTTCACCATCCCAAATTACAGAGCAGTCTCTTAAGCAAGGCCAGGTCGACCAGGGCATTGTGTTTGTTCAGAGCACCGACACACACACACACACACACACACACACACACACACACACACTCACACAAATACATGCAAACACACACACAGGGAGACATAATAACATTGTTCTTTGTTTTTCCAGCTGTCATGGAATAAAATGAAGAGATTAAAAAAAAAACCCTCATGTATTTTGCCTAAATTGTTGGAGGATAATTACAGTAGTGTAATTACTGTTTATAAAGCTGGTGTAAATAGAGTAGTCAGAGATATTTATATGAACTCTGCTCTCCCCTGTCTTTTCTCTAGTTTATAGAAATCTACAAAAGCAAACAGCCTCCAGTGGCACGCAGCCTTTGAAGCAAATGATCGAGGAGTCTTTTGAAGTTGCTTTTGATGGGAATCAACTCTATGACCAGGTACAATGTTTCGTCCTTTGAAATGTCTGTCATAATCAAGTTTGGGAGACTAGATCAGGCTTGCCTGTTTTTCTGTATTCTAATAGTTCATCTCTCTTACATTACAGTGGCCTTTCATAGATGATTAATAAATAGACATTCATAAATAAATAAAAATCAGATGTGGAATTTAAGCTTACCTTCATAGACAATAAATTATTAGCTCTTTACGAGTTTTTGGCACCTGACAGGTGGCACAAGACAGGTCTATGTAAGGGCAACACAGATCTCCACGTGGCATATCTGGCATCTGTGGCATATATGTTTTGCCAGGTTGAAATTCAGAAGTATGCTATCCTGCATTTTGCATTAGAAGTCAGGTCGTAAGGTGGCCAGGTCAGGATGTTTGCAAAGATGGGCGAGTGTGACTGAACATCCCAATTGCACAAAATCAAGGACATCACATCTGTGGCATTACAAGCCATGTTCTCTAGACAAATTGACACCATTACTAGGCAGGGGTAAAAAATAATTTAAAAAAAATTATCTATGTCACACTCCACAACTGGTCAAAGAATACAAAACAGTGTGTGAAAGAACTCTAGCTAACAATGTTGTGTTCAGTTAGCGCCCCCACAAATGGAGTGATTAAACTTAATCAACGATTCAGTTGCCAACTAACTAACTCAGTGTTGAACTTACGTCGGAATGTCAGCAGTTAGCAATAATTGCAGCCTTATCAATTTCACACTGTCAGTACACAATGAGTTCTTGTTGAGCTGTTTATCAGTATTGTTTTATTTCTAATGCTATGGACTGTGCCATTTACTTCATTGGAACTTCCCAAAATTCTACGGTCTGATATTTCTTGATAATGGACTGTTGCTAAGTACAATAGGCCGCTGTTAAAGAAAGTAAAACGGCTCTAAAAAGAAAATATGATAAAGAAAAAATGAAGAAGATCTTTAAGATGACAGTTTATGGTCATTTGTTTATCCAAGATATTGGTAAACCCACATCCACAGGGATTCAACAAGATAGCAAAACATCCAAGTCCTCTCAGACAACTGCTTACATACCTTCAGATCCACAGTGTCGGATGCTCTGTGTCATTAACCAGAAAGGGACGCAAACACATTTAGACATTGTGACAAAGAGCAATGAGAGCTATTAGTTTGCCACATCATTAGCCACATCCACCACTAATGCGATCAGGCTGTGATGAATAACAGGAGAAACTCAAGAAAAAAATCTGTAGTCTCAAGAAACTCTGTGAAAACAGCAGCCAGCCAACAGTGAAAACTGGGTCAGGCCCAAAACAAACATCATAAAAGAGAACAGAGAGATTGGCGGGGAGAGAAACGTCTTGTGTTGGATATTTCATAGTGTTTTGAAGCCTTGCAGTGAGTGCATCAGAGAGGCAGCACTAGCTGCAGGTGGTCTACGCACCATGGAAACCCAACTGTTAGCCCCCCATCCACACACACACACACAACCCTGTAATGTCATGCATAGACAGTGAAAAGCCTCCCTGAGCCTCTTCTTGGAAGAGTCAGACACTCAGCCAAGCATGTCATCCCTGTGCTAAGCTGAGCCAATGGATTCCAAGGACCTGCACAGGCTTCCATGGCTTATGGCTAGGAGTTGAAGTATGCAGGAGAACAGGAAGCAAGGTGTTGATCGGTTCCAGGTGGCCTTCGGCAGCTATGGCCACTCAAAGCGGCTGCCTCATATTGCTTAATGGCAGAGCCATGAACACTGTTACACTTAATGTCAAGAGTTTATGGTGAATTCTATCTGTACACGTCTTTTTCCCCAGTTTCCACTGAAGTCGTATTCCTACTTAGCTCATTCAAACTCATAGTTTCAGCCAAGGCTGCTCTCTCTCTTTCTCTCTCTCTATCTCTCTGTCACACACACACACACAATCTTGTTGTATCCCTCAATGTCTGTTTCTGTCTCTCTCTCTCTCTCTCTGTCACAGTCAATGCCTCTCTCTCTCCCTCTCTCTCTCTCTCTCTCTCTCTCACACACACACACACACACACAATCTTGTTGTATCCCTCAATGTCTGTTTCTCTCTCTCTCTCTCTCTGTCACAGTCAATGCCTCTCTCTCTCCCCCTCTCTCTCTCTCTCACACACACACACACACACACACACAATCTTGTTGTATCCCTCAATGTCTGTTTCTCTCTGTCTCTCTCTCTGTCACAGTCAATCTCTCTCTCTCTCTCTCTCTCTCACACACACACACACTCACACACACAAACACACACACACACACACACACAGCACAGTTGGAGAGAGAGAGAAAGCTGCAATGTAAGCATTTTCCCTGTTAATTTATAACATGCAAAGTCCTCACGAAGTCTGTGCAGTCCTCATTTAAACAATCAAAATAGCTGCCCTCCTCCCTACACGCTTTCTCCCTGGTCTAATCAGCCTGAGTGAAGTTCTGGCAGGCTCTTCAGACACCCAGGCTTCTGCACCTCATGACCCTGCATAACCAAAGCCCATTACCCCGCCTGGCTCACGCCAGCACTAATGCCATCTCTGCAGCACGGGAGATAAAATCAATACACACGCAGCACAAGCATAGCCATTTAGCGAACTAGCATTTAGCATATCACAGCGCTCAGCCTGATGTTTACAGCCTGTGCCGAGAGGCATAAAAGGATTTCAGTACACTGTTGGGGGAATCAAGGGGCCACAAGTGCATCTGCTGGCTGCCAACAGCTACACTATACTGATTAAGCATCTGCTTAAAACACTAAGCTTGCACATCTGAGAAAAAGAGAAAGAAATAAAGTGAATGAAAGAGCAAGATGGTGTGTGTGTGTGTGAGTGTGAGTGTGTGTGTGTGTGTTTTAAATACATAAATACTAGGCATACAATATTTACTATACAATACATAGCATTGATTGTTTTCCTTTGCCAATACTACCAATTGAATATGTTGATGTTCATACTAATATATGATTATGTCAGTCTGCATTTCAGAATCAGAGAGGGAGTGTGTGTGGAAAGGAAGCGGACAGTGAGAGAATGAGTGGTCATCTGGATCAGCTACAAATTCTGCGTAAGTACAAATGTCCCTGGATGGCTACCTGCAGGGTGGGTTAACATAGCTAATATACATTACTACATATTGTGTGTGTGTGTGTGTGTGTGTGTGTGTGTGTTTGTGTTTATGTTTATCTGTGTACGTGTGTAAAGACCAGCACAATCATTGTGGCTAAAAGAAGAAGTGAGAGAGAGAGGAGAGAGATAGAGAGAGAGGGAAAGAGAGATTGTTGTAATGTATTGTTTGGATGTTATGCTTTGGTAATGCAATGAACTATTTGTCGTGCCAATAAAGCTCACTTGAATTGAATTGAATTGAATTTAGATGAAGAGAGAGAGAGAAAGAGAGGAGAGTGGTCATCGGTCTCTGCAGGAAGTCCCACATGTTCTTAAATTCCCCCTTTAAGCCCATACTGGGCCAGCCCAGGCACTGTGGCTTCGCCTGCCTGGCTGTCCTCTCCAGCCTTCAGTACAACAGGAAGCACAGTCCTCACAGTCTATAGGCAATCCTCTTATACCGTAATACAAAAAAGGAGATTGGATCAATCAAATCCTGGAGATTGCGAGTATTTGATTTGATCTGACTTCATCCGCTCTCTGGATGAGAGTAACACAGACAGAGAGAGAGAGAGAGAGCAGAAAGCCTATTCTTTTTTTTTAATGTGTGCAAAGCTCTGAGGGCTCACTTGTGTTGATGTCTGTGTGTGTGTGTATGTCACTGTTTGCTTAAAGGTTAAAAAGGTTAAGGGGCAGAGGTGACACAATGGGCTAAACCATGTGGGGAACCGGAGGTCATCCATCCCTACATGAACCAATCAGACGGTAATCAGATAATCCTCACGCAGGAAAGATCTGTTGAATAAGATGGGCACAGTCACAGCACCGAACAAGATGACCAAAACGTAGTTCAACATTCTCATCACTGCCATGATCACGAAGCCTGAATCTTCATCTCATCACCACACTGACTTAAATGTGCTGACCTTCAGCTGACCGCTGTACCAGATGTCAGAAGTGTGAAGAAAATCCAAAGATAGACCAGATAGATCTAGATCTCATCTTTGAGACAGCGCTGAATAGGTCACTGGCTTTAAACCTTTCTGGGGGTGCTGAGACGGAGCTGGGGACCCAGGTTCAAGTCCAACCTGAGGTAATTTCCTAATCCCACGTTCCTCTGTGCACAACTCATTTCCTGTCTCTCTGCACTATCCTATCAAGCCAAATATATCCTTCATAACAAAAAATTTTAACAATGTTGAGTAATGCTCATAAATAATTATGTTGCACGATAATATCTATTAAAGAGGTTGTGTCAGCCAAGGGTAAATGTAATTTGCCCTGTTTACTCCCACTGTAACCCAATGATCTTTGGATTGGTTATGGTTTATGTTGAATGTTCCATTGTAGGTTGAGGAAAAGCAAAATGCAAAGTCAAGGTGAGAGACATGTTCTGAACAGCACCTCTACCACCTGCGCCACCATTGTCCCGTGTTAGTTGATCGTCGCCCCCTCAGTGCAGGTTGTAGGGCCAGTTCATGGCCAGGGAGGGCAGATAAAGCATGCCCTGAGGCGTGGGTGGACTGCTAATCGGTGGCTAACGCAAGCCATTAAACCCCGGGCAAGTTTATGGCCTCGGCACCCAAACAGGAAACAGAGGTGATTCATGGCCGTTAATGTTCCCTGCGCTCTACAAAAGCCTCTTGACCTCGGTCCCCTTCTCTGATCCTAAAGATGCTGTAGGGGGCTTTTCCTCCACAACCGCAATTGCCTCTCAGTTTCAAAGGGGCGCGTTGAGTGGGGGACATCTGCTGTTGGTCTCCAGTTGCACAGGTCGAATGGGTGGGTTGTTATGCATTGGACAGCGTTATTGTGTGTGTATGTATCAGTATTGCCACAAGAGGAGGAGGGATAATGAAAGAGAATGAGATAGGTGGAGGTAAAGGGATAGAGAGGAGGAAAAAGAAGGATGGAAAGAGTGGGAGCGGAAGAGGGAGGGAAAGGGAGAGAGAGAAGGAGAGAAGAGGAAAGAGAGATTATTGCATTGATTGGATGTGTGTGATGCTGAATGAAGTGTGCTGCTTAGCAGTAGTAATACACACAATATATAATCCATTACCTGTGTGTGTATGTGTGTGTTTTTTGTTTCCATATAACCTACCACTGAGGGGCGTCAGAACAATAGGAATCAGATGATAAATAATGCTTCTGAGCACATAATCTCATGACTATTTCACTAACTGCCACATTCTACAGGCACACACTGTACTGACTTAGTAGCATTCATTCCAAAGAGGAAAACTAGTGTATCAGAAACCCTCAGATGCTGGCTCCTGTAACAGCAGATACCAAAACAAAAGCATCAAGACCCATGTTACAAGTGCTTTAGTGCATGGTTACAGAAAGGCAAACCTTAACTAATATTCATAGCTCAGCTCAAAGGGCAGCACAACCCCAGAGGTCTAGGTGTGATTTACCATAGCTGTACTATACTACTTTGAACAAAAGTGTCAGCAAAATAACTAAATGGAATGTACATATTCATATATACATACAATATATACAGTGTATAACATCAATTAAAGCAAAAGCAACTTTATTGAAATCATTGCACATTTATAGAGACTGATATTTTTAAGGGCAGTAATGCACATGTGGTTCAGACTGGTGGCCTCAGGCTGACCTGTAGTAAAATGTGGGCAGATCATGTCCATATCTATAGCTGACCTTTGGAACTAAAGGACCTAAAGCCACTGCCACTGGGACCTCACTACTCATCACAAGATTTTTATAATCTGTATATTAACACCTAATTGATATTTTACTTTTATTACACTTTTATAGACCTTAAACTTAAACTTTACAGACCTTAAACTATGATATATCTGACATATAGATGTAGTATGATTCTGGGGTCTTGCTTTTGATTCTGTCCGTTCCAATGCTGATGGTGTTTCTTATGTAATGTTTTTGTATGTGTCTCTCCAGAAATTGGGTTGGGTCAGCCATGTTTGTTTGTTTCTGTGTTTGTTTGTAGGCCGGGAGGAGGTAAAGTGCGCAAGCCGCCTCTCAGGATATGCCCGTGAATCCCACCATACAATACCACCTGTCACTGAGGATAGTGGGATGAGGTGGAGGAAGGAGAGACAGTTGGAAGAAAGGAGAAGGGTGAGAGGATTGAGGGAGGGAAGACAGAAAGATAGAGGGAGAAGGGTGATGGAGGAGAGAAAGGGAAATGGAACAAGAGAAAGAGAGAAAAGTTGAAAGAATATATGAAAGAATAGTTAGCAAGGATATAAGTCAGGTAGACCAGAGGGAGAAATTGATGTAATAAAACACAAAGGAGCAAAAAGAGAGAGAGATGAAGAGAGAGGAGGAGAAAGAAGAGAAAGCAGCCTGTCAGCCGAGCTGACGCACGCTCAACACCTGCCAGCTCCTGTGTGTTGTGCTCTCAGCCTGTGTATTGTGCTCTCAGCCTGTGTGTTCCTGAAAAACTGCTTGAAAAGGTGACTGTAGGAGCCCAGCTGTCCCGTAAACACACGTCTGAAATGAGTGTCCTCCTTCTACTAGGTACAAAGTACAAAAGCTACTAGGTACCAAGTACAATGAGCGGACATCTTCCACAGCGAACCACACGCACTACAATAGAACTGCTCCAACCTAGCACAGATCCAGATACTGTTAGGTAGTCTGCCAGGAATCTTCCTGACTGTCTCACTGTCAGCTTCATGTTTCACAGGTTTTAAATCATCCAAAAACATTATTATTGTTATTATTATTATAAATAATATAATTATTATCTACACAGTTCAGTGAAAAGTTCCAGCATAGAGTGACACATGCTTACTAATTTTTTTGTTATTTTTGTGTAGATACTTTATGTGTTTATCTATTTCTGTGTTGACGTTTTTGGTTTGTTATCTGATTTTGAAGATGCCTGCAGAATACATTCGTTTCATCTGAAAGCCGTCAGCCTTGGTCTTCTCTCACTCTCCGTCATCTCTCCCAAACGGCTCAGCAGTGCATCATCAAAAACACATTAGTACACAGCTCACAAATGAGCCAGCAGGCTTCCACAGCATGCATACTGATGGCAGGGGGAAGCCGGTGGGTAATTAATAAGAAGGAGAGAGAGAAAAAGAAAGAGAAAGAAAGAGGGAGGATGACTGGCAATGCAATAGGGAAAGTGTGTGTGTGTGTGTGTGTGTGTGTGTGTGTGTGTGTGTGTGTGTGTGTGTGCGCTCGTGCGCGCGTGTGTGTACGGCAATGCAATGAGGAAAGTGTGTGTGTGTGCGTGTGTGTGTAGGGTGACGACCTGTATGATTTGTCATGTTTATCAGTGCAACCTCATTAGATGCTCATAAAGAGAACAGAGTGGCTTAGTAGAAAACAAAGGTGTGAATTCAATATTCTTTTGGGGAAAAAACAGAAAACACAAAGATAGAAAAATCACATATATAATTTTTTTGTTGAACTGTTGAGTTTTTTGTTGAACTAAAACTTTTGCAAAGAAAACTTTCAGAGTAGACTTAACCTTCTCTCTCTCTCTCTCTCTCTCTCTCTCTCTTTCTCTCTCATACACACATACCCACCCACAAATACACCCACACCCATGAGTGCTTGAGGACATGGAGAGTTTGGAGCTGTTCAGGTTGTATAGTGAGCTCTTTGATGTTAGGGAGGGGGAATCTGCAAAAAAGATCTGCACTGATACGTGAGACCTGTCTTAAAACAGAACAGAGACTGTTAAAGCTTAAATGTTATATATATATAGTTATATATATATATATATATATATATATATATATATATATATATATATATGTGTGTGTGTGTGTGTGTGTGTGCGCGCGTGTGCGAAAAAGAGAGAGAGAGTTCCAGTTTTATATGCAAAATGATATGAATGAAGTGACATGTTATTGGTAATTTGACACTGTTTTCTAAATAAAAGGGGTCTTTCTTTCTCTCCCCAAATATTCACTCAGCATAATAACTCCTAATGTTTCTCCCTGCATGGTGAATACACAAATCAATATGCTTATCTAGGCTAGGATCGAGAGTTGAGACCACAAAGAAAATCCAACATCAAAGGCCAAGTGGCAAAAATTTATCTGGTGTGTGTATGTGTGTGTGTGTGTGTGTGTGTGTGTGTGTGTGTGTGTGTGAGGGGGGGGCGGGAGGATCAGAAGCATACAGAGTAAGAATGGCACAAAGTTGGTGAGATGGAAGATGTTTTCGGAGCCTTCTAGAAAATTCTGTGGCACGCCATGACATTCTGGTGTGTGTGTGTGTGTGTGTGTGTCTCTATGTGTGTGTGTGTGTGTGTGTGTGCGCCAGAGATCAAAGTCAGGCCTGGGGTGTCAAGCAGCCTGCACAGGATGAGGCGCACGCACACACACACACACACACACACCTCCCTGCACAGTGAGAGAAGAGAGTAGCTACCGCCCTTTGAAGGGGCCCACTCACTCTGATCCCAGTCACCCGACCCCTACCTATTCTAACACCCTCCACTGTATTGTTTGTGGGACAGAGAGAATGGATCAGACATCAGCTTTGTCTCTGTCCTCCTCTTCCCCCAGTCCAGGACACACTGAAAGCAGCTGGGGTGAAAAAGCCCAGCCTCAGATTATGAATGCTCTGCCATGCATTGATTCTACCTGTATAGCTATCACAGGTGATCTCACTAATTGACTGAGGAGTTAATTAGGTGCTAATTAGAATCAGCTGGTTTATGTGAATGGTGAGAACATGTGGCAGTACTTTGATTTTGTGAAACTAAAATATGTTCATGGTGATAGATGACCGTCACTGTTGTAGTGGGTTGAGCTTGTGCGAGAATTGTGTGTTCCTCTGTTTGAGTGAGCATGGGTATATGTGTGTATGCACTCTATCTATGGCAATATGGGTGGACATTGATGAGAGAGAGAGAGTGTGTGTGTGTGTGTGTGTGTGTGTGCGCTTGTGTGTTTCCAACTCACCCGTTGTTTTAGATGGTGTCTCAGGTGTGGCTGGCTGCGAACCTGTGGGCGGAGGGTGTAGAGATGAAGTTTTGATTCATGAAACAGACACAAACAGCATCTCTTCTCTGCTTCAACTCCACAATTTCTTGAAACTAACTTTGTGAAAGGAAGTTTTACTTTTAAAACTTTACTTTATTTTTACTGCAGTGAGATAAAACGAAAAAATGAGATGAAAGTACACTTTTACTTCAAAGATGACACCGAAGCTGTTAAAAAGTCTATGAAAAATAGTATGTTATAAAAAAACACTAGAGAAAAAATGTTATAGGTGGCTGAACATTTCAGAAATAAGTGTCTCATACTCAGAAAATAGCAGATTTGAATGGCTGAATTTGAACATCAGTTTCCTCAGTGAATAGATGGATTGAAGAAGACTATTATGAAGAAGAAGAAGAAGAAAAAATAAAAAGAGAGAGGAAGAAGGAAAGGGATAGAGAAAAAGAGAAAGAGAGCTACAGGGTTGTGTGTGACCAGAGAGTTAGTTTTGATACCTGTGCATCAGATTTCAAGCATCTGGCATGAAAACAAACAAAGCTAGTGTTTGTTCTCTCACCTACAACACACACACACTCACACACACACACACACACACACACTCTCTCTCTCTCTCTCTCTCTCACACACACACACACACACAGCTGCATAAACATGCATGTCTCATTCACTCTTCTGAGTGGGGGCCACCAAAAATGTTTGAATCTTCAGCTCTTGTTTTTCTTCTGTCTATCCATGCACGTGTGTGTTTCTGTGTGTGTGTGTGTGTGTGTGTGTGTGTGTGTGTGTGTGTGTGTGTGTGTCTTAATAAAATCTTGAAAACGTGATATACAACACAACTGAAATATTGCAGAAAAAACTAAGTTATGGAGGTCTATCATAATTTTGGTTTACTTCTCCTACATGCTCCTCTGGCCCCCATCACTTAGTTGGTATTTGTTCCAGTGATTCTCCATAGTCAGACATATGGTCCAAGTCAGCATATGGTGCAATACGTTAAAGGAGAAATCCGGTGTAATGCAATCCAAAGCCCTGCTGGTTGAGACCACCCGGTGCTGTGAGTAGGAAAGAGAATGAAAAAATTTGATATAACATAGACCAAATAGTAAATTGCTGCTGGTTCACTATTCAGTCTATGATGTATCAATTTTTCTCATTCTTTTTTCTTACCGACAACACTGGGGGACCTCAAATAACAGGGTCATGGATGGATTCACACCAGATTTCTCCTTTAAGCAAGGCGTTAAGTACGGCAGATATTGTCATCAGGATTTCATAAATTTGCCTCTGCAATAGCCAACTTGGTGCATAAAAGAGGACTATATGTGTTTTATGGTGCAACCATTCATAGATTTAATTATGGCTGTCTTTGCCATGGCCCTCTCCACTGTGTGTTCAGCTGCTGTGCCACTATGCACAGTATCGATACACAGTAAATACAGCCTAGATCTTATTTGAAAAACAAGCCATATTGAATAAGTAGTATGTCAAAATGATACAGTCTTTATATTTCTCCATCATTATTTTTACAAATCCATTAACGATGGAAGATATTCAGTTAAAGTGCCCTCAGAAATGGAGTTGTCCTGGTAGTGGTGCTTTAGTAATAAGTCAAAATCACAGGTTGGTGATGTATATGCCTACTATTCAATCAAGATTAGAGTTAGAGAGTTAGAGTTAGAGTTAGAGAGTTAGAGTTAGTGTTAGAGAGTTAGAGTTAGAGTTAGAGTTAGAGTTAGAGAGTTAGAGTTAGAGTTAGAGAGTTAGAGTTAGAGTTAGAGAGTTGGAGTTAGAGTTAGAGTTAGAGAGTTAGAGTTAGAGTTAGAGAGTTAAAGTTAGAGTTAGAGAGTTAGAGTTAGAGAGTTAGAGTTAGAGAGTTAGAGTTAGAGAGTTAGAGTTAGAGTTAGAGTTAGAGTTAGAGAGTTAGAGTTAGAGTTAGTTAGAGAGTTAAAGTTAGAGTTATAGAGTTAGAGTTAGAGAGTTAGAGTTAGAGTTAGAGAGTTAGAGTTAGAGAGTTAGAGTTAGAGATAGAGAGTTAGAGTTAGAGATAGAGAGTTAGAGTTAGAGAGTTAGAGTTAGAGTTAGAGAGTTAGAGTTAGAGAGTTAGAGTTAGAGTTAGAGAGTTAGAGTTAGAGTTAGAGAGTTAGAGTTAGAGTTAGAGAGTTAGAGTTAGAGAGTTAGAGTTAGAGTTAGAGAGTTAGAGTTAGAGTTAGAGAGTTAGAGTTAGAGTTAGAGAGTTAGAGTTAGAGATAGAGAGTTAGAGTTAGAGAGTTAGAGTTAGAGTTAGAGAGTTAGAGTTAGAGTTTTAGAGTTAGAGTTAGAGAGTTAGAGTTAGAGAGTTAGAGAGTTAGAGTTAGAGTTAGAGAGTTAGAGTTAGAGAGTTAGAGTTAGCTATTAGAGATGGCTACACGAGTAGAATGAATTTATGGTTGTGTATTGGAGATGTAAGGCCTACACTAAATAAAATGAATTAAATGTTACACACAAATGGGTCAGCTCTTGCGCATGCTATGGAATCCTGATGATGCCCCTGTGTGTATGTGTGTGTGAGTGTGTGTGTGTGTGTGTGTGTGTGTTAGAGATATCGTTAAGGGAACTATTCTGCGGATACACCCAGGAGCATGGGCACACATACATAATTATGCCGGCTAGTTGCCTGGTTACAGGTTGCTGAAAAGTAAGTGGGCCGCAGATGTGTGTGTGTGTGTGTGTGTGTGTGTGTGAGAGAGAGAGATATGACGAGAGAGAGGTATGACGCTTTATTCGTCATGGATAAAGGGACCCTGCAGATAGAGGAGGCCACTGTCAGACTCAGACAGGCGGAGGCAACAGTACAAAACAAACGGGGGGTTTAATAATCCAACAGAAACAGGAGATAACAAAAGTCACGTTCGATACAATAACGGAAGATATAAGATCAACGCTCAGAAGTTAAACAGGCAAGGGGTAACAAAAGTCACATCTGCTACTTTAGCAGAGAGAACACGAATAAACACACTGGGATAGAAATACAAACTCGGAAGTCTGGATTAGTGGGGAGAATGACACAGGAGATCGCGGGAGACGTAGGAAGAACAGCCACATACTAGTACAGTGACGCTCATTGTGGGAGTAGCAGAGGTGTTGGGTTGGGCTTTGTATGTATGTGGCCTCCAGCTGACTGCCAAAACACAAGTGTGTGTGTGTGTGTGTTAGAGAGAGAGAGAGTCTGTTTTATACAGTACAATCTAGGACATTCAATGCCCAAGCAGAGCAGATTTTAGTATCTTTTAAACTAAATAAAAGTGACTGGCCTAATGTCTTCACATTTTTGTACAAGGCAGAGAATTGACACACATGCAACAATCATTCAAATGTGAATTTGATTTCACTTAATATAGCGTGCCAAGGGTGAAGCTCTGCAATAGCCTGACTGACTGTGCCTGCTAGATAACACAAGGCCAGATTTTCCTTTAAGCAAAAACCTTTGTGATGTTATTTTGTACTTCACTGTACTCTGGGCCACATGGCAAAGCAAATTCTTTGTGACAGCAATAGACATGCTGAATATCACAGGCTGAAAGCGCACACACACACACACACACACACACACACACACAGATGCAGAGAGAGAGAGAGATACTCACACACACATACAGAGAGAGAGAGAGAGAGAGAGAGATACACACACACACACAGAGAGAGAGAGAGAGAGAGAGAGAGAGAGAGAAAAGACACACGAGGACAGACCATATTTCATTATTCATGGACACAGAAGCCTTTCAGAAAAACAGAGATCCAAAGTGTATTTGTCTTGTGCAGGGTAGGACCAGTCTGGCTCCTCTGAAGAATGCAAAGCTAATTAGTATTGCAAATCACATAAATGCCACACACATGTAAGCTGCAATGCTCTCATTCCTTAGCAGAAGTCATAAGCATTATACACTTCATTCAGTCTTTCACAGACGTCCTATCCATAAATAGCACCTTTAATATATTTAATTATTTAATAATAATTTAAGGTATTTAATCGGATCACATCAAATCATATTAAATCTAAGGTGGTATAACTGTGTTTTAGCACAATGTCTATCATTTCCTTATCATTTCCACACGAAAGCAAACTGACTGCACATGAAATTGACATGAGTGAATCAGTTTGTTTTATACCCTGTAGATACAGTATGTGTATTGTGCCTTTGAACCGAGTGAGCTGAGCCATTGGACTCAAAGGACAATTCTGAAGGACAGGATCAGAGAAAGAATCTGTGGTTTGTAATTGACCCGAGGGTGATGCTGAACTCCATAATGATAACCTTAATCTTTGATCTCCAAGATCTCCAAGATAATCATTCAATTGAAACATCAACCCATGCACTCGCTTCCTCTTCTTCTTCTTCTTCTTCTTCTTCTTCTTCTGTCAACCCCCAAACTCTCGCTTTCCCCTTGTGAGGTTCCTTGTCTATTCTAATTTGCTTTGGAGGACAGCAGATGGCATCGAATATAGACACACACACACACACACACACACACACACATACACACACGGACACAGAGAGAGAAAGAGAGAGACCATGCTGACACTATTATAATCCATTACTATCCGTTTATAATTGCATTGTACCAGGAAACAATCAAAATTACCTCACAGCCTTAGAGTGACAACTGTTTTTGTCATTAAACACATAAACACAACATGGTACACTGTATGTGCGATTAATGGGTTGATGCAAGATTGTTATGGTATCCAGCCTCTTTTAGAAAACAGTTGTCACCCCCTAGTGGAGAAAACCAACAGAAATAGGACAACGACAACAACAACAACAACAACCAGAGATTGCTATTTAGAGATTGTTCTCTTCATTGATTGATTGATCTCTTGTTTTTGTCTTGTATACATGCACACACACATATACACACACACACACACATATATATATACAGTATATATATAAAAGAGGGGAATCCTTATGACTAAATACGGTGTGGCAATATTTTACATGTTGACATATTTTACAATGTTTATTCATATTTATCAACGGGAATCACAGAACTGTATTTCAATCAGGAATCTGATTGGAACACTTGGACAACACATGTGTCTAGTTTATTATCCACATGTACCTGCCACTAAATGTGCCTGCTGATTAGCGCACACTGGTCTGTGCACTGCATCCTCAGTCATCCTCAGGCTACATAAATGAGGGACACTGAGACGTGAGGTGTGAACACAGTGTGTGACAGTGAGGGAACAGTTCCATTCATCACCACTCACACACAATCACACATCAACATAGTCACTCAGTGACTACTGTCAGGGGTGGCATTTCCATGTGTTAATGCGTGTGTGTGTGTGTGTGTGCATGTGTGTGTGTGTGTGTGTGTGTGTGTGTGTGTGTGTTACACAAGCTCATATATTCTGTCACCTTCTAGCCCTGATGTTAATGCCTTGCAGGGTGTTCTTTTAGGTGTGACACACTGCAATTTTACAAGGCTGTGTGTCTTATGTCAAGTCAACAGTGTCCAAATATGCATCGTATGAGTGGTGTGCATGTGTCTATTAGTGTGTGTGTGTGTGTGCGTGCTAAATCACCACTCAGCCACCTATGCTGTCACCTCTGAGTTCTGTTTTCTGGAGCTGACACACTGCAGTAGTACATGTGGGACTGCAGGGCATCTCTCCCTGATGATGGCACCTTTTTTAAAGACGCTGAAATAAGGTTGATGAAAATCACACACACACACACACACACACACACACACACACACACACACACACACACACACACACACACACACACACACACACAGAGCTTACTCCAAAACCTAGTCTATGTAGTTCTATGAAAGCACCTTCTACAGAGTCATACACCGAGAAGAAAGACACACCGAGAAGAAAGACACTTAGATAACACATAAAGAGATAAAGAGTTATAAGTATTTATTAAAATCTTCTTCATTATAATAACATGAGTGGATATAACTTCACTTAAAGGCTATATCAACTTACATCAATTATTACAAGCAAGTTCATTTTTAAGACTGGAGTCAGCATATATAATTAATGACACATTCATAAGACATTCATAAAGAGATAAAGAGTTATAGAGTATTTATTAAAATCTTCTTCATTATAATCACTGACATGAGTGGATATAACCATTCAAGAATATAGCATTGTGTTGCACAATGCTGGGCCACTGGCTATATCAACTTACATCAATTATTACAAGACATAATGAACACTAATTAAGCCTATATGAATGTGATTGTAATTTCATGGACACAGATAACTGCCTAGATGCATAGCTGCTGTATCTGGAGGACATGACCACTCTAGGTCAAGGTCTGAAGAGGAAACAAAAGATGAAAAAGACTGTGCCCAGCAACACCCCACCCCCAACCCAGTAAAAAAAAAATCCTGGCTGCACCCCTAGTTCTGATGAAAGGGGGGTGACCAAGACATTTCCTCAAGGAAAAAAAATCCCCTTTGCCTGAGATCAGGCTGTGATTAGTAAGGGTGTCATCTGCACCGTGGCTGACCAGAAAGATTTGTGTAGTTTTATGAGACAGCCGTGACTAGGGTTTGGATTACAGTCCAGGTTCCCAGGGTTTTAAGGCCACTTCCCAACCATGCCCTGGATCAGATTACGGCACCAAGGAGAGATGTCCCATGAGAGATGTCAGGTTTTCAAGCTGAGGCCCACTGATGCACACCTCCAAACATGCCTGAGAATGGCACTGACTACTATGCTACATTGTACTTGCAACTTATACAGAACTATTTTAGATAACATTGTCTGCCCACCTTCAAAATAAACTAAAATACAAAAATGCTCTGGATACCAAATTATAGCCAGGGTTATAAGCCAAAAAACGGTGGCGTGTGCATGGTTTACATTTATGCATTTATCGGACGCTTTTACCCAAAGTGACTTACATTTTGTCAACTATCAATTACATCAGGGCCAGTCTCCCCTAGAGTAACTTAGGGTTAAGTGCCTTGCTCAAGGGCACAGTGGTGGCAGCTGAGATTTTAACCCACAATTTCCAGACTACTAGCATTGTTAGCCAGGTTCCTTAACTGCTACGCCATCACCACCACCTTGTGTTTTTCAGTGTGTACGTGCATGCGTGCGTCCGTGTGTGCGTGTGTGTGTGTGTGTCAGAGAGAGAGAGGTTTATTGTAAAACACATGGCAAATGAGGGCGTAAGGGACAAGGGAAAGCAAGGGACAGCCATGCTACGTTTCTGAACGAAAATACACTTGGATTGGCCTCTTGGCCTCACGGAGGGCCACTTGTCAACAGCAAAGATGTGGGTTTGAAATACACCAGCACAACACACACACACACACACACACACATAGACATACACTACAGGGAGAAATACTGGGATAAATACTGTTATCTCAATATGTACATGTGCAAACATGTACATATTGAGACAACAGTTGAGAATGCAGGCTCCAAACTCTAGAGGTAATTTTCACTTCTCAGTTTTATTTCTGAAAGAGGAGTCTATCAGCAGCCCATTGGTGTAGAGCTGTTCATACTGAGCTTTTACGGGAGGATAAAGAAGAATATCCTGCTTGTCCCGGATTGAGTTTGTTTTGCTGGCCTTTGTTTTTCTGACCTCTTGACAAGGAGCGTAATCCCTTGGCATTTTCATTTGCAGACAGACTATTACATAAGCCAGCCCCTAATTCTATGGCTCACTTTGGTCCAAATAAGGGATTTCCTTTCCCACCGTCAGTAATGGTCCACACCAGCCTGGTAATAAAACCAGACCCTCTTCACTTTCATTTCATGCAGAAGGTCTGGACATTCACTAGTAATCTTAATAATAATAATACAAATAATAATAATCATAATAATCATAATAATAATAATCATAATATATGATGTGTGCAATAAACATTCATGTAAAACAGCCTCTATTATACAAATTCTACTCAAAATGTCTGCTCTAACCTGTCCCAGGAGCAGTTCATTTTACCCATTAAAACCTGGAGCCTGGATATGTGTTTTACTCATTAAGACCTGGAGGCACATACTGTGTGTCACTTTCAATCATTTTGTGCATTTACAGCCAGTAACCAATGACTTTCAAAAAGTGAACTTGAAGATCATGGCTAAGCAAGTCAGTCCAAATACCAGACACAGCTGTAGGCTCTCAGTTGTTTTATTGCACGTTTCTATCTGCTACAGAGCCTGAGAAATGTGTTGACAATTTTTTTTTGCATTTTCTGAAAATCCTAGCTCATAAGGTGTCTTTTTAGCAGGCGTTTAAGTATTACAAAGGTGTTTGAAGTATATGCATGAGAATAGGAGATGTCTTGTACGGTGTGTAGACTCATTCTCCTGAATTCATGAACTGAACCCAGTCCTGCAAATAGCAAAAGGACTAAGACTGAACACACTTATAATACTGGACAAATGAGACAGAGGCAGAGACAGGGGGATGGAAAGATTACAGCTGGGGTTGATTTGATGATGATGATGTTTCTCTCTCTCTCTCCCTCTCTTTCTCTCTTTCTCTCCCTCTCTCTCTCTTATGTAAGGGCTTGAGGGGCTAATCTCCTAGCAAAGCTGCTCTTCAATTATGTTTCTCTGGTCACGGCCACCACAGTTGAGGGATTGAGAGTGGCACAGACACGTACCCAACCTGATTTAACACTCTCTCCTAATATCTATTTCACACACACGTCGACTCACCTGATGGAGGACCTCAGTGCATGGTAGATGAGTGTCTCTCTCTCTCTCTCTCTCTCTCTCTCTTTGTGTGTGTGTGTGTGTGTGTGTGTGTGTGTGTTGTGTGTGTGCGCCCGCACATGCATTTGTACACGTGTGTGTGTATGCGTGTGTGGTGTGTGTGTGTGTGTGTGTGTGTGTGCGTGTGAGAGACAGAGAGTATGAAGGAGTGTAGTTTGTGTATGAGAGGTAGAAAGTGTGTGTGCAGGGGGAGCGGGGGTTAAATGTCAAGGAGAAATTTATGTCTGATATTAAACACCGTGGTGACCTTGGCCAGGAGAGAAGTGAGAACTGCAGGCTTTGCAAAGATGGCTTGAATGAATCATCTGCCACCTCATCAGGTACTTGCACAGGCAATCAGGCTGGTTTACAGCAAATGTAATATTTTTGTCTCCACCAAGTGCTAACAATAAGGTTTTACACTGTGGTAAACATAGGTAAAAGAAATTCTAAAGTGTAAGAAAACTCTGTAGGACACTTCATATTACTAAATAAAAGAAAGAAATAGAAATGAGAAATTAAAAGGGGATGATGTAAAGGAGGCAGCAGGAGTAGCAGACACATCAGATACAAAAATGATAAGGGGTGATAAAAGTATTTTATTATCACCAAAATCCTCAAAATATTTTATATTTTATATTTTTAAAAAAAATTTATACCACGTGAAAAATATTTACAAAAAAGAGATACATCAAACATCAAACAAACTAAAATGACTTGAGGTGAGTCACACAGATGCCTTTAAGAAATCACTGCCTAGGAAACCTGACAACTGTCAGCAACTGCGAGTATCACGCACACTGGTGAGCAAACAAGAGCCTCCCCCACATCCCAGCACCAGGACTTAAATTAAAGGTGAGGTCTTGTAACTCAATTAAGACTCAATCAGTTAATTAGGTCAGTAACAACCAGGGTAACATTACCGCACCTGCAGAACATTTGAGGTGCACATGCCCGACACACGCAACACAATGCAAATCATGACCATAAGACAAACACAATACACACAGTTGAGTTCTGCTGTTTTTGGTGGAAGACCAGACGGTTCTAATATTAGTTCTATGATTATCAGCCAGCTATATAACCATGTACTGTGGTGAATTTTTTGATGAAAAAATCCAGAAATGATAGCATGGTAGCAGAATGCAAAGAAACAACCATTGCAAACAACACTGATATCATGCCAAAAAATGTTGGAGGTTCATGTCGTCCAGCCATCCACTAATGTTCCAGATTGTGCAATCCTATTAGTGACATGGTGACTGTAGTGTCATATCACACAATACAAGTGCATGTAAAACCTGCATTTAAGACAACTTGAAACTAATAACTATCCCAGTAAAGTGAACACACTCTCTTCACCTCTACTCACCCCAACATCAGCAAAGCAAAGTTCAGTATGTTTGTCAATTACAGCAGCCAGAGAGTGAGACAGACAGAGAGAGAGAGAGAGAGAGGGAGGGAGAGAGAGATGTTATCATTCAGTTTAAGGATAGTTTTGCTCTTTTGGTGTCCATTGCCATCTCTCCATTTCTCTCTAAATACCATTGGGGCCCTCTGGCTCTCACCCGTGATTATGAAATATTTTTCCCTTGAATTGGCATAGTAACATCTCAACATGTTAACATCAGAAACAAATTACATCTTTATCATACCCTCCAACACTGCACAAAAACTCTTATCCCTCTGATGTTTACCACAGCAATCTGCTTTCAATCTTCTTAGAGAGGTGAATCACACACACGCAATACCCATTCTGGCAGTCACCACACAGCCCAGTGCACACTGTAGCTAACCAAGCCCAGTACACACTGTATCTGTTTACCAACAGAGTTACAGATTTTGCCTCAGTGAAACCACTGGCATGCTACATGACACATGTAAGGTCAAAGGATCCAAGGAACCAGGCCCAGCAGATGACTGTTGTTGTCTCTATCCTCGGAAGGCACATGGCTAACACTCATTGCCACAGCATAGTAAACTCAGACGCTCAGAAGCCTGGAATGTCAACATGTTGCCATCCACGTAAGGCAATATACAGTGTAAGGCAATAGAGTGCCTCTGGATGGCCATACAAAATGATCTTCAGTTCACAGACTGGTAGTACACTTCCTAAGTCAAAAAGCACGTGGGTAAGCATGGCATCAATCTAATCATGGTAACAGCTAACAATATCCTGTCTCTCAAAGTGTAAGATGGGAAGTGAACTGAACACAAAGTGAAGCTGCTCAACACTGTGTTTGTACAGTACAATCCTCCAGCCTGACGTATAGTGGCTCAGAGCTGGCTGTGCATAAAATGAAATTGAGGGCTGTAACCCGATTGGTTTTAGACCATATTAAGTTTGTTTATAAGTGTCATATCTGTTCCACAGGGCTGCCACTTTAACATTCCATATGGCTGTCTGCCATAGCGGACAGAGTAGTTTAAAGACTGTTTTTTATTGTTGTAACAATCTACAGACCGACACATTCACAGACTGAGCCTTCAAGGGACCCATTGTAAAGAATCAGTTTCTAAGGTCCTGTTTACACCTATCTAGACATTTTTATACACAGATAATTATTTTTATCTTTTGGGGTCTTTTGAGTTGAGTGCTGCATTTTCTGGATTCAATTGGATACATGTAAAAGCAATGGAAAAAGAAAGTAATGATAAAAATATCTGTTTGTAAAGTAATGTATAAAAATATCTATGTGTTAACAGGGCCTAAATCCCAGTCACCCGTCCCCAACTCCTAAACCTGAACCCCTATCCTTAGCCCTGCACCCTAAAAGTGCACCCAAGTGTTTGACGTTCCAGGGTCTAGGGAGGAGCGGCATTGGGATTCAGTCAGTGTGTACAGGTGTGTGCCAGGTGATCTCCTTCCTCTTACCTGGATCAAAGGTGATGAGCTTTTCTCAGGCAAAGTGCAGCTCAGGAGGTCCACAAGGAACTTTGCCATGGCTCCAGGGGTCTTTGGAGGAGGGAGTTTGGGGGTTGATCCCCTCCTTCCACAACAGCAGGTGTGAAGCAGGGCAGAGGCTGGAGGGGCAGGAAACCCTCTCTGTGCTACTCCACACAGAAGAAATCCGATAGTCCAGCGTGGGTTTGTAGGTCGCTCAAGCAATCCACCAGTTTGACATATTGGCTGGCCTTCAGTTCACTTGTGTGTCTGTCTGTCCGCTGCTCTGACAGTCAATCAGTCTGTCTGTGTAGCTGTCTTTCGTCTTGCAGTTGCAGTAACTCCCTGACAGGACAAGACAGGACAGGACAGGATAGGATAGGCTGCGCAGCAGCTGCAGTGGAACTCCTAGTGTATGTCCCGTTAGTTCTGTGGGACAAACCCCCTCAGGGTACCAGATAAAGAGTGCGAGAGAGAGAGAGAGAGAGAGAGAGAGATAGAGAGAGACAGAGAGATAGTTATAAACAAAGAGGTAGAGTAATAGAATGTGTGTATAAGTGAGAGGTGAAGAGAGAATGAATGAGGCAGAGAGAGAAACAGAGGGAGAGAGAGAGTGCTGTGCTGACCGTGTGTGTTTGTGTGTGTGTCCATGTGAACACACACTGGGGCTGCCTGCTGCTCTCCTGCTGAATGAAAGGATTAAAGGGGAGAGAGTGAGGGTGGGCTAAGCATTCCCAGCAGGAGGGAAAAAACTACTTCTTTCTCTTTCCCTGTTTCTCACTCCCACTGTCGTTCATTCTTTTCTCACTGTTTCATTGAGAAATATTTCAGAAGTGTTTTTCTCTCTCTCTCTCTTCATCTGTGTTTGTGTGTATGTGTGTGTGTGTGTGTGTGTGAATCTCATTCTATAGAAGAGATTAGCGCCATGTCAGCCCATAGGTCATATGGTAACACTCAAACATGAGAGAATATATACAATGTGTCTGCTAAACTGAAATGACCTTGAACTAAAATAAAAACAGTATTAGACATAATTGGAATTGGCTGTTAGCTATAGCTGCCATTGTGAAGGGAATGTTCTATTTTATTAGAACCCCAGTATGGGGATTATGAACATAAAGATATTGAACATTGCGCATATACAGTATGAGAACATGAAAGCAGGCTATTGGAGAACTGTGGGAAGTGATGTCTTATGTTACCACATGCATGTGGAACTCTTGGTGATGGGTGATGATGGCTGATTGTGTTGACAGTGGCAAAGTTTGCTCAGATGAGAGAGAGGCAGTCTCTCCTGAGTCTGTCTAATGGCCCCCTTCTGATCCACACTCACACAGATGCAGCCCCACAGTCAGCACAAAGCACACAATAACACTTTAAATGTGTGTCTGTGTGTGTGTGTGTGTGTGAGAGAGAGAGAAAGAGAGAGAGAGAGAGAGAGAGACAGAGAGAGAGTGGGTAGGGAAGAGAAGTACAAAGAATAGCATGGTTTAAGCATAGTGGATTTAAGATTAGTGGATTTAAAACACCATTAATGGATAGAGACAGATGCATTTGTGTGTGTGTGTGTATGTGTGTGTGTGTGTGTGTGTGTGTGTGTGTGTGTGTGTGTTCAGTAAAGAAGGTGTGGGGTTGAATTGTTGTACAGGAAAAGGGTGTATCATACACATCTGTCACCCATCCCCAACACACACACACACACACACATACACACACACACACACAGTCTTGTGCATTAGGTGGACAGTTCTTTTCTCTGATAGTGATTGCTTAGACATGCATGCAGATAAATGCTCTCTGTTGATGTATTGACATGAGAAGAGCCTCAGTGAATGGACATTACAGGGCAATATAGCAGGACTCAGGACCTGGGCCAGACATCACTTCAATCTGGGCATTAGAAACAATGCAATGGCACTCTAAGGGATTCCTGGCATGGTTTGCTGTCTCTACCAAAAACCCCACCACTTTTCTGCCTCTGTCAACTTCTTAAACACCAGCGAGGTTCAGACTGACAGGCGCTAGTCTTGGCCAGTCCCTTGCATGCTGTATTAAATAAAGGTGCCCATCTGTGATGTCCATTGTGCCTGCAGTGAAGTGTGTTGGGCTTACCTAGGCCTGTATTACTGCATAATGTATATCAACTTGGTTAAGAAATTATCCTGATTTTACTGCTCGAGTAGTCCTGCTAGCCTACCATATATACATGCTTCTGCAAAGCATTTATGGGCAAAGCATAAAACTCTTATTACTGTTTCTAAATAGGCATTCAGGAGAGAGAGATAGAATAAAGAGAAAGGGGGGGGGAGTTGTAGTAAAATGCAGAAGAGAGAGAAAGAAAGAAAGAGAGAGAGAGGGATAGAGATGAGGCCATAAAAAGATTTCAAGCAGACAGCAGTCATAAACGGTACTGCCAGAGAGAGGAGTGAACTAGGAGAAGCATGAAACAGGAAGAGAACGAAAGAGAGAGAGAGAAATAGAGGGAGGGAAGGAGAGAGAGAGAGAGTGCGAGAGAGTGAGGAAGGGAGGGAGGGAGGGAGAGAGGCCGCAGTGCAGCAGAATATGTGATTTATAGGGCCAAGAAATGCAGAGGAGAGGATGCGCTATTAGGAAATGAGTCTATATTCAGGCTGGCTGCTCTCTCTCTCTCTCTCTCTCTCTCTCTCTCTGCATATCTCTGATATTCCTCTGCTTTCTTTATATCAGGGTTCTAAAATTTCTGACAACCTGTCCACCATCACCCCAACAAACTGGCAACAAAATAGACCTTTTTTTAAAGAAACTTTTTTACCTACTTGACTTGACTTGACTTGACACCTTATCTTTTTATTGCATCATTCTGTCTCTTTTCTTTCCCTCCTTCACTCCTTCCTTCCTTCCTGTGCTGCATCTGCTCATCCTGTCTCTATCCATCACACTGGCAGTTGATCTGTCTCTGGCTGGTCTCTGTCCCTATCTCGTCCGTCCCTTTGCAGCTGTTGTCTGACTGTCATGATTGTGAGTCTGCCTGGGCGTCGTGTGATTTCACGGGTAACACACGCACGCGCACACACACACACACTCAGACACACTCACAGATGGATTCCACGCTGATGTTGCTACTGACGCTGTCTTCATCATCACACCTCCCTCCTGCATATGTGACCGCCAGCGAGTCGCTAGCATGTGAGCACAATCACGCTTACACCGTCATGATCACACTCACACCGTCATGATCACACTCATACCGTCATGGTTACGCTCATACCGTCATGATCACACTCACACCGTCATGATCACACTCACACCGTCATGATCACGCTTACACCGTCATGATCACACTCATACCGTCATGATCACACTCATACCGTCATGGTTACGCTCACACCGTCATGATCACACTCACACCGTCATGATCACACTCACACCGTCATGGTTACGCTCACACCGTCATGATCACGCTCACACCGTCATGGTTACGCTCACACCGTCATGATCACGCTCACACCGTCATGGTTACAATCACACCGTCATGGTCACTCTCACACCGTCATGGTTACGCTCACACCGTCATGATCACACTCACACCGTCATGATCACTCTCACACCGTCATGATCACACTCACACTGTCATGGTTACTCTCACACCGTCATGATCACAATCACACCGTCATGATCACACTCACACCGTCATGGTTACGCTCACACCGTCATGATCACACTCATACCGTCATGATCACGCTCACACCGTCATGATCACACTCACACCGTCATGATCACACTCACACCGTCATGATCACACTCACACCGTCATGATCACGCTCACACCGTCATGATCACGCTCACACCGTCATGGTTACGCTCACACCGTCATGGTTACTCTCACACCGTCATGATCACGCTCACACCGTCATGATCACACTCATACCGTCATGGTTACGCTCACACCGTCATGGTGACGCTCACACCGTCATGATCACACTCATACCGTCATGGTGGCGATCACACCGTCATGGGGTCGCTCACACCGTCATGATCACACTCACACCGTCATGGTTACGCTCACACCGTCATGATCACACTCATACCGTCATGATCACGCTCACACCGTCATGGTTACGCTCACACCGCCATGGTCACTCTCACACCGTCATGGTTACTCTCACACCGTCATGATCACGCTCACACCGCCATGGTTATGCTCACACCGTCATGATCACACTCACACCGTCATGGTTACAATCACACCGTCATGGTTACGCTCACACCGTCATGATCACACTCACACCGTCATGATCACACTCACACTGTCATGGTTACTCTCACACCGTCATGATCACAATCACACCGTCATGATCACACTCATACCGTCATGATCACACTCACACCGTCATGATCACACTCACACCGTCATGATCACACTCACACCGTCATGATCACACTCATACCGTCATGATCACGCTCACACCGTCATGATCACACTCACACCGTCATGATCACACTCACACCGTCATGGTCACGCTCACACCGTCATGATCACACTCAGACCGTCATGGTGACGCTCACACCGTCATGGTTACGCTCACACCGTCATGGTTACTCTCACACCGTCATGATCACGCTCACACCGTCGCGATCACTCTCACCGTCATGGTTACGCTCACCCCGTCATGCTTACGCTCACACCTTCATGATCACGCTCACACCGTCATTGTTACACTCACACCGTCATGGTTACGCTCACACCGTCATGATCACACTCACACCGTCATGATCACGCTCACACCGTCATGGTTACGCTCACACCGTCATGATCACAATCACACCGTCATGATCACTCTCATACCGTCATGATCACACTCACACCGTCATGATCACACTCACACCGTCATGATCACACTCACACCGTCATGATCACACTCACACCGTCATGGTTACTCTCACACCGTCATGATCACACTCACACCGTCATGATCACACTCACACCGTCATGATCACACTCACACCGTCATGATCACACTCACACCGTCATGATCACACTCACACCGTCATGGTTACGCTCACACCGTCATGATCACGCTCACACCGTCATGGTTACGCTCACACCGTCATGATCACACTCACACCGTCATGATCACGCTCACACCGCCATGGTCACACTCACACCGTCATGGTTACTCTCACACCGTCATGATCACGCTCACACCGTCATGATCACACTCACACCGTCATGGTTACGCTCACACCGTCATGATCACGCTCACACCGTCATGGTTACAATCACACCGTCATGGTTACGCTCACACCGTCATGATCACACTCACACCGTCATGATCACGCTCACACCGCCATGGTCACACTCACACCGTCATGATCACACTCACACCGTCATGATCACACTCACACCGTCATGATCACACTCACACCGTCATGGTTACGCTCACACCGTCATGATCACACTCATACCGTCATGATCACGCTCACACCGTCATGGTTACGCTCACACCGTCATGATCACACTCACACCGTCATGATCACACTCACACCGTCATGATCACACTCACACCGTCATGATCACACTCACACCGTCATGATCACGCTTACACCGTCATGATCACACTCATACCGTCATGATCACACTCATACCGTCATGGTTACGCTCACACCGTCATGATCACACTCACACCGTCATGATCACGCTCACACCGTCATGGTTACGCTCACACCGTCATGGTTACTCTCACACCGTCATGATCACGCTGTTTAGTTTGTGCCATTCTGCTCAAGCTGTCTTATTCACACATGTCTTAATGAACTTTTTGGATCCCCAACTCAGACCTTTACTCCACACTCTCTCGCTTGAGTGTTTCATTTACATTTACATTACATTTAGGCATTTAGCAGACGCTTTTATCCAAAGCGACTTACAAAAGAGGATAACATTCAAGCTACGACACAATGAAAGAACGAACAAGGAGTGCATATTGCTAACATAGAAACTGCACCATTTTAAGTTGAAAGTGCAATAGTGCAGAGAAATTAAATTGTTAAGTGCATTCTCAAAGTTTACACCAGGAGATATTCTTGGAAGAGCCGGGTCTTCACGAGTTTCTTGAAGGTGGAGAGGGTATCAGTTGATCTGGTAGCATTTGGGAGTTCATTACACCAGCGCGGAACCAGATATGAGAAGAGTCTGGATTGACCTGCACAAGGTGTTGGCCGTGCTAAAAAACGTTCCTTAGACGAGCGAAGCGGTCGTCGGGTGACAAAGAAGTAATAATATGACTAGGTCTTTATGGCGCATACACACACACACACACACACACACACACACAGACACACACTCACAACCACACACTCAAATAGAGAGAGAGAGAGAGAGAGAGAGAGAGAGAGAGAGAGAGAGAGAGAGAGATCCTACCATCCAGATGTTAAATTAAAGATTTGAATTAGATTCAACTGAAACCATGGTGAGCAACTTAATAGGCCAAATAAGAATGTGTGTATTTTTCATTTAATTTAATTTCAATTCAACCCTTATGTGGGGGCATACACGTTACTACTAAAGAGCTCCCTATATTTCATAATTTACACCAACATTGAAATTCAGGCAAACACACATACATTTATTTGCAAATCATAGGAACTAGCGGTGATTCTCGAAGAGCCATGTTGGCTGACAGGGTAACAATATTCATAAGGTTTGGTGTAAGTTAGTGCAGTGCAGTGTCAAGACGCTGTATCAAGCTGGAATAACAGTCTGAATTGTGTGATGTTCACTGTAAAGTTAATTTATAATTTAAATTAATTTGTTTATTTAATGAATTCATTTGGAGATGAGTAACATGTCCATTCATTCAGAACAATGCTGCCATCTACTGGCAGAGTATGGCAACTGACAGTGAAAACAGTGCACACCAAGGCTGACCACATGGTGAAGACTTGAGGTTGGCTGTTGATCTCTGTTTATAAGTCACTGTGAATGTCACCTTTCAGGAAGAGGAGGATGTTCTTGGACAAGGAAGAGTAATCAGAGTAGTTGACCTGGTTTTCACATGCACCAAGAAATATTGTAAATATACATGGTAACAGGAGACAAGTGCAGTGATGTGTCATTTCAAATGTGAGGAAATCTTTCATGAAAATTATTAATTAATTAATGAGTATGGCTTAGAGTGATAAATTTGCTTCCTCATTCCAAATTTGCTTCCTCCTGACTGTGATGCAACCACATCATCATGATTCACACTGTCAGTTTGATATAAAGTGGACTCTCCCTAGTGATCAACTTCCTACAACCACAGTAAACTACTTTTGAAGGGGTGCTTTTGAGCAGGAAACTTGGGTGACAGGAAAAGAAATGCTGAAAATAAAATGAAAGAAAAACAGACAAAAGCAGTGTTAGAATAAGAATAATACCTAACAAAACCCTATGGAGTTTTAGTATAAAACTCGTACACTAGTTACCTAAAGGCAAACTTTCCAGAGTCTTATTGGTGCAATATATACACTATTTTAAGATGCTGTAAATGGTATCATTGTAATTCTTGACCATAACATATGGGTAGACATTATCTTTTCACCATCTTTGCTCCAAGAGATATGATGCAAAATATATAATACAGTTTTGGCAAAGAGCAAAAATGGTTGCCATGGTTAGCACAAGTCATTTACAATGCTAAATATGGTATGACTGTCATGCTTGACTGCTGATACATAGGGACTGGTTAGAGCTGGGATGATGCATCAGCATAGTAAATTGATTCAACTATAAGAATTAGTCCACCAAAAAAAACCCAAAACCAAACAAAACAAAAAAAACTTCCGTTGCATCAGATTCAGCAACTGCATCGTAATATCACAGATCCTTGGATGAATGATGCTTGCGCACATTGAGCAATACTGTACTTACAATGTGCCATAACGTCCGGTATTCTTAAAAGATGAGAAAAATTGGTATAATATAAACCAAATTGCAAAATGCCCTAGAATCCATTAGTGTTAACAGCCATTTCACAAATTTGGTCTGCCAATTTTTTTTATTCTTTTTCCTACTAACAGCACTCCTTGAATGTTGAACAACAGGGCAATGAGTTGATTTACCCTGATGGTTGCAGAGTCAGCAATGTCATGCTGCAAATGTAAAATGTAAATGTAAAAAGTACTCCCATATAAATATATTGCGACCGTTCATAATGTAAAGATGGCAGAATCGAGAAACTAAAAGTCAAGCCTGCCTTGCAATGAAAGTAGCCAATAGCATTGTTGGACGCGGTATGACTAACGGTTAACCTTTTGTTCACTATCTTCATCACCATAGTGATAACCATGCAGCAGAAAATATGGCCGCAGGCGTAGTGAGCCAACTGCTGATTTAAATAATATCTTTTTTTAGCTTCATTTGGGGGATCTACTGGTAGATTTTTGTTCAATTCAGATTTAAACAAGGATTCGCTCAATAAACTTTTTAAGTCACGATGACTATGACACTATGATCTGGAGTTTTGTATATCTCCCTATTAATTTTGACATGGCCTGGTCTTGTTTTTGGTCCAGCTGCCTGAAGGCGTTCGAAGATGAAGAGACTTGCATTAGAAAGACTGACAGATGTGCACAAGGGGGTAGGAATACAGGTGTGCACCCATGGACGTGGTTCCACCCGGAAAAGGCTCCAGTGTGGCAACTGGTAGTGAAAATAGTGCATCAAGGCTGACCACATGGTGAAGACTTGAGGTTGGCTGTTGATCTTTGTTTACAAGCTACTATGAATGTCACCTTTCAGGAAGAGGAGGATATTCTTGGACAGGGAAATTCATATATATCATGTGTTAGTACTATGAGAAAGATATACACTTGTCTCTGTAACAAGAGACAAGTGCAGTGACACATCATTTCAAATGGGGGGAAGTCTTTCATGAAGGGGAAAGGAATGAGGATGGCTTACATTTACTTGTACACATTTCACACATTTACTTCCTCATTCTCTGACTTTGATGACACCATAGAGTGCTGTCAGTAGGAAGGACGAGGAAATTGGTACAATGCAAAATGAATCACAAAATTACCCACATTCCATTAGTATTAACTGCAAGTTCACAAAGGTCTATACTGTACCAAATGTACTTCTTCCTACTAGCAACACTCCTTAATGTTGAACAACGGGGCTATGAGTTGATTTACCCTGATGACAACATAGTCAGCAGTGTCATGCTGCAAATGTTCTCTGGTTTTGTGGTGATTTCCCTGCAACCAGAACTAGAAAGTGCTTATCATTAATAGCTGGTGGGAATGACATGTGTGTTTATCCACTCTAATCTGAATGTAGAAGACAAAAAAATCTATATTTATGTATCTATTCAAAGAGTAGGTTAATTGTGCAGATCAGCGTTTGAGTTCTTGAGTATTTGCATGGTGGGGCATTTACATGCGTTGGCATGTAAACAATGAGTGAACCACACACACCGATCTGACAAAATAAGATATTTAATTTGTTTGCCACAAGAGATCCTGGCTGGCTATTTGGTTACATTATGGAGCCAGAGCTATGTTTATGATCATTTGACCCTCTTACTGTAATGTCAACCACAGTAAGCCTAAACAACAAGGCTTGAGACTGAGTTTCCTCACTTCCTCAAGAGAAACTCTGCTGAACTGAGTGAAAGATGCATACAAGATGCACACAAGGTTCGATTAAAGACACAATCAAAAACCTTGTCTTTTGATAACCTAACAAATTTGATTATTTACAAAAAGGTTACATACAAAATTATTTCATGGAATATCTCATCTTGTTTCTTATTCTGCCATGATTGCTACACAGGAAGAGGCCTAAACTGGGCATTCAACCAGGCACCCTGGTAAAATGGCATGGTTAAAGGGCCATTTAAAATCAAAACGTGTCTGCTGCTGAGACACTAAGGCCAATACACTTTTTATGTCAAGTACGACCTGCAATTTCTAGTTTTGCCGATAGGTGAGCATGAGACGCTCAGTCATAGGGGAGGTACTCACGCTGGCCTCACCACATTAACCCAGACATAGTGAGTGACAATGCAGCGATCCACAGGCCAAGTGACCATACCAGGGCCACCACAATTCACACAGGCACACACATAGGCACACACATAGCATCCACATCAAAGGTGTCTTCGCCAGTTCGGGATCAGAAGTAGTGGCAGCTGACAGGACAGAGTAGGCGTGCTCGTGATGTCCAAGCTGTAGAAGTGGGCAAAAGTGTTACCACTGGCCCAGTTGGCAGGCTTGCAGACTGACAGACAGACGTCCTTCCACATGGCCCATGACAGAGACGCTTCTATAGACACTTCTCGTAGAGTGGGCTCCCAGCCCTTCAAGTGGACACACTACAGTCGCTTTATACAGTATGGCAAGCCTATCGCCTCGACAAGCCAGTGTGCCAGATGTTGTTTCGACAAAGCCCTCCCACGGGCTTGTGTACCAAAACACACAAAGAGCTGCTCCGGCTTCTGAAAGGGCTGTGTGCCCTCTGTATACGCACACAGTGCCCTGACAGGGAAAATCTCATTTAGCACTGGTCTAAGGCTGGCGAATCAATGACCTGTTATCTGAATGAGGCTGTCAAGACTTTGGGCACATAGAAGGGGTTGGGACAAAATAGCCAGCCAGGGGATGTGCGCTCGGGGTGACACCGTTTCAACCAATATGGCAACCAAAGACAAACTTTGAGTGTCGAGAAGGTATGGCCCTGCTTGAACATATCCTGAAAGAAAGACAGAATGACCTCAATAGTGTGTGTGAGTGGGTTATGGTTGTGTTCCGTGCACCATGACGCAAACACACAACATTTTAGGGAATACAGAGACTTGGTGGACAGGGCTCTAGCACTCTGAAACTCATGAGTCGCTCCAGCTCGGTCAGGCAGTCATCCGCAATAGCTGGATCGACCTCATCACACTGTGCCCCTCACCTGGGCACACGAGAAAGGTTCATACAGAGCTTTGCGCAGCCCTCTGCAGCTGGTGGGTGGATTGGCATCAGAGAGCGTGGGAGGGAGGAGGCTGCTCAGCACCTTTTTATCCTTCCGCACCGCCTTGAACTGCAGCCCTAAACAGCCTGGATGGTGTGGAGGGGGGCGTCCAGCAGTGGGATGCTTTTGAGGTTGGCAAGCATTAGCCAGAGGTGGCACTACACCAAACTACACCACATTATTTCATTACAGCAAAAATACAAATAATTAAGTAAATGAGTAAAAATGTCAATGATTTATCTATCCCAAATTAGCTGTGGCTGAACATTGGTTGAATTTTGTTGGTGGTAAATGCTGAGAGAAATATTAACCAATTTCAGATTAAGTGGCTCATACAGTCTGCAGTTAGTGTCAAAGGCCACAACCTGTCCAGTGTGTGGGCCTTACATAAAAACTTGAATAAACTTGCTCTCTGGGTTGTCCGTAATAAGTAACAATGTAACATCACCCAAAATGTGTTATGAATGTGACGACTTCAGGATTACATATGCCTACTGAATTTGGCTTGTAATATCTATGGGAAAAGGTAGCTGACAGTCAACAGTGTGTCTAAAATGGTAATTTAGGCAAATTATGTTCTCCTGTCCTTGTCTCTGGCATGATAACATGAAACATCCTGGAATTAACCTAAAATCGTCAAGTTCGGGTGCTGCAGAAATCGCATTCCATCTATTTTCGTAGCCTATTTACTTTTTATCCACATGTATGAACATAGTGACCGTGATCCATATTCTGTGCAACTTTGCATCTTGCCGACTGAGCGGGTGATTAGTCACACAGACATAACTGCTGATAATAAGGCATAGTATAAATCCCAACTTGCAGGTTCATGTTACAAAATGGACAATAACCAATTGTAAAACAACAATAACATTTAGATCTGCAAAAAAATGCTAGGCTTTAGGTGCGTAAACACTGGTTCGAGGTGAGTAAACTATATTTACAGGTGAGTGAACGCTACTTCCGAAATTTAGAAGGTGCGTAAATGGCGTTTATGTAAGTTTATGTGCAACAGGGCCGGGAGTGGCTTTACCCTGCTATGTTGAGGGGGAAGCTAAGAGGTAGGAACCGTGCTAGCCCAAGCTCATCTTCCTGAAGAATCGAGGTGAACTAAGCAGAGCCTTATGTCATCACTGTGTCAATGTCATCACTTTGTGAAGTGGTGAGTTCAGTAGTTGCGCACCTCCTCCATCAGTTCCGGGAAGATTGGGATGGGCCTGATGCTCTTTTGGTCCATTTCACACTGGATTTCTCCTTTAGCAGGAGACACAAGACTTTTGCGCCATATTCACAGCCCCAGAATGATACTGGAGTGCGAAACTGGAGAACCTTATTTGACATATTATAGTGATTCGCAGCTACAGTGAGGAGCAGGTGTTGGAACAACCACACAAAGCAAACACCATATTTATGCTGACAGGAAAACAGCCCAACATTTTGAGAATGCAGAAGTTTGTGGCCAGAGTGTTTTGCTTACAAGCACGAAAAGAAAGAGAAAAAAATGACAAGAAAGAGAAAAAAAATGACAAGAAAGAGAGAGTAAAAAAATGAAATATCCAAAGTCAAAAAAAGTAAAAAAAAAAAAAAGCTTGACTCTAGATGTGAAAAGAGGATCTTTGCTGGGCATGACAAGATTAGCCCACCCATAGTCTACTATCAAGACAGTGTGCAGAAGATTAGTGAACAACAGTAACAGTAAGTAAAGTAGATATAACAGTGTGATGGATGCGCACATCACTATTCAAAGTTTTGTTCCTCATTCTGAAAACGTAAATATTGCAGTGTTGTGGTCATACACAACCAATGGGCATGGTCATTAAGTATTTAAAGACTAACCTCCACTCCTGAGTCACTCATATTCTATCTAGAGCTCTGCTAAGCAATACGTCATGGAGCATTCAGTGAATATCTGCTGTCCTTACCAGGGTGAGGTGCTCAAGAAAGCACTGCCATCCCTGATCATCACCGAATTCTTGCTGGGTGTCCTCGGCAATGGCCTGGCTATCTGGATCTTCTGCTGGCACATGAGGCCCTGGAAGAGCAGCACTGTCCTCCTCTTCAACCTGGCCCTGGCTGACTTCTTCCTAAATGTGGTGCTGCCGTTCCGTGCCAGCTATTACCTGTCTGAAATGGACTGGAGGTTCAGTGACGTCTTCTGCCGTATCTTCCTCTTCCTGGTGTCGCTGAACCGTAACGGGAGCATCGCCTTCCTGACAGTCATCGCCCTGGACAGGTACATACACGTGGTGCACCCCCATCACTACCTCAACTCCATCTCTGTTGCCAAGGCTGCTGGGTTTGCCATGGTGGTGTGGATGGTAACCATCTTCCTCAATATACACCTCCTCACATCAAAGCAGCATCTGGAGGTCGGACACACCTTGCAGTGTGAGAGCTTTGTGGTGTGTTTGGATGCGGACCCTGCATCCATCTGGTACAGGTCCGTCTTTGTGCTCTCCTTCTTTATCCCTCTGATTCTGATACTTGTCTGTACGCTCCGCGTCACCTCTGAGCTCAGGCGCAGACATCTGGATCGTCACAGCAAAATCAGGAAGACTCTCTACTCTCTGGCCATGTTGGTGATGGTGTTTGTCGTCTGCTTCCTGCCCAGCAACGTGGCCCAGGTGCTGCTCTGGGTGAGGGTGTGGTCACAGAGAACATGCAAAGCCGTGGAGGTGGTCAACGAGGTCTTCTATGCCACACTGACCCTCACCTACCTCAACAGCATGCTGGACCCTGTGGTCTACTACTTCTCTAGCCCTGCCTTCCAGCAGGTGTGCAGACGGCTGGTGAGACACCAGAGCACAGAGGAGACAGGGGACACAGAGGAGGACATGAGCAAAGACAGAATCTCCCAGGCTGCCTGACTGGAGTGAAGTTTAAGGGGCTGCTGTCACTCTTGTGTGGAGACAGATACATCTCACTTGATATGATGTGCTAGGTAATAATTACTGTTTGTGAAACTCTTTGAAAAAACTATTTTGTATTTACTATATTTGTATATGTATATAACAGGCAATTTAATTTAAGAATGTTTGTCATTTGTCATTTTCAAATACTTACAAACTAGCAGATGAGACATTAACAGTAGGAAAGATATGGACATTGTTATGTTTCTGGATATTGTTTTCATTATAATTTAATAAATATATGAAAGTGGAACAAATGCTGAAATGCATACACGATTTATTGTCACCAATGTGGAACATGTTATGACTCCATTCCATCATCATTCTTTACAGTAGTTGCTATTGTTTTTTTTTTTGCATCTACAAAATCAGATCCAAAGAGTTCATTTTCAAGCAATAGTTAAGCTCCTGTCATCGTAGAAAGTAGGGGACTTACATTAGTTGTTTTACAGTAAATTAATCCCCCCGACCAGTGACTTCTGAATGTGCTTGATTAGCTAGATGTCTCATTGGACAAAATAGCCAGTCAGGGGATGTGCGCCCGGGGTGACACCATTCCAACCAATGTGGCAACCAAAGATGGCTGCCAGACAAACTTTGAGTGTCGAGAAGGTATGACCCTGCTTGAACATATCCTGAAGGAAAGACAGAATGACCTCAATAGTGTGTGTGAGTGGGTTGTGGTTGTGTTCCGTGCACCATGACGCAAACACACAACATTTTAGGGAATACAGAGACTTGGTGGACAGGGCTCTAGCACTCTGAAACTCATGAGTCGCTCCAGCTCGGTCAGGCAGTCATCCGCAATAGCTGGATCGACCTCATCACACTGTGCCCCTCACCTGGGCACACGAGAAAGGTTCATGCAGAGCTTTGCGCAGCCCTCTGCAGCTGGTGGGTGGATTGGCATCAGAGCGTGGGAGGGAGGAGGCTGCTCAGCACCTTTTTATCCTTCCGCACCGCCTTGAACTGCAGCCCTAAACAGCCTGGATGGTGTGGAGGGGGGCGTCCAGCAGTGGGATGCTTTTGAGGTTGGCAAGCATTAGCCAGAGGTGGCACTACACCAAACTACACCACATTATTTCATTACAGCAAAAATACAAATAATTAAGTAAATGAGTAAAAATGTCAATGATTTATCTATCCCAAATTAGCTGTGGCTGAACATTGGTTGAATTTTGTTGGTGGTAAATGCTGAGAGAAATATTAAAAATATTAATTATTTTCAGATTAAGTGGCTCATACAGTCTGCAGTTAGTGTCAAAGGCCACAACCTGTCCAGTGTGTGGGCCTTACATAATAATAATTTGAATAAACTTGCTCTCTGGGTTGTCCGTAATAAGTAACAATGTAACATCACCCAAAATGTATTGTGAATGTGACGACTTCAAGATTACATATGCCTACTGAATTTGGCTTGTAATATCTATGGGAAAAGTTAGCTGACAGTCAACAGTGTGTCTAAAATGGTCATTTAGGCAAATTATGTTCTCCTGTCCTTGTCTCTGGCATGATACGCCATATTCACAGCCCCAGAATGGTACTGCAGTGTGAAACTGAAGAACCTTAATTGACATATTATATTGATTCGCAGTTACAGTGAGCAGTAGGTGCTTGAACAACCACACAAAGCAGACAGCATGTCTGTTGTAGATTTCAGGAGAGCACACACGCAGCACGCCCCCCTCACCATTAACGGGGCTGCTGTGGAGAGAGTGAGCAGCACCAAGTTCCTGGGTATGCACATCTCTGAGGACCTCTGTTGGTCAAAGAACACTGCATCACTGGCCAGTAATGCCCAACAGCGACTCTTCTTCCTCCATAAGCTGAGGAGAGCCAAAGCCCCAGCTCCAATCATCGAGGATCGTGGGTGTCTCTTTCCCTTCCCTGCAGGACATCCACCACACCCGCCTCACTCGCAAAGCCCTCTGCATTGCAGGTAATCCAACCCACCCATCCAACAGCCTCTTCAGTCTGCTGCCATCAGGAAGGAGACTGAGGAGCCTCCGGGCCAGAACCAGCAGACTGAAAGACAGCTTCATCCACCAAGCTGTCAGGATGCTGAACTCTCTCCCTGCCCTGCCCTCCCTGCCCCTCTCCCCCTGACCCCCACACTCACCACTTCCCTCTCTGCTGCTCTTAGTGCAAGTGTCCCAGTCCAGGGAAACTTACCTAAGGCACATCTTAGGTCTTAGGTCCTACACCCACCACTCCCCTCTCTGCTGGTCTTAGTGTAAGTGTCCCAGTACAGAGAAACTTGCCTAAGGAACATCTCTCCCCTCCCAAGAACTCATCAGACATCTCTCTCCTATGGAGTTCCTCTCTTACTGCTCCACAGTAATTGGATGTACAGTAATTGAATGCACACTTATCTTTTTGCACTACAACAAATGACATTGCTGCTTAAATGACACCATTTGAGCTTTATTACGCTACACACTGTGTATTGGGTATTTCATTTATTTATATTATATACAAGCCTATTTGTACTTTTTGCTATGTGTATATTGTCCTTGATATGTGTATATGGTTAAGCTTTGTCACTATATTTATTGTCATTATATTGATATTTGTTTATAAGATGTTTAATGTTCACTGTGGGCCTAGGGAGCGCTGTAATTTCAAATCCTATGTGTGCAACCTGTACATATGGCTTTTGACAATAAAGCTGACCTTGACTTGACTTTTGGCATATTTATGCTGACAGGAAAACAGCCCAACATTTTCAGAATGCAGAAGTTTGTGGCCAGAGTGTTTTGCTTACAAGCACGAAAAGAAAGAGAAGAAAAAAATGACAAAAAAGAGAGAGAAAAAATGAAATATCCAAAGTCAAAAAAAGGAAAAAAAAAAGCTTGACTCCAGATGTGAAAAGAGGATCTTTGCTGGGCATGACAAGAATAGCCCAGCCATAGTCTACTATCAAGACAGTGTGCAGAAGATTAGTGAACAATAGTAGAATAGCAGACACAGGCTGACATGACAGCAGATGAGGTTGAGTTTGAGGTGCAGATCAGGGTTAACAGAACCAGACAGAATTCTTATGTGAGTGTGGAGTGATGGATTGAGACCCAGAATCCAGTAACAAAACCTGAGGCAAGCAGCTGAGACCAGCCAGATCAGACTAAAGAAAAGCAATATTCTCCTAGAGAGACGAAGAAGCTATGTTATCTCTGCAAGAGTGTTACTGATGGCAAGAAAGACTAACTCTGGATCAACACAGATTGTAATGTGCCCCATTACTCATTTAGAAAAGCAGTAGCCTCAAGTGAGTCCAAAAAGTGGATTAATACAATGGACGATAAGATGCAGTCAGAACAGAGTGACACATTTACCCTGATCAGCTTAACTGAGGGAATGGAGTCCTGGGGTGTAGATGGGTGTATGCAATTAAGAGTGATGTTAACGGATTAAACAAATACAAGGCATAGTATATCCAAGGGATTCGGCTGAAATATGGGTGTGGATTATGAGTAGACATTTTATGGTTGAGTTATGCATGGAACAGACACACAGTGTGACACACAGACAGATGTTCCTTAGATTAATAGATAGAAAGATTAATAGAGAAACTGTTAATGGAGAGAACAATATACTGATGCTAGGAAATAAGGCGAAGTTGTGGGTATAGCTTAATCTTAGATAGACAGATATATAGATAGATATATTTAATATTTACCTTGTCGACATGAGTTGGCAATTTCAAACAGTAGCCCATGTCGGCTACACAAGTTTGCATGTAGTGGTGCCTTTTCTCAGGTGAATATTTCTACCGCTAAGGGGGTATCCTTTTGGAGGGCACTCAAAGTCAAGCGCTATATGGTTAAGGGAAGAAATAGGACTGGGATCTCAAGGAAAACTAAAAAGCAGCCCACTGTCACGCTCGTCACTTTCTGGTCACCAGAATACATGGCACAGTCTGTGTGCCAAATAATGAGCAATAATGATGAGCAATAATGTGCATTGTTAAGGGCATGTATTGTGCAGATATAAAACCATGTTTGCACAACAATAGGCTCTGTGTTATACATATCCCCTTTTAGGATATCCCACAATGACTTTGTGATGTGTGTAGTTCCTTAATTAAGATTATTTTATAGGTTATTCCTGTGTCCAAGTCTCCATGCAAATGAACTCTGACAACACCAACAGATCATTTTTAAAACATGTTTTCTGTCTACTTTACTAGGGGTGGCAATAATTGCGGAAGATGCTGTGTCTTTTAGATTTTGTGAAATCTGTTATTGCCTTTCTGCTGCTTGGAGGAACATAGATAGGACTATAGATATGACAGTGTGATGGACGCACACATGTCACTATTCAAAGTTTTGTTCCTCATTCTGAATACATGTAAATATTGCAGTGTTGTGGTCATACACAACCAATGGGCATGGTCATTAAGTATTTAAAGACTAACCTCCACTCCTAAGTCACTCATATTCTATCTAGAGCTCTGCTAAGCAATACGTCATGGAGCATTCAGTGAATATCTGCTGTCCTTACCAGGGTGAGGTGCTCAAGAAAGCACTGCCATCCCTGATCATCACCGAATTCTTGCTGGGTGTCCTCGGCAATGGCCTGGCTCTCTGGATCTTCTGCTGGCACATGAGGCCCTGGAAGAGCAGCACTGTCCTCCTCTTCAACCTGGCCCTGGCTGACTTCTTCCTAAATGTGGTGCTGCCGTTCCGTGCCAGCTATTACCTGTCTGAAATGGACTGGAGGTTCAGTGACGTCTTCTGCCGTATCTTCCTCTTCCTGGTGTCGCTGAACCGTAACGGGAGCATCGCCTTCCTGACAGTCATCGCCCTGGACAGGTACATACACGTGGTGCACCCCCATCACTACCTCAACTCCATCTCTGTTGCCAAGGCTGCTGGGTTTGCCATGGTGGTGTGGATGGTAACCATCTTCCTCAATATACACCTCCTCACATCAAAGCAGCATCTGGAGGTCGGACACACCTTGCAGTGTGAGAGCTTTGTGGTGTGTTTGGATGTGGACCCTGCATCCATCTGGTACAGGTCCGTCTTTGTGCTCTCCTTCTTTATCCCCCTGATTCTGATACTTGTCTGTTCGCTCCGCGTCACCTCTGAGCTCAGGCGCAGACATCTGGACCGTCACAGCAAAATCAGGAAGACCCTCTATTCTCTGGCCATGGTGGTGATGGTGTTTGTCGTCTGCTTCCTGCCCAGCAATGTGGCCCAGGTGCTGATCTGGGTGAGGGTGTGGTCACAGAGAACATGCAAAGCCGTGGAGGTGGTCAACGAGGTCTTCTATGCCACGCTGACCCTCACCTACCTCAACAGCATGCTGGACCCTGTGGTCTACTACTTCTCTAGCCCTGCCTTCCAGCAGGTGTGCAGACGGCTGGTGAGACTCCAGAGCACAGTGGAAACAGGGGACACAGTGGAGGACATGAGCAAAGACAGAATCTCCCAGGCTGCCTGACTGGAGTGAAGTTTAAGGGGCTGCTGTCACTCTTGTGTGGAGACAGATACATCTCACTTGATATGATGTGCTAGGTAATAATTACTGTTTGTGAAACTCTTTGAAAAAACTATTTTGTATTTACTATATTTGTGTATGTATATAATAGGCTAAGAGACTTTTGAGTGAACTCTACTTTTTATGCATTAGTTTGCTTACGTGAAAAATCATCAGTTATGGTGAAAAACTTTTTTTTCACACTTTCCTGGAAATGTGAGTCATAGGTGTTGCCACATTGCATAGAGGGATTGCATCAGAATTCCAACCTAACTTGGTGATATCAGATTGTGCTACAGTGACACAGAGGAGTTGCAGTATACCATTGAACTGTAGCCTGTGGCAATTTCTGTCACAGTTTGCTCAGCACATCAAAGTTTTTTTTCTTTTTTTTGTTTAAATAAATGACTTGGAAAACTGGGAAACCCAACAATCTGTTTTTCTTTAATGCCATACATTTATTAAATCATTTCATTTCATCACACCATTAGCATGATAACATGAGCCCAAGGAAGTATTTTGTTTTCTTCTTTGAATTGATGATGCAGACATGCAGGTGGAGCCCTGCATTACTGGAAGTCTTTCACAGTTTCACTGCAGTTTATTCCTGCCTTTTCAGCATGTAAAATATGACGTAACACAGTACAGCCATTGCTTGATATGGCACATTCAGAACTAGATATGTGTACAAAAGTAATTACAGACCGAGTAACTACTACAGCACTGGCAGGGAGCAGAGGAGAGAAGGGGGAGAAGAAGATGGAGGCACAGGATTATGGGAGTTGAAACACCAGGGCCACCATTAGACAGGAGGTCTAATGGTGGTTACACAACAAAATGACCAACATGAATTACTTTGGGGGTTGGGAGATGCTTATTAAGCTCTCATGTGTGATGTATTAGCTGGGTTTCAGAGATCCCCAGTAACCTATCTACTGTAAATACAGTATGTGTGAATATGGTTTGGATTTTGTACAGAAGGGTTATTGTGTTAGAAACACTGAAAGGCTGGAGTTCTGTGGCAGGCATGTGATTCATATTGTTATTCTGGACCTGGCCACTAGAGGAATTAGATTACATTGTGAGGAATCTGTTCACACCGTTTTACAATTGTATTAGCTTACTATTAGTTACTATTAAGTTGATACATGCCTCAGTTGTTTCAGTGCGTGCATGCAAGCCATCAAGTTTCATTGTCCCTGTTAGCTTTAGCTCAGGGCTCTTTCATCCAAGCAGGGCTGAAGTTAGAAGTGACCACACACCTCCATATTTTCCCTTACAAACCACTACGTGAGTACTAGTGTATGATGACACAAAATGAGACATGGTAATTTTCTACCTCACATGAACTGGGGTAACCACACTTTTTTGCATTACAAAAAAGGAAGAGCCTCCCTACTTTCCCTCCATGAGGATTTAAATAGAACCAATTAGTCAATCAGGCTCTGTTAACAGGGGTGCATTTCTGCTATGTTATGTTTATGTTATTATGCAGACAAAGACCCACTCACAACTAGAGTTGTGTCTAGAATGTGACGCTGCCCCATCACATTACCCCATATTGGTCATTCGCTTAAACAATGATGTTGCTGAGGCAGAGAAAAATACTATTGGCTGAGATAATGTTGGCCTGTTTCACCAACATTACTGCAAATGTGTGTGTTGTTGTTTATAGTCATTATGGTGATTTTTTTTAAAAAGTCTGCACTCAAATCTGCCAAAAAGTAATTATTTTCCTCATATATTATGATTTTAAAATGAAAATTATTATCCAAATGTGAATGTATTCTCACATCATTGAAATCATGGTTAGCTGTCACTTACATTAAGATCCAATAGTGTCCAGATAACAAAGCTATTTTGTTATTTTGAAGTTGATGGTTCAAATCCAGACCAATGAGTGTTTTTTTTGCAATTCTAGTCAATGGTCAGTTAGACACAAGGATTTCCTTGTCATTGTAATTATATACATAATGCAAACAGCACACTTTTCAACAGACATCATTGCCTTTACTGACTTTAGCTAAAGAATTGAAAACTAAGAAGTGACATGAAAACTGAACTGGGGTCCTTTGGTTGACAGGAAAAGCACATATACATGACTAATAATTAATAATTAATAATAATTAATAAATAATATATAGTGCAGTGAATATATAGTGCATTGAGGTTCACACCATCAATTATTTTATTTCTAATTTAACAACAAGACAGTCATGTTCAATAGGTGTGCAACGCCAAACACACCAGGCAGGACTGGACAGCTTTGAGTTTTCTCCCAGCTGTCACATCTCACATATTCGCGTTCGGCAAAACTCTGAGCATAATTTTCCATTAAGAGAAATTGTTAGTTTCACATAATGCTGTAGTGCAGATGATGCAATGATGATACAATATGGTAGACCTACTACACTAAACTACTACAAAAAAGGAGAAGAATTTGTTATCTGCACAAAACAGTATTGCAGTCGTGGGTGACAACGATTTGTATCTCTATTAAAATATGTGCCAGACATAAAATACATAGAAAATAAATAAAAAATTGGGATATTTCTTTTACATAAAAAGGCTATTTGATGTCTTGAAATAAAGTTTATCAAGTTTTAAGTCTACATTTTGCATGTAACACATTTTTTACAAAAAACAAGTTTTAACTGGATATTATTTAATTTAATCATTATTTTATTGACACTGTTATTTCAGGTTAATGTCAGTAACGCAGCACAAGGAATAAACTGCTAAAAGCACAAAAAGCCAATTCTTGAGAAAGACACCTAACCTGACTGCTCCCTGGGTGCCACAGTAGCAGGCAGTCCACTGTAACGGGCTAGTGTGTGCTTCACCTCACTGTGTGTGCTGTGTGTATTTCACTAATTCACGACTGAGATAAATGTCAAATAGACCAAACTTCCTTCACAGGATCAAAAGTATAGTATAGATGAGTATAGATGACGTATTGTTATATTATTACTATTAGCAGAACATTCAGACATTTAAAAATATAACAATCAAATTATAATATGCTCTTAGCTCATTCATCATGGCAATGTCAATTGTGCTTTTTTGTGAATTATAAAAAAAAAAACGATTCACTAGTTCCTGCAATGCAGCTATACTTGTCTATTTGGGGTCACTCCAAGTTTTGTGTAACCATGTAACATGTTTGCCCAACTTTTCATGCAGCCAATATCACAGCTTGTGCAGGAGTGCTGATAAGGCTGCTTCTCTTTTAAAGTAGCACTGGTCACATGGAGGATATAGGACACTCATGGGCGAAATACAGGAAGAATGTGTTATCTGCACCCAAAAGGTATGTGTGAGAGACAACAATCAGTACAAAATAAAATAACATGTATATTTTTAATTGAATCCATGGTTGTTGTGGTAAAAGGGAGAACTTGGCATGCTAACTCTCCCACCACCAGTTTCTCTGTGCTATTAAAAATACATTTCTCTTCCCTTCTCATCCTGGCACACAGACATTTTGTGAGACTCACTCACATATATAAGCTTGTCTTTGTCTGGCAGTCCTGTTTTTACTGAGACCTGAGGACGGGTGGGTTCTACTAAGATGGAAGACAACAAGCATTCAGAAAAGAAATTCACCCAGGATCAAACCACAGGACTGAATTTAGGATGGAACCCACAGTCTGGTATGTTTAAATTTACTGATGGCCATAACTATTGCAATTATTGCAAAAAAATGCATTATTACATGTAATAATATAGTACTTTATAATTTTTATAACGCTTGTACATATTTCTGTTTCTTTGAGCTTTTAATTTTTTGTCACAATCAATTTTAAACAGTGTTTCGGTGTACAACAAATTACTTGATTATGAGAGCGAATGTTGGCCTCTAACATGCTATTTCAGTTTGTCGTCTAGTTGGAGTTTCCTTTGGACTGCTGTGCCTCTGTCAAGTTATTCTTAACATTGTTCTTCGTATTCACTGTGAGTTCCTTTACAATCACTTTCTATAGCAGCAGATATAGGATATTAATGATTTGGAAACTGGGGTAGAGATATGAATAGTGAGATTCAGATACTTTTCTTTCAGACATGAAGCAAACCAGGAAAGCGTATGAAGAACATGAAGAGCTCCTGATCAATTACACCAATTTGCTCGAAGAGACAGATGAGCTAGAGATGAATTATACTGAACTAATTGAAGAGAGAGACCTGTTACTGGCCAATTATACTGATCTAGCTGAAGAGAACGATCTGCTATCGATGAACACCACTGATTTAGTTGAAGCCAGGGACTTGTGTTTGACCAGATACCGCAACCTGGTTTCAGACATAAAACAGATGCTGGCCAGTACAAGTAACCTAACATTTAAATACAACAGTCTAGCTAAAGAGAAAAATCAGCTATTGACTAGATATGACAGCTTGACTGCTGAGAACAAACAGTTGCTCACCAGCTATAACAGTGTGGTTGACGAGAGAGAGAGATATCACAAGAGATTGCAGCAGGGTGAGTATCACAATATCAAACAAAACATTATAGAGCACAACACACTAACTCTCCAGTACTCTGTAGCTCAGTAACATCAATTATACTACACCAGGTAACTGCCCCTCTTACATAGTGGCTATTCTGGATACATTACTGATGCGGAAAGTCAAAGACATCTAGATTCCACTACAGGCTATGGCTTTTGCTATAATCACACTGGCTTCACCAGACGCGGCAGCGCAGAGAACATTCTTCCAAAATCGGTCGTTTAAAGTGTAAATCGCAGGTTCAGCTAGTGTATGTGAGAGGGAGCGCTTAAGGCCAATGTTTGAAGTACCAACTTTTCATATTATATTCAGCTTTCTGTTATCAAAAACCATACAAAATGATTGTGGGCAGTTCTAATATTTATGTTTAATAAGCACCTTGCATTAACTTTGTGAAAAATGGAACCTGCAATTTACACTTTAAATGTCTTTTCAAATGGCAACATAATGCTTCCACAATCCAGTGTAGGGTTAGTTCTAGAACATTCCATTCTATGCTTGCATTCAGAAGAATAGTCAGATGGCAGATCCTTGCCTACATGGCTATGTTCAAATCTATTCCTGTTCTTCCAGACAGATCATGTGCATTATATACAGTATATATCTGAATGTGATCCAATCTGTTTGAGGTTATGTGGCATATCTTCACCTCAACTCGTCAGTGAAGAAAGCGAAAAAAAAAAAAAAACTAGGGCTGTCGAAGTTAACGTGCTAACACAATCTCACTTTGCCCATGATTAAAAAAATGCAGCCGTTAGCCCAGGGCAGCTAAATCAAAACTCCCAAATTTCTTTGCTAACATTTTCCAAAGAAATGTATTTGAGTGAAATTTAAACAGTTGTTTAAAGAAGTCGTTTTTCCCATGATTTTGACTAATCATGATTAACTACATAATTTTTATGAGATTAATTGTTTGACAGCCCTAGAAAAAAGATATGCACACACACACACACACACACACACACACACACATATACACACACACGTATATGTGGGCCCACAGAAAATGTTCTCACCTTAATCCGCCCCTGGGTATGGAGCTATATAAAAGACACACGATAGTCTGCTACAAATATCACTGCTGAGTATTAGGTTATTCCCATAAAACTCTAATTGGTAATTCCACTCACCCAGCTGGGTGGCTTCCTTTTCAGTCTAGCCTCTACTTCTTCTCTACTGACAAGAAAACCTGGAATGACAGCAGGTATGATTGCCAGCAAAGAGGAGCTGACTTGGTGATCATCACAAGCCAAGAGGAACAGGTGATAAGACACAGAGTTAAGGCAAAGTGTCCTAGAATATGAACAGTACTCGACTAGGCTATATACAACAACAACAACTCACAGTGCTCTTGGCTGCACATGTCTGCATTTAGTGTGTACCATCTGGCTTGAGTTCAAGAGAGTGGCTGTGATTTTGACAGAAAATAGGCACATTTGTCTATTGTGTTGTCAGTTTAACATGACACTGCATTAGGCCTATTACATATGGTTTGTTACTGTTTGGAACTGTTTGTATTTCATTGCTTGTTCTTTCTCATAAGCATAATGCATAAAGGCACAAAACTAATCATCAGGGCCGGTTCCTGGCATAGGTGAACTAGACAGTCGCCTAGAGCACCAATTATAAGGGGGGCGCTGCAATACATTTTCTTCAGTTTTTTCAGCTATATTTCTAGAAAAGAGGGGGCAAAAACTCAAATCTGGCCCAGGGCAGCAAAATGGCTAAAGTTGGCCTTGCTAATCATAGTGTTACCATGTATGGAGTAAAACATGCCAACTTTATGTTGGTTTAGTGAACCATGTATGGAGTACTATGTTGGTTTAGTGAACTATGGGCAAGAGGTGCCAAATGAAGTGTATCTACAAGGGTATAAGGTTGACAAGTAAGGGCTGATTCAAAGTCAACGCAAGTACACAAATGTCGTTATGTTCGCAAGCTCAGGCGCGTAAACATGGACACAAGCAGCGCAAACTGCTTCATTGACTCCCATATTATCACATGCATCGTTGCGTCGCATCAGGAAGGTTTTCACTACACACTTGACGCATCATGGCATCCTTGTGTTCGCGTTTGCATATCTTGCATTTGAGTTATCTTGCATTTGCGTATCTTGCGTTGACTATGAAATCAGCCCTAAGACCATGTGTGTGCAAGTTGCTCATCTCGGAAGTCACCACGTGGCATTACTTTGTTTATAGGACTTTGTGAGGAAAAATCAAGGACAGTGTTGGATCGGCTTGAATGACATTTCCACAGAGGGGGTGTGGGTGTGGGTGGATTCAACTCAGCTGATTGAAGGGTGAGATAAACAATCAGCTCAAGCATTGAGCATTGGGCACATTGTTGAAGCACAGAACGGTGCACTGAATGCTTGAGTTCATGTGAATAGTGCAAAAGATTAGTGAAAAAATCGTTCACTTTGATAAACAAGCATAAAATTTATCACAACTTGTGTTGTGGGTCTACTTTTCCCAAAAAGCTGTTAGCTAAAAAAAACAACAAAACAAACAAAAAAATCTGGCCACCAATTCTAGGAATTATTTGCTCTAGATTGTGATTGGATAATCATTTTTGTAATGATGTCTAAATATGGGTTTTTGAGTATGGAAAAATCTATTCTGCATTTAATTTGGTAAATTGTGAAGACAAAATTGTATTAATATGTAGGGACACCAATAATGTTTAGCTTTTTTAGTGATTTGTATGCATCCAAGTGACCAAGACCAGTGACCAAGTGGCACTGGTACACTCATTGAAATCCATTGTAAGCTGTAAACACAAATGGCAGCCAAACTTAAAAACCTAGCTACTGATGTATTTTTGCATTTACGCTAAAGTGTGACTTGTATACATAAGTCAAGAAAAAGAGCCTTAATAGCTTCGGCACTGCGTTTCACTTCATAAAAAGAGAATTATATGTCTTATGCATCACGGAGGGAGAAAACAAGGCCCTCTTCAAAGATCATGAGGCACAGTAAATTGCACTCCACCATAACCCATGGTGTTGCACTCCACCATAACCCATTGCCATTGTCTAGGTTATTATTATTGTTTAGGCCACTGACTAATTGTTTGAAGTTATAACGGAAGTTTTCTTGTAAGTAAAGTCAAGTATCTATATTATTGTTTATCATTTACAGTTCATTTGTGGCTATTGTTACAGATTCTGGAGACGTGGTGAACCCAACAACATCAATGATGAGGATTGTGTCCATTTCTTCGAAGATGGCTGGAATGACTTCTCTTGCTTGGGAAAAATGGCATGGACCTGTGAAATAAGAGTTTAAGCAATATTCACAGAGGAAAATATTTCCCTATAGTTTTACCAAAGCTCTTTGTATAGTAAGCTAGCTAAGAGTTGTATTGAACTTAAGATGTATGTACTTCATGGGGTTATCTGAAACCATTTTCTGAAGCCATTGAAAACACACCAAATGAAACTGTATGGCCATTTTGGATATTTAGTGTTGTAATAAAAGTTGTTAATTGTCAAATTGATTCATTTATTTATTCATAAACATTCTTAAGAGTAAAGAAGAGGATGTGTTGTTTTCTGGCCAATTGTGTTTGTAGGTTCACTATTCACCAGCAGGTGATGAGGCTAGGATGAGTGTATGGTGGTGGGGGGCAAACACCAAACACCAAAAACCAGTGATGAAAAAAGAAGGCCTAAATATCTGTGAATCTGTGCATAAAAAATAAAATGTTATTTTCATAGTGCAACCAATGTCTGTTAAAAAAGCCAGAAACATAGAAACATATGAGTAGCATGGTAGAGGGATGTTTTGGTTCTGTAAAACACTGGTAGCTTGAGCACTGAGCAAGGATGTCCCGCAAGATGATGTCGGCTGCTGAAGCCCCACTGCAGATTCAGGAAGAACTTTGGAGAGTGAGTCTGACGACGCACAGTCAGATGTATCCAGTGATGACAGCGATGATGAAATGTACTTTGAACTTCGTCTATATCTCATGGAGGGCATTTCTAATGAGTAAGTAGTTATATATTTTACTACTTGTTGTCATGATTCGGTTAGTTTATAGGGAGAATGTAGCCATTGTGTGTTGCTAAGTGATTTTGTTACATTAGCCTGTGCTCCATCTGCCCAGTGAAGGTATTTCACTGATGATCATATTGCTGAAATCCATGTCACGCTGTACTTATTTAGTTGCATTGACAGTCAACATGCAATGCATAGCCATCGTTGGTTGCCAAGTTTATTAGCGTACTGTATAAGCTTGTGATCCGTGCTCCAGACAAACCAACCAAGTGAGGCTTGGTTGGAGGGACTGCCCACGCAGTAACCTCAATGCACTGACGAAGCGTTCACCCAGAGGAACAATCCGCTGGATAAGAGATGGACCTGTCGTCTATACGAAGTGGATGGATACACGAGAGGTGCCTGTCTGCTCCACCATCCATGCCGGTTACACTGGGCACCTGTGCAGAAAGCTGGAGCGACTCACAGGCCAGTTTGTGGGATTGCGCTCAGCGCAGATGGGAAGAGGGACGGTGATGGTCGCAGAGCCTGTGTCTTCTGCAAGCTGCAGGGAAGAAAAAAAAAACTCTGTGGAAATGCGATACAGGCAACGTCTACCTTTGCCTTCAGCAAGACAGAAACTGTTTTATTGCTTGGCATCCGAGATTAGAAGCTCTTTTCACAGCCATTGACAGGTTGACAATGACAGCAACTGACACACGGACACATGGACAATGACAGTGGAGAGGAGGCAGTTACAGGTGTGATGCACCCATTTAATCAGTATTCATTTGAAACAGCCACTGGCTTCAGTTTGTCTTACTTTTTTACAATTTGTATTAAAAATCTACAGCACTTTTCTGAATGTTCTTCTGACTTTTATGTAGCCAACACTTATGTTTACAAGGTTTAAACTTCAAAAGTCTTGGCCAGATATATTTATAGTGTGTTTTTTTACAATGTTTGAAGACCTTTGAAAATAGGTTTTTGTGTAGTTGTATTTACACAGAATTTTAATAAAAATAATTTCATTTTAAATAATAATTTAATTGGATTCATTTTACTCTTATATTATTATTCCTAAGGTCTTCTACAATATAACTATATGTGCCACTTTTGCATATGTGTTTTTAGTTAGATGAAAAACTTAAACGTCAAGGTTTAGCATTTTTCAACTTACACAAACATCCTAAATTCTCAACAATACATGTGGATTTGTTTGCAAACCAAAGAGCAGGCACTGGCAATAATATTTTTAAAAGATTTATGTTGACTGATAAGGTAATAAACCTGATGTCATATGGTTTAACTCTGAACGTGCCACTGGGTTTAGGTTGATTTACCAGCTTCATGGTCACTTTGATGGTAAAGGACAAATTTGTTTTTTTACACTTAAAGCTTTGTTCTCTGATCATTTATGATGAAACACAATGAAATTCTGGGACTGAAAATCTGGGCTTTTCCAAGGACATTTCCAATGACATACTTATTAGATGCTGGAGAACATAGGGCCCTGGGAACAATGGGCACTGGAACCACAGGACCCTTTGCCATGCTCCCATTGGTTACCATGTAAAATTGGGGAATATAGAGCCTTGGGAACATAGGGCTGACCCCATGACAGCTTCTGTCAGTGCCAGTAAGGTTTATGCTACGCAAAGCTAAATAGGTAGTTACCCTTTAGATTATCATGCCTCATACCAGAGTTTTAGTACTCGAGTCTGAGTACCGAGGCCAGTTTCTACTTTCTCAGTCTCTTCTCGGACTTAAAAGTGAAAATTCGGCCCACAGTGGAAGGAGGAAGACTTATAATTTAAGAGCGAGTCCTCGGGGACTTTGTTTATTTTTTTCAATATTGCACTGTTAGCAAACCAAAGTCTCCAAAGTCCAACACTGACGCTGCAAAAAGCATTACTAATTATGTTTCCCAAAAGACAAATGATTCATGTTTTACTGGATGAATGAAAAAGAGTGCCAACACACAGTTGCACTTCAGTGGCCTTCACACCAAGTTGATATCCTTTAGACTGTGAAATATGATTGGAGGATGTGCATCCAAACTTGGTTGACACACATAATAGTCTGCAAGCTCAGTTTGATTTTGCTCTCCAACTCTGTATGGCCACTGAGCCTATTTCCACTTTTATGTTTGCCTGAGATTTAGGGAACCAGTCAAAAACAGTCTTTTGCCCCTGATGTGGTGAAGACAGTCTTATCGTATGTTTTGTTTCAAATTATGACACGCCTGCTCTATTTCGTCTTTGCAAACATCATCTAAACTAAATGTACATGTGTCCAATAGCATACAGCAGCATTTTAATCTAGATTCGATTGACAGTTGATACTGTCTCAGGAAAGTGGGAGCTAACAGCAGTAATTGTGTGTAGCAGCAGTCTAAGGACAAGTCTACAAGTCTAAGAGGCAAGGGAAAATATTGGCAGCACTCAGTGACATCGACCAACAGGGCTATGGGCTGATTCACACTGGATTTCTCCTTTAAACGTCTTCGAAGTGCAGGCCTATTGACTTTTTCCTCACAGCCACAACCCACCAGAGATCCGTCACGGTGGTAGAATACTCAAACAACAGTGTTTGCCACTGAGAGAAACGTTAACATGGCAATTGGGTGTCTTTTGTTTCAAATAATTTGATGGCATATGGTCACATGGATCGAGGATGCGCGGTTCTGTAGTCAAGAAACATTTCTGTCTGGATTAGGGTTGCCTTCATGAACTTGGGCTGAGTGGAAGTTGAAATAGCCTATATATTTCTACCACATTTCTACACAGTGGAAATATGTTTTACATTATAGGCCTAGAATGAAGGAAATGGAAAAAGGAAATTAATATACAGAGACAGAGGTCCACAAAAGTGAAGGGTTTTCATTTTCTATATTTTCCTTTTTCTTAAAATCAGTGCAGGTAATTACAATGTAATAACAGCAGCAAACATGCAAAACAATAACTGAACAAAACAAAAATAAATAGGCATAAGTTTGCCTATTGACCTTGTACAACACAGTCATTACACACCAACCATGACACATATTATATCCACCAAGATCTCTCCCATACTTAGACCAAGGAGCCTAATGCTAAGGCTAGCTGTAGCTCTGCCCACAAGAGATCTGTATCAATTAACAATCAGAAATCTATTAATTAAATAACAACAATGTTATTACAAAATAATATAACATAATATCAAATAAGCAATAACACAAAACCAACTCTGCACACCCAGATGCCTTGTATGCCTATAATAATACACCATATGTAATACAAATTAAAACACCCCTGTCAAAATTACTTCATCCACCAACCACCTGCGAAGCCCCTCTATTTTACCAAAGTGGTACGGACCCTCAGTTTCCCCAGTTTCCCCACGTAAACCCAGAAGTTTGAATGGTGGTGAGTAAACTGTATACGGAAATGTAATTACAAAGTTAACATAGATGAGAGGTGAAAATTACCATGAATATGCAGTATTTTAAACTAAGTTTGATGTACAAACATTGCTGTGTTAAAATGCCGGTAGGCCTTTCCCTGCATCTCAACTAACAAATTTGAACGATGGTTAAGTTATGGTCTTGACCCTTCAAAGATAATGTAATATCTCCAACGGCTCTGATGGAGAGATTGAGAAAATATTCAGATTTTTTTTTTTTACATTTGAGTTTATTTGAATGTCATAAAACATTGCAGCCTTCATTTTGGGTATTTTGGGCAAAATATAGGCATAAATCATCTGGAGAACTTTACAAAATTAAAGGAATAATGCTGCTTTTTAGCTGGTAATGCCCACAGAATAAATAAATCACATACTAAATAAAATGGTCAATGCTGTAGAGTAGGTTATCCAGTCTCTGTTGAGAGATGCAAGATTTTATTGCCAGACTTTAGATTACCGGTACACCCCAGAAATTATAAGGTAGGCCTAAGTCCTACGCAAGTAAAATTTAATCTAAGATCAATAATCAGTGTAGAAAATATGATTTTGGAAGTATTGCAAAAACATTTTGAGTAAATTTGAGTGAGTAGCAAAGATTCAAGGGTCCTCTTCTCTAGAATCTTTAGTGAATCTAAATTCCCTCTGTGATTAATAAAGTCTCTAATAAAATATTTATCTATATCTTAAGTACTGACAAAGAAATGACTACAAGAAATAAATCAAATTTGGTGTAGGCTGTAAGTGTGTTTTAGAAGACCTAGAATACTTTAACTACTGTGTTTGCAACTGAGAGAAGTGCTGATATGCCAACTGGGTGTAATTTGTTGATTTAACAGCAATCCTCAAATAATTTGGATGGCATGTGGTTATATGAAGCTGTCCTTCCCAGCAGCCATCCAGGATGTACGGGTATGTTCTCAGAGTGGGGACATTGCTCAGGTCAACATGATGCCCTGTTGACATGTTGTCAAGCAGTAAGACTTAGGTTGGTGTTTACTTTAGACAAAAAAAAAGAAAGAAAGAAAATGTTGTGTGGTGTTGCTCAACCTTGTAAATTCTCCTTAGGTATCAGGCCAGTCAACTGTGTGTTTACTCACCACTGAAGATGGAAAATATGCGACCAAGAAAGAGACTTGTCCTCCTGAAATGGCATGCTTCAGTGCTAATTAGTCTCAGTAAACAACTTAAACAGTTTAGTCAAACAAGCACACATACTCTTGATAAAAAATGACACCGACTAAGCTTCATATATTGTGCATTATGTACTACAGCATGTGCCATTTCAAAAACTGCCATGGGTAATCCTTTACATTTTTATGCATTTAGCAGACGCTTTTATCCAAAGCAACTTACATTTTTTTGTAACTATCAATTGTTCAGGGCCAGTCTCCCCTAGAGCAATGTAGGGTTAAGTGCCTTGCTCAGGGGCACAACGGTGGCAGCTGGGATTTGAACCAACAACTTTTGGAAGACAAAGGTGATGTTTGAGCCACTATTGCAAAACCTATTTGGTGTGGAAGTATTTAGCACAAGCATATGAGATTTATGGTAACCGGCAGATGAGTCATCACAGAAATTATACATTGTGCACAATGTGCATACTTACACATCCTGAGAGCAACTTAGATAGTGTCTCGCACAAGGGCTGCTGTTACTGGCCTTCTGAAGAAATGGCCCTCCCTCTTTGTTCAGGAGTGATTAAAACACCCCAGCTGAAATATCTGTCACAGACCGATTAATGCATAGCCCACATCAGCTCCACTGAAATAAAAAAGTCTATCTGCAAGAATGGTGAGTGTTACTGACAAGGTTGGTATACACTGGATTCTGCAAGCGGAATTTCACATTAAATGAGTCTGATCCGCTGCAGCTCATGTGAAGACGTGTATTTTATCACCTGTGCTATTTTGTGCATTAATCCACACTTGGTGTGCACCAACCTTTACACATCTTGAAAGGAAGTGTTAGCCTAGTATTGTACCAAAGTTCATAATGCAGTACAGTTGTGTTCTAGTGCTGATTCTAGTGTTGTCCATTGTTCTTTTAGTATTCCATGTCAACAAAAATATGAACATAAAATTTATCTTACCTCTTTTCTTTCTCTCTTGACAAGTATTTCCTGCTGGCTTGTGATGGCTATTGATAGGTAATTTTGTAAAAACATTACTGCTTTCTCTAATCTGTAAAGAGATCTGTGGGTGCCCTGCTGATCCTGTGTTCATTGGCCCCACTAGCTTCTTCGTACTGCTACATAGTCCAGGAAGGTAAAGAACAATGTCTTTGATCATTACTGCATTTTGTGAGAACAGTTCATTGTCTAACCTTGAAAATAAAAACACCTAAAGTGTATATTTGGGCACACATGACACATCTCTTAGTTCTTGATAAGTTCTTATAAGAACAATTCACGATAGCAGTTATATAGCCATAGGCTATGAAGTGCACCTTGGATATTGTTTTTAAAGGATGTTTTTGTGTCCCCAAATAAGGTTATGCTGTGATACTCTGAAAGTGATTAAAACACATTCAGTGTAATTCACACATCAGTCAAATAAAGGTGTATCTATCATATAATATGCCAGATTGCAAAAAATCATGTTTGAGTTAAAAAAAAGAATAGCACCAATAGTAAAGTTTACACTGTTTATATTGCCACAGTGTCTTTGTTTAACTGTCAGTGATTTCAAATAACACGTACAGCAACAGTACAGCAAAAGTGAATGAAGTTTGACATTCAGTTTGTCCTTTACTCATTATGCACCTTTGAATGCTTTCCTGTTAGGCAAGTGACAGGATCTAGTTGATAAAACATTCCATGCTGCAGGAACTTGGATAAACAGCAAATGTGAAGAGTGCTCTTGCACATCTGACACAGTCAGATGCTGTGCAAAGTAAGTGTTCTTAGCACTCTATTAAATGGACTGCATTTATATAGCGCTTTTCTACTCCTCTGAGTACTCAAAGCACTTTACAGTATATTCCTCACATTTACCTATTCACACACATGCATTCACACACCGGTGGCGGATGCCACCATGCAAGGTGCCAACCTGCCACTGGGAGCAATTTGGGATTCAGTATCTTGCTCAGGGACACTTTGATGGAGTCAGACAGAGTGAGGCTTGAACCTGCAGCCCTCCCGTTGCTGGACACACCTCTTCCACCTGCGCCATCATCGCCACTCCTTTAAAAACAATTGATCCAAGCAAAATAAAAGATACAACAAAAGAAACATAACCATCCAAGTGAATTATTACTCCATATACAATGAGCATGAACTCACTTGTCTGTGTATACTTCACTTTTTTCAGAATGCCTACAGTAACAGGTTATCCCAATGACTGTGAGGTGGAGTACAACTGGAAGCAATGCACTTATCGTGTTGTTAAAAAGGATGACAACACTATTACTTGGGGCTATCTTGTGCATTGCATAACACATTAAAGACCATTTAAAGATCAAATGCTGTGTGAAGTCTTTAATAGTCTTACCATAGTCAGTAACTGCATGTTGTAGAACTTGGCCAGATTGCCACATTGGTCACTTGATTTAGTTTGACATTCCACATTTCTCAGACATTTTAGGACATTTGACAGTGAAATTAATTACATTTTATCCATAGTCATTACACTGGACTCATTTCATTGTCTTCAAAGTTTAAAATCTGGTATACTTATATGCTCCAAGGAGCTGTATGACATTATGTGACACAGAAGCCCAGTATTAGAAGCCCAGAGTATTAGTGCAAAAACGTGCTGCACTTGCAAATACCTTCTTAGATGACTGTCAAAATTCAGCACCCGTTGGTCAATCTTAAAGAAATGTTGTAGGTATCCTTCTAAAATATCCATCCATATTGTGTTTGTATGTGTCTATATATGTGTAGGCCTACATGAATGCATAGGTATGCAGTTAGCCCATCATCCTCACATTCACTAAATAGTAGAAGATAACTCCAGCACATTTTCTCTCAGATTAAGATAAAGAACTTGAGTCTGTCAGAGACACACCATTCATAATATAGAAATAAATAAAGAAACTTGCTTGGACAGTATCTCTTACTCATTTTACTCATTAGCCATTGGACTACACTGGTTATGATTCACATTTGTGTGCACTATTGTGAAAATGTGTCAAACATTATGGACCACTATGTACATCTACCTCTTTGTTTATCATTGCTTATTTACACTTAGATATTATTTACATTTAGCTATTTTTAGAGCTTATATTTTTTTTATCAGCTTGAGCCTCTCATTTACACATAATGAGAGTTCAGCCTCAAACCTCAAAAAGATATGTATATAAATGCCCTCCAAAGTGGAGATTCTTCAAAACGCTGAACGCGTAAACACAATTCAAAAAGAAAATCTGATAAAAAAAGTTGGTTTATAAAAATATCTAGACATGTGAATACAAGCCCTCACTCAAGAATTGTGATGGTTTTCGGTAGTTAAAAAAAGTTCTGTTTAATGACATCAGAGAGGGGAGGTCTAGGCTCCACCTCCTTCATGTCAGTTTACTTAAAATCTCAACTGCACAACTGTAAGCCACCATGAAAAACACAGTTCATCTTTTAACTGTCTATTTGCAATCTTCACAAATGTACACATGGTTACTTGCCAATTATTTTCTATTTTCCAATATGATTTAACCCTCTAGGCGCCACAGTTGTCAGGCACAGACGAGACACGACTAAACTTTTGAACCAAAAGGAGATTTATTTCAAACAGAATAACAAAATACAACTCAGGTCTACGTCCGCTACAAATAACGGAGGACACGGTAAATAACTATAAAGCTCAGAAGATTCGGGAAAGAACTAACACACAAAAGATCAGATAAACAAACAAAGACTCTAACTAGGATAAACGGTGAACCAAGGGAGATAACAATACCAACAAGGTAGCCCAGGATCGCGAGGCGTAAGATACTTAGTTTGTAGGATACAGAGAGGAACAAGACAGACGCGGAGTAAGTCCAGGAAAATATAGACGAGGCCAGGCGTAAGGGGATCTGGGGAAGACGCTTAAATAGTGGGGAGACCAGGTGACACCAATTAATACTCAGGTAAATGTGATCGTGCACGAGGAAGTGGTTGTGAACGGGGAGAGGAGTTGTGAGTCTGTGAGGTAGAGTGAGGGGGCGGGGCGGGGCGTGGTCGTGGTCGTGGCCAGATCTGATGCAGACCTGATAACAGTCGACAAGATGCCGCACTGAATAAAACAGCCGATTTTTTCAAATAGGGTGTCAAATGTCATTAAAACCCCCCTTCAGTAGATGGCAGGCATGTCATAATACATCCTTGACTCAGAATCACGTCATGGTTCTATACAAAATAGTGGAGCTACAGCGCGTTGAATCAGTGTGAGTAATAGCGGAGCTAGTGTGTGCGTAAGTCATTTTATCAGAGCTATATTGTCAACGTCAGCGAGTAACTGCATTACATTATCTAATGGCATGAAAAAAGTTTACCTGCAATGAAGTATTGGGTCTTCTACTCGCTGACCCTGATTCTGAAGGTGAATATCTGCCTTCAGAAGGTGACGGTGATTCGTTTAGTGACCACGCTTCAGAAGCGTCCCTGCCTTGCAATGGTGCGGCTGGAAAACGCGAGAGTTTAGCCCCACACCAAGCACAAACTTTGGATCCTTTGCCCGATGTAGATGGTCCTTTGCCCAAAGTCAGTGGTGGGAACAATGTTTCACGGGGTCGGAGTGTTCATTGGGGAGTTAGCAGGTGTGTTATTGGTGTGGGGAACGAGGCTGGAAGTAATGTCAGGGTCCACTTCTTTTCTTCTTGGCACCTAAAGGGTTAATGTTGGTCAGTGAGTGTGCATGCATTTAATTTAGATAAAATACTATACATAATGGTGAACATATGTTGTGAATGTCCATGTGTGCATCCAACAAAACTCCAGCCTAATGCAAATATTTATCCCCGTAAATATCAAAATAGCCCATATGTGTATGGCAAGCTAGATCTTGCGAGACCTGAGAAGTTGTTGTGGGTTGTGCATACCCTAGCAGTGTAGTATTTTTTAATTAACTAGGGGAATTTCACTCTGATACTGGTCCTTTGTGGGTTAGGGTTAGGGTTAGGGTTAGTGCCTAGTGCCACTGGCCTATGCTGCCTGCTATCTGAGTCCAAAAGAAGGATGAGATACATTTATGAGGATGAGGATGAGATTTAAACTTTTTTTATCTTTTTACTTTTTTATCATGATGCAAGTTGGCCTTATGCCCTACAAATACTCACAAGTTATGCATATTTATAAATATAAATCATATGTCATAACATCTACATTTCTGCATTTAGCAGAAACTTTTATCGAAAAGCACCTTCGTCAGTTACTCTTCCCTAGACAAAATTGGGGTTAAGTGGCTTACTCAAGGGCACAATAGTGGCAGTCGGACCCACAACTTGTCAGACTACTAGCATGTTAGCCAGGTTTCTTAACTTACAGACTTGAGCTGTGGTGAATGTACTATATATCTGCACTAAATATGCCTCTTTTCAGCACAGGACCCTTGCCAGGACCCTTCTGAAAAATACTGGCGCTCTATTGGCTCCACATGGACAAACAGTGCAACCGCTGCAGTTGCTCAGAGAGGGCAATGGACTGCTGTTGCATGTAAATATAGCACATAAGAGTGCTGGTGTGAGTCAGGGTTATGTCACACAGATTGAAAAGTGTGCAGCCCTTTGTACTGTGCCTCTAGTTTTCTGTTTGAAGAAGTCTGTGTTTGAGCCTGTACCAGTGCATATACCAAGAACTGAAGTATCTATTGAATATCAATTTGAATTCAAGCCTCTTTACTGGCCTAGCCTAGATGACTAGTTAGGCCTAAGTTAATTTAGAGCACTTTGACATTGATAAAGGTGACTTAGATTAAAGAAAAAATGGTCCTCAAACTTGGGGCCTCTTAGTCTCTTCTTCTACCTTAGACCCTCTGCTCTCTTCTACTCTTGTCTACCCCTTTCGCTTTGTCTCATTTTTTTTTTTTACATTCTTATTTTATCTAGTTTATTTGATTTCTGGCTGTTTTGGGGTTATTTGGTTTGGTTTTCTACGTTTATGGGTTGGCATGTTGTTGGCTACTGTGGTTGGCATGTCATTATTTGTGTATTTATTTAGCTTTAAGTTTATGTTTAGTTTTAAGTAGTTTAATCTGCCTGTAAAGCTAATTTCTTTCTTTACATAAACTGCAAGTGAACAGAATGTCTCTGGTTTTGCCATCTATCATGATATTAGCTAAACCTTCACTGGGTCCATCTCCACCTCTGCTTTCAGACATTGCCCCATATTTTCCTGATCTCAGCAAATATTGTATATAAATAGCATATGATTTTTGTCCTTAGTGGAAATACTGAAAATCACTTTTATTCTGACCATATTTTAACCAGGCTGATGAATAAGAAGAAAGGAAAAGAACAGACAAAAGCTGGCAGTGCAGGAGACTCCTAATCATGAGCAGATGAGAGAGATTTAAAGATGACAAACCATAATTAACGCTAACCTTCGCCATCCATCTTTTGAATTCACACACATCAGTAGACTTGCAATTTAATGTTTAAATCATTTTAATGTTAATGTTTAAATTAATTTGTGAATGCTGATATGTATCCTAAGTACGATAATTAGCCTAGATGTAATAATATTGCAAGACTTTCTGGTCCCCTCACAGCTGAGTGAGTAAAGAGAGGATGAGTCAGCACTGGAGGCACTACTATTACATCATAAACCAAAGAAGCTATGGGATGGCAGAGGAACTAGCCTATTCATTAGAGGTGATCCCGTGTTAAACAATGTGTTCTCAATCTATTTCTGTCTCCTTCAGGAGCCATATTCTTTACTGATTCCTATTCCTTATCGGTCATTGATGTGACCTGCATAGACTGGGACATGTACAGACAAGCAGAGCTTGGAGCTTCTGGGTGAGACTCTGGAGTAACATTATACAATGCTTTTCACCTGACCGTCAGGCAAAAACAACACAAGCATCCCAGCATTGGTGGTTTAGGACGTGGTAGTTAGCCAGTGCTTGAGCAAACAAATATTTTTTAAAAGCTTTTCAATGTAAATGTAGGTAATGCACAAGCAATACAGGATCATGGATATGAGTAAATGAAAACAACTTGGACTGAATTTGACTGAATTACTTTGACATCTTCCACCTGTACATTGTCTTTACCCCATAATAGTGTGTGTTCATGTGGTCAGGGTATTTTTTAACCTTTATCTAGACACAAGAGCCCTCGTGTACATGTATGTTTATGAAAGGGACAGAATAGGTGTGTTAGTGTGTCTGGAGGATATACCGTTACTGTCAACAGTAGGAGAGAGGACTCCAGATGGACTGGCAGGAAGGACAGTAAGACAGATGACATGAATGTGGTGCAACAGCGCCCTCTAGTGATGTGAATAAGCTGACCATGCAACAGGGATCCCGTACTGTCCATGGTGTTATGTGCTCAGATACGAATTCACCACATAGCCTAAACCTATACTACTCCAATTTCACAAAATTAGATATGCCTGAAAAAAGAGATATGAAATTGCCTCAGAAACTGCCTCATGTCGGCGTTTCGCATCCATAGCGCACAGATTCGGTGTTACTGTCGTCCTAGACGACGTGGCATGATAAATCGACGCCAGTTGAAGCTAACCTACCGGATCTTAATTGTTAGTTCCTCGAACTCATGCGCTGCAACACTTAATTGCAGTTAGTTGGGGATGTGTAAATCATGGGTTTGAGGCACAGCCCCTCCTGGTGGTGTAAGAGGAGGCGAACTTCTCACCAGACTCGTCTTTCCGGGTGTTGTGGGGGGCAGAGCCACTGATACCTATGCTTTCACTTTTAGTTGCTGAAGGCTAGCCGGACGAACAACACAACATGTTGCAACTACCGTAGGTTAGGCAATTTTCTGTTTCGCTAACTTCAATTAGTTTAGCATATTCTACATTTAACATTATTTACTTCATGTAATGCTTTCTATTTGTGATAGGCTTGTATCTCATGTTGAGAATTTAGGCTATGCATCAAACCTGAGGCCTAGCCTACGTCGGATCTGCGCCATGTTAGGTTGAGGCTAATGACTGAAACTACTAATTTCATTTCACAGTGCGTTTGTAATGGCTCCTGTGATATTTTACAAGTGCCTGATGTCGTTAATTGTTGAGCAGAGAGCGGTAGAGAGCAGTATAGCTGTTGTGATATTTTAACCAGTTAGTCCTTGAGACAGAGGACTGGTCGGTACCATCCGAGGTCAGTAATACCACCCTAGAGTTAGAAAATAAATGATAGCATTGCATTAATGCAGTGGTCAGTGGTTCTCAACAGGTGGGCGGGAGTAGGGCTTGCCTTGAAGATTCTCATCCCTTTCGCGTCGACATATTTGTGTGAGGCAGGATTTTCAACAATGACTGCACTAACGAAATACCCTAATCGTGCACAAATCGAGGACGACTTGAGGCTGTGTTTATCAAACATTGTGCCAAGAATTGAGGCAAGGCAAAGCAGGCTCAGGTCTCACATTAACATTGCCTATTTGCATGCTTCTTTGAAATACAGATGACGTCCCTACTGTTAGGCCTAGTAATAATAACAATAATAAAACATAAATTCATGTCAGAGGTCTGGTGCCAATTCCTAGTTATAGCAATAGCCTAGTAATGAAAATAGGCCTACCGCTGACTACTACTACTACTACTACTACTACTACTAATAATATCTTCAAGCTCACACTAGAATTCTGGTAATGCAAATTATAGGTCAACAATAGCCTAGTAATGATAATAGGCCTGCCTACCTGGGGGTAGGCAGGCGGAGACGGGGCCCAACTGCAATGAACCAGTTTTGGGGGGGCCCAGCTTGCAAAAGGTTGAGAACCCCTACATTAATGGATGCTTTTTGTGTGTTCCCAATCTCTTTATTCCCAGTGTAGCAGTTAATGTCATTGTTTGCAAACATTGTGCGCGTAGTAGACTACAAATAAGAAAGCGTATCGCTTTGAGGTAAAGAGTTGCTGTGGGATGACTGTCGACATTTAACATGAAACATATAAACAGTAAAAAATAAAAACAATGAAAACATAAGAAATTAAAAAAAAACATGGATTGAAGCTTGTGGCTTAATCTCTTTTCTTCTTCTCTTTTGACGAGGAGCAGTGATGTGTTTAATATTAGCTGATTCATTATGTTATATTGAAAACTTACATGAATGACATGAATTGTTTTCTTCCTCTAGAGCACTTCGCTTGTCCATCTGTGTAGTGGAATTAGACTGTCTCCTCTTCCTTTGAAAGTACAGGTGGGTAATTTAGCACTAAAAAAATAAGTTAATCCGTTTTTATTAGCACATACAAATCTCATGCCATTCACAGCCTTTCTGTAGAATCTTTTTGTACAAGTAAGTTGTTTGTTGAGAACGGAACAGAATAAGCAGCCATAGTGACATACACTATCATAAGAGAGTAATCCTCTATCTGCAGTGTTGAGAGAAAGGTGGAACATATCTAAGAATGTACAGAACTAATACTCATATAAATGGTTGATGAGGTGTGCAGATGTAGATCACAGTAAACACACTGTTCTCCCTGCAGAGTGCTACAACAGAACTGACCCCTGTGAGTCAAGATGAGTGCTTTTCAAAAACCAAGTAAGTAAACATACTGTTGGATAAGCATTTACTAGGCCAAACACAGACATTCTCTCTCTCTCTCTCACACACACATATACATACATACACACATCCAACCACCATGGGCTGATCCATAGGGAAAAACATGGTAGATTTGTAAATGGTCAATTGCATTGTTGGAAGCCATAATAGCCACTTGCTGTTACAAAAAGGCATAAAGTGAGAATTTTCCTAATCAGATGTGGTGTCTCCAGCTAAGCAAAGTATTTTGGTTTGTTAGTGATCAAGCCTAAGCACCAGATGTTATTTGATGTCTGATACTTAGATCTGATGGATTGATCAGTTTGCTAATATATTCTCACACCTTCTTCAGTGTCAGGTAATGCCCTAATACCATATACTGTAAAGTGACATTCCAATTAAACTATTCTGAATAAAGATTCTCGGTCTGTATACGCAGTAACATTCTATTCCGATCAGACGTTGACACACTCTGACACACACGCACACAGACATCTACCTCCATATCATACCTACCTCCATATCTCCACACATACCATATCTACCTCATCATCTCTCTGACACACACACACACACACTCTGACACACACACGACACACACACACACACTGACACACACACACACACACACACACACACACAATGTGACACACACACACACACACACACACACACACACACACACACACACACTGACACACTCTGACGCACACACTGACATACAGATACACACACACACACTGACACACACACACACACACTCTGACACACACAGACACTGACACACACACACACACACACACACACTGACAAACACACTCTGAGACACACACACACACACTCTGACGCACACACTCTGACACACACACACAAACAGACAAACACACACACACACTGAGACACACACAAACACACCAACACACACACTCTGACACACACACACACATACTCTGACACACACACACTCTGACACAGACACTCTTACAAAGACACACAGACACACAGTGCCCAGAAAGCTGTCTTGGTCGGCTGTGGACAGAGGGACCTTTCTCATTCTAAGGTCCAACAGGAGGGAGGCTCTCGCTAGCTCTCTGACTGCAGGATCATCATTGTTAAGCATGCTGATGAGGTGTGTCAGCCTTGTTGTGGTGTAGGTCCATTCTATGTTTGGGACCCCAAGCCCCCCTTCCCTGTGCGACAGAAAGATAATGTCCCGTGTGGTGTGTGAATTCAGTCCCAGATATTTTCTGACAGCATCCACTGTTTTATTGTCCAGGTCCTTAAGGACATTTTGTGGAATATGGACATTTGCAAACAGGTGGGGTATTTTTGCTAGGGCCTCTTCTCTGATGGCTTCTAATTTCATGACTGCAGGTAGTGGGGAGGAGTCAATCAGTGAGATTCGGTTGTTGTAGGCACAGGACAACTCCTGTATCTGTTCACCCCACTCACCTGCGATGTTAAACTTATGGCCTAGGTAGGTGTACGTCTCGTGGCGTGAGTAAACTCTTATAGGCTGTCCCATAACTGTAAAAGAGGGCGGTTTGTCACTTTTGGACTTGTACCAGCGGTTGCCACCACTGCAACGTTCATAAAATGCGGCACATTTGGTGGGTTTGACCTGTAGTTTTGACCATTGCAGGAATTCGTCTGTACGGGACAGCATGTTGGTGAAGGGTTTGGGGATCTTATTTGCGGTGGTGCACACTGACAAAGCCATTTCAACCACTGGTTGATGGCTAAGATGAAGTTCACAGCACTCCAAGGGCAGCCTGTTTTAATTCCTACCTTTAGAGGTATTGGCTCCGTTAGCTGCTTTCCACAGATGACTTGCAGGAAATATCCCTTATACACATCTGTTATGACATTCAAAAAGGGCTGCGGTAGATGGATTTCCTCTAGTGCACTAATCATATTGTGAGGTAATGTCCCAAAAGCATCTCCAAAGTCCAGAAAAACAGTGTAGAATTTGCACGATTCATGCTTAAAATCACCAATCCCGGTTTTCAGGCAGAACACATGCTCATTCATGCCTTGTCTGTCTATATAGGCTTTTTGTGTGGGTGACAGAATATCTGCATCCACAGGAGAATACGGGCAAGTAGGCATTTCATAAAAAACTTGTAAATAGTGGGGAGGAGAGAAATATCTCTCCATGTAGATGGGTCATTTAGGATATTGTCTTTTTTGGTGTTCTATGAATAAGGGCCCCCTTCCAAGAATCTGGCACTTTTCCATTTATCAAGCAGATATTGAATATATTGGTCAGCATTTGGGTGGACCAAGGTTTTGTGGCTTTAAGAATCTCATATGTGACCCTTGCAATCCAAAAACCATTCCGTTGGTGTGCGTCGATCAGAATGTCGCATTGTGGAAGAAGACTTCGATTAAGATGGACACAACTTTACTCCATTTCGCTGGGTCTCCTGAGCATGCGAAGTAAGTTCTTTCTTGGAGCAACTTTGTATCCAATAATTTCCTGAAGTGTCTTTCGTGGTTCTCGAACGTTTCCCATTCATGCCGTTGAAGTTGGCATACATAGTTGTTAAAATCAGAGGAGGTATTCTCACTCAGTGGTAGTTGCGGAACAGGGTCGTGAGTTTGCAGCCGCTGTTTGTAAATGCGGCCACTGATTAAGGCTTGCTTAAAGGCCGATCAAAGTACTCTAACTAGGTTTAGTACTAGTTGTATTTCCTCTGCTGAATTAATGATTACAACGGGTGTAGTGTCAACACACACATTATCTACCTCATCATCTCTCTGACACACCCACACACACACATACACACAGACACACACACACACACACACACAGACACAGACACACACTGACACACACACTCTGACACACACACTCTGACACACACTCTCTGACACACACTCTGACACACACTCTGACACACAAACACACACTCTGACACACACAGACACACACACACACACACTGACACACACACTCTGACACACATTCTGACACACACTCTGACACACAAACACACACTCTGACACACACACACACACACACACTGAGACACACACAAACACACAGACACACCGACACACACACACACACACACAGACACACACACACATACACACTGTCACACCCACACACACACAGACACACACAGACACACATACTCAGAGACACACACACGCACACAAACACAGACACACTGTCACACCCACACACACAGACACACAC